>CATOTO010000135.1:0-379665 GCA_951812925.1 Calliopum simillimum | reverse complement strand
TATGTACGTATATACATATAAATGTGTACATAATATGTATATACACACCGAGAAATACTCAAAAATCGTTAAAAAAACTAAAATGTCGAAAAAATAAAAACGGCTGGACGTTCGATTTCGCGGTTTGCGGATTTAGATACTAAAGGGTGTTTTTTTTAGAGGTATAAAACTTCGAATTGAAATAAAACACAAGAAAATCGTTTTAATGTCCATCAATTTGGCTTTATTGGAAGGATAATTTTATGCCATTAATGTTTAAATATGATTTCGGGCATGTGGCCGCCGCGGCTGGCTCGAATAAAGCCAATTCTACAGGTCCAATTTTCAACCACTTTTTCGAGCATATGGGGCCGTATGTCGGCAATAACGCCACGAATGTTGGCTTCCAAGTCCCCTTACGTTTCTGGTTTGTTGGCGTAGACGAGCAACTTCACATATCCCCAAAGAAAATAATCCAATGGTGTCAAATCACACGATCTTGGTGGCCAATTGACAGGTCCATTCCGCGAAATTATGCGCTCATCGAATGTTTCATTCAATAAATCGATTGTGACGTGCGCTGTGTGGCATGTAGCGCCGTCTTGTTGAAATCACAACTCATCCACATTCATGCCATCCAATTCGGAAACAAAATAGTCGGTTATCATGGCTCTATACCGGTCTCCATTAACGGTAACTGACTCTCCAGCATTATTTCGGAAGAAGTATGGCCCAATGACTCCACCAGCCCATAGAGCACACCAAACAGTCAGTTTTTGTGGATGTAATGGCGTCTCAAGGGTCTTATGTGGATTCTCTTCACTCCAAATGCTGCAATTTTGCTTGTTGACGTAGCCATTCAACCAAAAATGAGCCTCATCACTGAACAAAATTTTGCGATGAAAATCAGCATCGAGATCAATCTCATTTTCGGCCCATACACCAAAATCACGACGCATTGCATGATCTCGCGGCTTTAATTCTTGCACAAGCTGGATCTTGTAAGGTCGCAAGCCAAGATCTTTGCGCAAAATCTTCCATAAAGTTGATGGACAAAGCTCCAATTGCTGTGCACGGTGGCGAATCGATTCATTCGGGTCCTCTTCAACATTTTGCTCTACAGCGGCAATTGTTTCTGCGGATGCGTATTATCACATAGAGTAAACGTAGAGCGAAAACGATCTATGGTTAACCGAATTAATTGCTCTGATGGACGATTATGTCGACCATAAAATGGACGGAGCTTGCGGTAAACTTCGCGAACTGAACCATTATTTTCGAAATAAATTTGCACGATTTGCAAGCGTTGTTCTTTTGTCAACCTGTTCATGATGAAATGGCAAACCAAACTGAACATAAATGACATTAGAGTTGCCAGATTTGACCACAAAATGCCAGTTTTATCTCTATTCGAAAAACAAACCTCTAAAAAAACACCCTTTAGAAGGGTCCCCTAACATTATCCTTGAAAAAAATCGCGGGTGGTATTTCAAAAAGTTAAAATTTTTTAAAAACCACCGTGTAATGTGAATGTGCCATAGGTTTTGCAAATGAAATCAAATGCCATTGTTATTTGACATTTATGTTGCTATCAGATAGGGAATTAAATAACAATAATCCAACATATTTAGAGTCAGAGTTTCGTAAGCTTTTATGTGATAAAGCGACCTCAGGGGTCGTTATTTAACCGGTCAAAGTTTTTTTTGACTTTATGTCATTTATTTCACACGTTCAAGTAAACTTTTCATGAAAAGAGAATGCATTTTTTCGTTTCTAAATGGCAGCTAATTTACACTATGACATTTTTTTGGCCATACCATTTATTTAAATAAAAATGCAGTAAAACGAGCACAAATTTGTAAGAACTTAGATTAGTGATGAGCAAAATTAGTCTTGGTCTTGCTTCTTGGTCTTGGTATTGGTCTTGGTAATTTTGCAAGAACAAGACCAAGACCAATACGCTGATATCATTGCAAGACCAAGACCAAGACTGCTACGGTCTTGATCTTGGTCTTGCTCACGAAGATCATCAAGACCAAGACTGCCTTTTAGTCTTGCGAATTTATATTTAATAGGCGTGGCATGCCCCTTTCAATCATAAAACCATATCTCAATTCGAAATTTGGTATCTTAAAAACCCAACTGCTTTGTAAAAATAACGTTTGGCAATTTTTAATACTCAACAATCTTTCGAAAGACCAAGACCGAGACCAAGACTTTATGAGCAAGATCGAGACCAAGACCAAGACTCAATATCAAAAGCAAGACCAAGACCAAGACTCAATGTGCAAGAACAAGATCAAGACCAAGACTGCTATGGTCTTGGTCTTGGTTTGCTCATCACTAACTCAGATGGTGATCATTTGACCGATATTATTTTATTTAATACTCTCATGCAAACTTTTCTTGAGATTATGGCACAAAGTTTTTATTTCTAATAAATTGTCATTCATTTGATAATATGATATCACTTTTGTCTTTGATCTTGTTAAATTCAATTATTTGTAAAACAACATTATACTGATGCCAGTATTTGGCGATTATCTACGGAGTGTATTGCTTAAAGTTACGAAATTTCTTGCAAAAAATTCCACCTGAAGTGAAAGGGGTCCAAAATGTACTCCTAAGAAGTTATAGGGTTTAAACCAGACCCTGAAATAAACTTTTTTAAAAGTTTTTTTTTAAGTTTATTTAGACTAAAAACTTTTAAATCATTTAGATAAAAGTTTTTAGAAACTTTAAACTTTTTGAAATAAAAGTTTTAAAAAACTTATAAAAAAAACTTTTAAAAATAAAAGTTTTTTTTAAAAGTTTTTAAAAACTTTTATCCTTAAAGAGTTTTTTATAAAAGTTTTTTGAAAAAGTTTTTAAAAACTTTTACCCATAAAAGTTTTTATATAAAAGTTTTTGAAAAAACTTTAACATAAAAACTTCTAAGCAAGAAGTTTTTCATGAAAGTTTTTGATAAAATCTGTCACATAAAAGTTTTTTTTGGGAAATAAATACCTTGCAAAAAGCCCCTGTGTATAATTACGGCCCAATTTTGTAAAAAAAATGTATTGCACCAATCGATGTGGAAAGGTTGAAAATACATTTTGGACATGACCAGAGGAGTCCCCGACCCCTCTAAGTGACCGATTTGGGCCCATTTTGGTGAAAAAATTTTATTGCACCAATCGATGTGGAAAGGTTGAAAATACATTTTGGACATGACCAGAGAAGTCCCCGACCCCTCTAAGTGACCGATTTGGGTCCATTTTGGTGAAAAATTTTTATTGCACCAATCGATGGGGAAAGGCCGAAAATAGATTTTGGACATGACCAGGGGTGTCCCGGACCACAATAAGTGACCGATTTGGGCCCATTTTGGTGAAAAATTTTTATTGCACCAATCGATGGGGAAAGGTCGAAAATAGATTTTGGACACGACCAGGGGTGTCCACGACCCCTCTAAGTGACCGATTTGGGCCCATTTGGTGAAAAAATTTTATTGCACTAATCGATGAGGAAAGGTTGAAAATAGATTCTAGACATGACCAAAGGTGTCTCCGATCCCTTTAAGTGACCGATTTGGGCCCATTTTGGTGAAAAAATTTTATTGCACCAATCGATGGGAAAATGTGGAACATACATTTTAGACATGACCAAATGTACCTCCGGCTACTCCTGTGACCGTTTATTGCCATATTTTTAAAATTTCGTTAGTGGACATTCAAATGACAAAAAAATAGAGCATAACCTACTGCATCTAGCGCTGCTGTTGCTTTTGCTTTTATTTTTTGTTATTGAATATGTCAGCACATTCTTATTTTCCTTCGCATGCAAGTTCGGTAAAATCTGAATTTTCAAGTGATCATAGGTAGAAAAACATTATGCACATACATATGTGAGTATGTATAAGGAAAATAAGAATGTGCATACATATTCAATAACAAAAAATAAAAGCAAAAGCTACAGCAGCGCCAGATGCAGTAGGTTATGCTCTATTTTTTGTCATTTGAATGTCCACTAACGAAATTTTAAAAATAAGGCAATAAACGGTCACAAGAGTAGCCAGAGGTACATTTGGTCATGTCCAAAATGTATGTTCCACAATTTCCCATGGATTGGTGCAATAAAATTTTTTTTATAAAAGGCGTCCAAAACGGTTATTTAGATGGGTCGGGGACACCCTTGAGTCATGTCCAGAATCTATTTTCGACCTTTCTTCATCGATTGTTGCAATAAAAATTTTTCACCAAAATGGGCCCAAATCGGTCACTTAGAGAGGTCGGGGACTCCTCTTGTCATGTCCAAAATGTATTTTCAACCTTTTCCCATCGATTGGTGCAATAAAAATTTTTCACCAAAATGGGCCCAAATCAGTCACTTGGAGGGGTCGGGGACACCCCTGGTCATGTCCAAAACCGATTTTCGACCTTTCCCCATCGATTGGTGCAATAAAAATTTTCCACCAAAATGGGCCCAAATCGGTCACTTAGAGGGGTCGGGAACTCTTCTGGTCATGTACAAAATGTATTTTTAACCTTTCCCCATCGATTGGTGCAATAAAAATTTTTCACCAAAATGGGACCAAATCGGTCACTTAGAGGGGTCGGGGACTCCTCTGGTCATGTACAAAATGTATTTTCAACCTTTCCCCATCGATTGGTGCAATAAAATTTTTTCTCCAAAATGGGCCCAAATCGGTCACTTAGAGGAGTCGGGGACTCCTCTGGTCTTGTCCAAAATCTATTTTCGACCTATCCCCTTCGATTGGTGCAATAAAATTTTTTCACCGAAATGGGCTCAAACAGTCGCATTTTATCTTTCAGCTCTATAGATAAGCGTGTAATTTGTAATACTTCAGTCACTGGATTTTTTTCAAGGTATTTCTTTTTTTTGCCATGTTTTTTTCCAAAAAAAAACTTTTATATGAGAAGTTTTTAAAAACTTTTATAAAAAACTTTTAAAAATAAAAGTTTTTAAAAACTTTTTCAGAAAACTTTTATACAAAAACTTTTATGGATAAACTTTTATCCATAAAAGTTTTTGTATAAAAGTTTTTTGAAAGAGTTTTTTGAAAAAGTTTTTAAAAACTTTTAAAAATAAAAGTTTTTATAAACTTTCATACAATAAAAGTTTTCAAAAACTTGCAATTGCAAAACTTTTTGAATAAAAGTTTAAAAGTTTCAAGGTCTGGTTTGGAATAATAAATTTTTCATTAATATTATGTCACTTTTTTTTGTGTGTGTCTTTAATAAAAAAGTACACACAATTACCTTTTCAAAGAACCAAAAACGTGTGAAATTGGTTGAAAAAGCACGACATACGATAACACTAAAGTCAAAGGGGTACGGAAAAAATTGAAAAATTACAAAATTTTTATAAGTCATAAAAAATTGGAATAAGATAACATATAGTAGAGTTCCCAGGGAGTTAAAAACACTGTATACGTAGGACTTCTACAAGACCGCATGAAATTTTATTATTATAAGTGGAATGCTTAGCTCAAAATATAAATAAAAAAGTTTACCTATTAAAAAGTTGTGATCTTTTTTGTAGTGCGGTCATTTAGTAGATTTACCTGGAAAGTTTTTCGAAGTTTTTTTTAACTGATTTTTTCTTTTAAATTGTGATAATACATGAACGGAGCGTTGCCGCAATAAAACAAAAATACCAGCTTTTAGGGAATTGTTTGTTCTACAAACAACATTTAGTTTTTTTTTTGTGCGACTAAAAGTTTAGGAGATATCTTTTGACAAACTTAAAATTTAGAAAAAAACTGTTTTTGCGAAATATTCCGAAACGATATGCCGTAGAAAAAATTTTTTTATTGGATTTTGAATAACATGTTATTCTCTATGAATGTCTTTACCAACACTTTTTCCGTCCGACTTACCGTTCATCAGATATCGCGATTTGAAAATGAACATAGTTTTATGAAAAGTCATACGCAGTAGGCCTATTCGTTTTGCCTTTTTGGACAAAACACCGTAGTCGGTGTAGGAAACAACTTCAATTACGAAGAAATTTACTAGAATTTTTCTCTAGAAGTACCCGTTACAGAGATAAAAATAGTAATTTTAAATGTGTTTTACGATTAGTGGAGTGCCTGAGACTTTTAACGTAGCATATTTATTAGAGTGAATGAATTTATATAATTGAGATGGGATTTTGTTTTTTATACCATAAAAAGAAAAGTTTACCAAACATTTTTTTGTGCAATTGATTTTTTCTTTATTTAAGCAATAACTATAAAATGTTAATACAACACTAAATCCAAAATAGATGTAATATTTTGCAAACTATTTTTTCTAAACTAATTTAGAGTCGCTGAACTCGAAAAACCCACTTATTATAGCCTACACCCAGGGTATATTCACTTTGTCCTTCCGTTTGTAACGCAGAGAAGGAGGCGTGACAGATATGGAAAAGTATATATATTCTTGATCAGCGTCACCTCTTGAGTCGATATAGCCATGTCCGTCTGTCTGGATGGCTGGCTGGCTGGGTGGCTGGCTGGCTGGCTGGGTAACGGCTGTGTGTGGAAATAAATTTTTTGGGAAAACTAAGCAAGATAATTCAATGAAATTTGGTACACAGCCTCCGTCGTCAAAGTTAGCTCGGGGGATTGAAAATGAGCGAAATCGGTCAACGGACACGCCTACCACCCATACAAAAAATATCTTCAAAATGCAAATTTTGGAGTATATTTCACAACAATGCAACCAAAATACACATAAACACTACGAATTGTCAGCGCAAGCCCTGAGAAAAAGCTGGTTGAATTCGGACAAGAGGGCGTGGCACCTCCCGTATAAGCAAAAGCTTCAAAACGCTATACTGAAACCGTTTTTTGAGATAATCGAACTAAATTTTACCCAGACACTAAGAATTATAAATACAAGCTTTAAGCAAAAACTGAATAAAATCTGACAAGAGGGCGTGGCTCCTCCCATATAAGCAAAAGCTTCAAAACGCTATTCTGAAAATATTTTTTCAGATAATCCAACCAAATTTCACTTAAACACTAAGAACTATAAACGCAAACTCTGAGAAAAAACTGGGTGAATTTGGAGGGCGTGGCACCTCCCATATTAGCAAAATTTTCAAAATACTGCTGTGTAGGGTATTTAATGTTTGTCCAGGCCAAAGGTAACACCCTTACTAGTTTTTTATTTCTTTGGACCGTTCCCGAGTTATTCGGACATTCATATTTTCGAGGTTATAGCTTCATATACACACAAAAAAAAAGGACATAATATTTATGAAAATCTTATTATTTTGTACAATAAAATTCATCGAATTTGAGCCGAGAACAGCATTCATTGTCTATAAGTATTTTCATTCATATTTATATAAACGCATACGTACCTTTGTGAATTATTATTCAAACGTAAGTACTGTTTCTAAAAATTTATGAACGAAATTCGTAAATTTTTTTTATGAATTATTCTTAAGACGTAATAATTTTTTCTTAAAATCTAAGGATAAAGTTCATAAATTTTTTTATCAAAAAAAATGAACGCATACGTACGGTTATGAATCATTTTTAAAATGTAAGAACTTGTTCTTAAAATCTAAGAACGAAATTCATAATTTTTTAAACAATTTATTCATGACCTTTATGTACTTTATCTTACGATATAAGAACTCATTTATCCGACTTAAATCTATTTATATAAAAATGACTGTGTGTCTGTGTGTCTGTGTGTCTGTCTGAAGCATTATCACTCAGAAACCATTCGTTCAATTAAGCTGAAAATTTGGAAATGAGTATATATTAGGTATGGAAATGTTTTTATGCTATACACGAAGGTTTCCGAAGACCACCCGAAGGCTTAATAGTCAAAACGAAGAATATCTAGGTACACTAGAGGAAAAATATCTATGGCGAACTTTCAACAAGTTTTAATTGATAGTTTTTTGGAATACCCGATGGTTCCCGAAGGTCACCCGAGGGCTTCATAGTCAAAACGAAGAATATCTAGGAATACGAGAGGGAAAAAACATATGGTGAACCATCAATAAACTTCAATTGATAGTTTTTTGGAATACTCAATGCTTCCTGAAGGTCACCCGAAGGCTTCATAGTAAAAACGAAGAATATCTAGATGTAATACAGGAAAAACATCTAAGGCAAACTATCAACAAGCCTTAATTGATGGTTTCCTGGGACACTCCAGCTATGCCATTGCTATTTTAAGATGGTTTGAAATGAAATTAACTTTCTCAAAATACCTAAATTTTTATTGGTGACGTGGCAGTGGCGTAAATCAACATTTTATCACTGTACACCTTCTAAGCTATTAGAAATCAAAAAACAAAACAAACATGCGTAGCAAAGCGGGCAAAGAAGGCTAGTAATCTATATATATAAAAATGAATGTGTGTCTGTGTGTCTGTGTGTCTGTCTGAAGCATTATCACTCAGAAACCATTCGTCCAATTGAGCTGAAAATTTGGAAATGAGTATCAATTAGGTATGGGAATGTTTTTATGCTATACACGAAGTTTTCCGAAGACCACCCAAAGGCTTAGTAGTCAAAACGAAGAATATCTAGGTATACGAGAGGGAAAATATCTATGACAAGCTTTCAACAAGTTGTAACTGAAAGTTTTTTGGAACACCCAAAGTTTGCCGAAGGTCACCCGAAGGCTTCATAGTCAAAACGAAGAATATCTAGGTATACGAGAGGGAAAAAATCTATGATGAACCATCAACAAATTTTAATTGATAGTTTTTTCGAACACCCGATGGTTCCCGAAGGTCACCCGAAGGCTTCATAATCAAAACGAAGAATATCTTGGTACACGAGAGGGAAAAAATCTACGGTGAACTATCAAAATACTTTAACTGACAGTTTTTTGCAAAACCCGAAGTTTGCCGAAGGTCACCCGAGGGCTTCATAGTCAAAACGAAGAATATCTAGGTATACGAGAGGGAAAAAATCTACGGTGAACTATCAACAAACTTTAACTGATAGTTTTTTGGAATACCCGATGCTTCCCGAAATCACTTAAGTCTTTATTCGCGTATGACTTCAGTTGCTCTACTGATGCAATCAGTCATTTCGGAATATCAATTTCTTCATCTTTATCATCAAGATTGCCAAGAGCTTGAACGACTTTCCTTTTTAATTCGAGTGGAATGTTTTTATCAAAAAATCCTAAGGCAAGTGCCTCCTCTGACAAATATCATAAAAAGGTTTCTCATTTTGCACAATAAGGCGTTTGAAACGTTTGGATCGAAATATGCAAACGCGTCTTGGATGAAAAGTAAGCCTTGTCGTGGAGTATTCACAGCGCTCACGCAACCGAACCAATAACGAACAAAAATACGCGGTAAGAAAACACAAATGTTTCGAATGCTCGCGTAGCAAAAAGATTTTATAGCAATATACATATATGTTTGGACATGAATTTTGAATTTGTCGTTGCTCCAGGTAGTTGCAACTGCGTAAAATTTGGAACATCTTCGCCAATGAAAAGCAATCAAAGCTGTTTAAGGCTTAAGGCTTCTTGTGTACCGTTATTTCGGCTGCAGTAAAAAAATTTTTCACTTCCTAATCCAATATTCTACTCTTGAAATTCTTGATATTCATTAATTTCTAGTGTCCGACCGAAGGTGACTTTTTGGCCGAAGCCGAAGCCGAAGCCGATTAATCGGTTTTTTTATAACCTTCGGCCGAAGCCGAAGCCGAAGCCGAAGGGTCCATTATATTTGTAACACTTATTTTTTGTACTACTTTTTTTATTAGTTCTTAAATTAAAATAAATAGTTAATAATAAAAATTAAATAACCTAATGTTGTAAGCTAGAAACAGCAGTTTTTCTGCATTTTCTCCATGTAGATTGGCTCTTCGGTCAGCATATATTTGACCCGCAGCACTGAATAATTGTTCACTTGGGACACTTGTAGGAGGAGCTGACAAAGATTTTTGGGATACTGGTCGTAAATAAATATATGGACTGCAGGCCCAATAATGATATATATCCGTGGTCCTCAACTGCAAAGGTTCCTTTAAATAACAAGCTAATTGTTCCTCAAAAGGCAAACGAACGTGGTCAGAAGCGTGGTCCTCGGCCCCAGTCAAAGGCATTTTATCGTGCGAATCCCACAGATCATCTTTTGGGTATTGGTTTCCATTGGAAGCGGCTGAATTTGAACAGGAAGGTGTAGATCCTTCAATTTCGATAAACATGTTATCTGTTATATTTTTTTCAGCATAATTTTGATGCAGAAATTTCAAAATTTCTGTCTTAGTAGTATTTGGACTTTTTAACATTTTTGTTTAAGAAGAAATAATTTCTTTTTTAATTAAAGTTACAAACATTCGGCTTCGGCCAAACCTTCGGCTTATTTTAGGCCGAAGGCCGAATGTGAGGCCGAAGGCGTTTTTTTGGCCGAATCTGGCCGAAGCCGATGCCGAAGCCGAATAATCGGTCGGACTCTATTAATTTCCAATTGGCCAAGAAACGATTGAAGAGAATAACTTCTGGTGCTGATGATTTTCCAAAATTTAACTCAAAGACAGTTTTAACCAACAGTTATCTGATACGATGGCGACACGGTTGACCCACGGCTTCCAACCACCTTTTCTCTTTGCAGCAAAAGAAAATCCTTGTCCTCTTGAGTTTTCATCGTTTGCAGTGCATCCGGAGCAGCGATATCAAATAAAAGCTTTCGATCTTTACAGTGAATTTTTTTTTCGTTTTCTCGGTACTTTTCATATGAACCGTGTCTGTTCTTTGACAATTTATGCCACTCTGCGTATAGTTTCTCCAATTTTCTCACGCAGTTGTTTTCGGTCATCGAGGGAATGTTTGCTTTTCGCCAAAAATCACGAGTAGCATCAATGGTATATTTCATGCTGGCTTTTATACTCACTTTTTCCACAAGCACTTTATAAAAAACCAATTGATGTACATGCTCGGCAACTTTCACATTTCCCGACCAAAAATATTGTATCATCAGATCGGAATTTTTTCTGAGATGAACCTGATGTCGAAGGCATTTTATCAATTAAAACACAAAAAATTACATATCTAAATAATTGCCACTATATTCTTTCATTATTTCACTTCGACTGAAATTATGGGTTCACGATTACATCTTTTCGCCATGATATTCAAATTTATATGAAATAATCGGCTATTAGTTGCAAAAATTGTTAGCAAAATTCTCATGAAGTTTTGACATTTCGTATTTCTAAGGGATTCGATTTTATCGTATGTGGTGCTATTTCTCCCGATTTTGGACTTTATGAGCTTATTAAAAAGGTGATTTTATGCAGTTTTTGATAAAATATAGTTATGATTGAGTTTGGTGGTCGCAAATATTAATAATAAAACACAAATGTACCGATTCCGGAATTTTTCTGGGTAAAGAAGCATTTGATAAATAGATTAGAGAGGTAGAATAAGGCTCATTATGTAGAATCCCTATAAGAAGAAAAGGGAGAAAAGAATAATCTATGGATTTAAAATTTTTTATGATTTTTAAATTTTTTGTGATTTTCAAATTTTTCCCGTACTTCTAAGTGTGTGATGTTCTCGTTTGACGTGCTTTTTCTACCGATTTCAGAAATCTTGAATTCCTTGGAAAGGTGAATGTATGTACTTTATAATTAAAGACAATTTAAAAGAATTAAATTGAGTTTTGTGGTTGTTTTATATAAAAATATGTAAAAAAAGTCAGTTTTTTTCATTTTTCCTGATAAAGAAGCTCAACCCGGGTCGATTTAGAATAACCGGATCTGGGATCAAAAAATTTCATAATTATTTTTAACCCAAACTACATATTTTTTCGTGCGGAATTTTTAACTTTTCCACAATTTTCCATCATGGGCCACTCTAATGGTTATGTATCATACCTTGATATATATGTGCACAAGCGAAAATCTAAGTATTTTAAATTCAAATTTATATAAACATAATAAATGTATAAAAATTATTTGGGAAAACTAAAATTTCGTACAAGTTTTCCTCTTTTTGTATATATGAATGGGTTTTTTTGAAAGTGGAATAAGTCCACTTTTTCAGAAACTGAGATATCAAAGGGTTTGCGTACGACTCAATTTAAAAATATTGGCAAGCGTTATTAAACCGGTGTTAAGTGTTTACAACTGTAAATTAATCTGATTTTGTTATGCTGTAAAAATTTTTACAAGTGTAATAGAAAATAGTTGAGTTTTTTTGGTCTGAATGGACTTATTCCACTTTCATTTATAATAAATTTAAAAATTTGTTATACTTTTGTATGACTTATTCCATTTTTACTCACAAAATATTTTGTAAATTAAAGCAATAGTACAGTCATTTGGTAGTTTTACCAGGAAAGTTTTGGGGGATTTCTGCAAATGAGTTATTTTATAGATTTCGATGTGCTCTTTCAGTATTTCAACTTTGCTACCTCGTATCGTGTTCGCTCGAGCTGCCATATTGGAAAAATGGCGTCCAAAATCAGTTTTTTACAAATATCTCTTTAACGGTTATATTTAGAGAAAAATTTTTTAGGACAATGTTGTAGCTTATCGTCCTAGAAAAAAAATTGTCCATGCATTTTGTAGAACGTTCAATTCCCTATAAGGGTCTCTTCGAGCTGTTTTTTCGTCAGACTTACCCTTCATGAGATATAGCGTCTTGAAAATCATTCAAAATTGAATATTGTTCTATGCGCCCTACTATGTTCAATTTTGAATGATTTTCAAGTCGCAATATCTCATGAAGGGTAAGTCTGACAAAAAAACAGCTCGAAGAGACTCTTATAGGGAATTGAACGTTCTACAAAACGCATCGACAATTTTTTTTCTATGACGAAACGTTTAGGAGCCATTTTGAAAAAACATTTTTTTTAAAAATTTTAGGTTTGTGAGAAAAATATCTCCTTAACTATAGGCGATATGAAAAAAAAAATAATATGTAACTTGTAGCGCAACTTATTCCCTATAACAGGTGTTTTTATTTTAAACGTGCAACTCACCGTTCATAAATTATCGTAATCATAAGCTTGACACATCACTGTGCCTACTTATAAGTGGCATTCACAATTTACTAATTTTTCTAAGATTTTGATTAAAGATATCTCCTGAGTTATAAGTCGTACGAAAGCAATTCAAATATCATTTTTATAGAAAATTTTATAAGCTACATAAATTTTTCTCTAAATATAACCGTTAAAGAGATATTTGTAAAAAACTGATTTTGGACGCCATTTTTCCAATATGGCGGCTCGAGCGAACACGATACGAGGTAGCAAAGTTGAAATTCTGAAAGAGCACATCGAAATCTATAAAATAACTCATTTGCAGAAATCCCGCAAAACTTTCCAGGTAACATCATTTTTTCTCCCAAATGATTGTACTACAAAACTTAAAAAAATTTTACTTTAAAAATTGTTGTTGTTTCTTTTCTTTTCTTTCTGCTCAAGTAGGGCTCTGAAAATTAGTTACAACAACAACAAAAACAAAAAGTTCTTGTCGGACCTACTTCCGGATATATGTCTAGCCATCGGAAGATCGAGATAAAAAATATATCTCGATAAAAAATATATCTCGATCTTCCGATGGCTAGACATATATCCGGAAGTAGGTCCGACAAGAACTTTTTGTTTTTGTTGTTGTTGTAACTAATTTTCAGAGCCCTACTTGAGCAAAAAGAAAAGAAAGGAAACAACAACAATTTTTAAAGTAAAATTTTTCTAAGTTTTATAGCCTTATCATGTATGACGAACGAATCGTTTTACTGATTTTCAACTGCTTATATCCTCCAAGTTAAAAGATGATTTGAAGTTAGTTTTTACAAACTCTATTCTTTGAACTAAAATGAACGCTTACGTTATAGTAAGTTCCTAATAAAAAGTTTAAATAAGTTGATATTAATGAGTGAAAATCAGTCACTTTATTCGTTCATCATACATGATAAGGCTATTAATTTTCCTTTGATTTAACTTACAAAATATTTTGTGAGTAAAAATGGAATAAGTCATAGAAAAGTATAACAAACTTTTAAATTTATTATAAACTAGCCTTCTTTGCCCGCTTCGCTAGGCATGTTTGATTTGTTTTTTGATTCCCAAGAGCTTATAAGGTATACAGGGATAAAATTTTGATTTACGCCACTGCCACGTCACCAGTAAACATTTAAGTATTTTGAGAAAGCTAATTTCATTTCAAACCATCTTAAAAATTGGCAATGGCATAACTGGAGAGTCCCAGGAAACCATCAATCAAGGTTTGTTGATAGTTTGCCTTAGATGTTTTTCCTGTAGTACATCTAGATATTCTTCGTTTTGACTATGAAGCCTTCGGGTGACCTTCTGCAAGCATCGAGTATTCCAAAAAACTATCAGTTAAAGTTTGTTGATAGTTCACCATAGATTTTTTCCCTCTTGTGTACCAATATATTCTTTGTTTTGATTATGAAGCCATCGGGTGACCTTCGGGAACCATCGGGTGTTCCAAAAAACTATCAGTTGAAGTTTATAGATGATTCACCATAGATTTTTCCCCTTTCGTATACATAGATATTCTTCGTTTTGACTATGAAGCCTTCGGGTGACCTTCGAACACCTTCGGGTGTCACAAAAAACTATCACTTAAAGCTTGTTGGTAGTCCGCCATATATTTTTTCCCTCTCGTATACCTAGATATTCTTTGTTTTGACTATGAAGCCCTCGGGTGACCTTCGGTAAACTTCGGGTGTTCCAAAAAACTATCAGTTAAAACTTGTTGAAAGCTTGCCATAGATATTTTCTATCTAGTGTACCAAGATATTCTTCGTTTTGACTATTAAGCCTTCGGGTGGTCTTCGAAAACCTTCGTGTATAGCATAAAAACATTTCCATACCTAATATATACTCATTTCCAAATTTTCAGCTCAATTGGACGAATGGCTTCCGAGTGATAATGCTTCAGACACACAGACACACAGTCATTTTTATATATATAGATGATAGTGGAATAAGTCCATTCAGACCAAAAAAACTCAACTATTTTCTATTACACTTGTAAAAATTATTACAGCATTACAAAATTTGATTAATTTACAGTGGTTAATACTTAGCACCGGTTTAATAACGCTTGCCAATATTTTTAAATTGATTTAAAAGCAAAATCTTCTGCATAGCTGTAGATGAAAAAATGGACTTATTCCACTTTCAAAAAAATCATTTTTGTAAAAATGATTTTCATGAAAAGTTCTTTTGAGTAATTTTTGATGAAATCGTAGTCTGACGAGTCTGTAATATTCCATATAAAAAGGGGACATATATAGCTAGCTATAACTACCATAAACTTAATTTTTCCGGAATTGGACTTATTCCACTTTCAAACAAATCCGTTCATATGTATGTGTGTATATTGTTATATATTATTAAATTGAAGAGTTTTACTTCATTGCAATTTATACATATGTACATATATACATTTTCTTCATTTCTATGTATATATAATTTATGGATCTAAAGTTTTAAGTTTTAATTCATTTTTTTTTTTAATTTTTAGTTTTAAGTTTTATGTATTAGAATAATTAGCAAAATTTATTGTGAATTCATTTTCCAAATTACATATATGTACATATATTTTTATACCATATAAGTATATGAGTATATTTTATGTATGCATGTTTTTTATGAATTTTTAAAGTTTAGGTTTTTTTTTTAGTTTTTCTTCATCTTACTTTAGTTTTAAGTAGCAAAATTATTTTAGTGAATTTTTCTAATTAATTTAACCACATGTCTAAGAATAATATATTAATAAAATGCCAAAAGAACTTACATTACAATCCGCTGTCCAACGATGCTAGCGCTTACAGGTTGACACATGTTGTTGTTGTAAATAGGTATATAGTTGCTATGCTGTATGTTGTTAAAGATTAGGTGTACTTATATATATGTAAATTTTTGCAAAAGAAAATCACTCTTTATAATTTAATTTAATTATACCCTACACCCAGCGTATATTCACTTTGTCCTTCCGTTTGTAACGCAGAGAAGGAGGCGTGGCAGGTATAGAAAAGTATATATATTCTTGATCAGCGTCACCTCCTGAGTCGATATAGCCATGTCCGTCTGTCTGGCTGGCTGGCTGGCTGGGTGGCTGGCTGGCTGGCTGGCTGGCTGGGTGGCTGGCTGGCTGGCTGGCTGGCTGGCTGGCTGTGTGTTGAAATACACTTTTTTGGGAAAACTGAGCAAGATAATTCAATGAAATTTGGTACACTGCCTCCGTCGTCCAAGTTAGCTCGGGGGATTGAAAATGAGCAAAATCGGTCAACAGACACGCCTACCGCCCATACAAAAATTATATTCAAAATGCAATTTTAGAAGTATTTTTCACGACAATGCAACCACAATTCATATCAATACTACGAATTCTAAGCACAAGCTCTGATAAAAAACTGAGCAAATTCGGACAAGAGGGCGTGGCACCTCCCATATAAGCAAAAGCTTCAAAACGCTATACTGAAAGCGTTTTTTAAGATATTCGAACCAACTGTGACTCAGACACTAAGAGTCATAAATAAAAGCTCTCAGCAAAAATTGGTTGAAATCGTACAAGGGGGCGTGGCACCTCCCATATAAGCAAAAGTTTCAAAATGATATACTGAAAAAGTTTTTTGAGATAATCCAACTAAATTTCACTCTGACACTAAGAACTATGAATGCAAGCTCTGAAAAAAAACTGGGTGTACTCGCACAAGAGGGCGTGGCACCTCTCATATAAGCAAAAGCTTCAAAACGCTTTACTGAAAGCGTTTTTTGAGATATTCGAACCAAATTTGATTCAGACACAAAAAATTATAAATGAAAGCTCTCAGCAAAAATTGGGTGAAATCAGACAATGGGGCGTGGCACCTCCCATATAAGCACATGATTCAAAATGCTATACTGAAAGAGTTTTTTGAGATAGTCCAACAAAATTTCACTCTGACACTAAAAACTATAAATGCAAGCTCTGAACAAAAACTGGGTGTACTCGGACAAGAGGGAGGGGCACCTCCCATATAAGCAAAATTTTCAAAATACTGCAGTGCAGGGTATTTATTTTTTGGCCAGGCCAAAATTTACACCCTTACTAGTTTTTGTTTTCTATTAGCCTTAAACTATTATTATTATTCAGTTTCAAACTTTAAATTTTAATTAGATTCAATTTTAAACTTTGATTTTAGACTTTAGCTTCTTTTTAACTTAATTTTAAAACTTTAAATTTTAGTATTTAAACCATGAATTTTAAACTCAAATTAGTTCAAAATTATACATAGAATATATGTTTGCGCATATATACTTATTGTACATATAAGTATATGTTTTTTTTTTCCTTCTTTCACAGCACTAATTAATTTATGAATTTAAAGATATATTAAGCATTGGTTTTCTGTTTAAAACCAGATGTTGATGTTTTGTACTTTTCGACGAAGTTTTTATAAAGAAAACACCTTTGAGCAGGATTTTTTTCCACTCCGATTAGATAGAAAATATGTTGTCCGTCACAACCTTCGCGTTTCACCAAAACCCACGGAACTGAGGTTTTGGCATAGAGACAACGCGAAGCTGAACCAAAGCTGGTATCTATATATTAATACGGAAGACAAAAGCTTGAACATCTTTTTTTACTATGTTAGAAATGGAGTACGACTTTAAATTATACACTATTAGAAAGGTATTTCTGTATAGATGTGCACAAAGTTAAAATTATGTTGATATTTTGACTTTAAGCTAGGTAAAATTAAAAACAAATTTTTCAATATTAACAACAACGAAATTCACAGAGCTGAAAAAAGGATTAAGCACAAAGAGAAAGACTTCATGTTTTTTGTTTTATTTATATTTTGTTTGAATTATACCAGGGATGATAAATGTGGTTTTCTATTTCGTACCAAATAGCAAAAAAAAGTACTGAAAGTGTCCAAAAAGTGCATTTGTTTGTGGTCGAATTTCGACCACTGGGCGATTTTAGTATATATAATTATGTGTACTCGTGTCTTGGATCTAGCAAACAAATTGTGTTTATCAAAAGAGAGAAAAATGCATGAATTTTCAGAAGCTTACCGTATAATTATTGAAATTAGGAATTAAACTCCAAGAAAATTAAATTATAGTCTTCAAACCTTAAGACCTCACGATATTTCTATTTCCAATCCTTCAGAAACTTGTATACCCCTTCTAAATGAATGAAATAAAGGTTGTAGCATTTAGCCAAATTAAATTTTTATTTAGTTTTCAGTAAATAAATCAGAAATGTTTTAAAACTTTTTCCGTTTTAATTGGAGATTATATTAATGAAATTTTTACGTACTGCAGGGTTATAGAATGTTACCTCCAACAATTAGGAAAAGGAAATGACCGAGAAAAGTGAAGTTGGTCATTTAGTCAGAACATTATGTATTGAAGAGTATGTTCAATGTTTATTAAACAGATGTTAATTTCTGGCAATTCGATGTATCGTTTAGGGTGGTCCTTAATAAACTATTCAATATTAGCGTAAGGCATAAAAATGTATAAAACTAACAATTTTATTTTACTTGAAAATAAAATGATAATCTATAAAAATTTCTAATGGCCATTACACAAGTCGTATTGAGTAGTGTCACAGGTCGTTTTTCCACTTTTTAACCACTAAGCCACGGACGAAAAACGTTTATTGGCAGCCTTTAGTTTAAACCTAAACGGTGCCAAAGTGTGTTTTCGGTCGCTTGTCTTGTATATGCATTATGTCCCTTTTTACAATCATAATGCTTAAGATATTCTCTTTGATTTTTATATACCTTTTATATAACATTTCTTACACTGATCTTTTCCTTACGTTTTTTGTACAATTTTATACTCTCCTTGATATTGAATACCAATGAATTCAAGAAATATATAATCTGGAAAATCAAGATTGATAAGTAAAATCTATTAACACCTACAATAGGCATATACCTTGTTTTTGAGGCTTATATACATCCGGACACATTGGTGTATATTGGCTTCGATTGCATATATGCACTTTGTTGGTTAAGAAAATTAGATAAAAGTAACATCCGCGTTATTTTCCGTGCATCTTGTGGGCACAATGCAGTATTGAATATACTCTGTTAAGTGGGTATACCTTGATATTGTTATTGCTGTTCATTTGTTGCATTTGTGTAGCAGTTCTGTTACATTTTCCTTTTTCCTTCTTATTTTACAATTTATATATTAATAAAAATTTTTTTCACTTCGTCCGTCCGAACTTCATAAATGATCCATCAATGAAAATATGATTTGACTATCTCATTTCTTCTCCTAATATTAGCTTTTCATGATCGTTACCCAACGATCATACGTCATGCTATACCCTTACCATGATTAGTCAATACACAATCATTTAAACTGGAAGTTGGTGCCTATTGTCCATAACTTCTTATCTTTTTTAATAATATTAGGGAGACTAACTATTTAGCTACAATTGTTTTTTAAAAAATACAAAAAATACACACTTTATGACGTTTTTTATTGTGATTTAACTGGACATATACATATATAACATACATTAGAATTTCTAAGTAGGTACACCTTATGTTATGATCTAACTGTGCAGATTATTTACTTAAGTTATTTTATTTTCGTTGTGTTTGGTAGTTTCTACAGCACATTTGTGCTATAGGTTGTGTATATAATAGTATATACACAAAATCTAGGGTTTCTATACTAGATTTTTTGATACCAAACATCCTTAGCTGGCGGGGCTTTTAGGTATAGTCTCTACTTGAGTCTACTACTGAGGTGTCTCCCGTTGGTTTGGGTTGCTTCGTCTACCATAAACGCAACGCGTTTTTTTACTTTTTTCTTTTCACCTTTTTCTTTTGATTTTCAGGCTAAACGAACTTATTATTTGGGGATTCCCAATTTAACTTGTTATTTGTGAGTCCTAGTCAATTAGTGTTATCATCCTCTCTTGTTTTTCCTCATTAATTGGTTGCATACCAATAATTTTTTGTATTTCTAATTAAATGATTCACCAACTCTCTAAGGCTTACCCGATCAGAAACAGGTGATTTCTGGCGTACCCTCTCATGAAGAATGTTCATCCGGGTTTTTACTTTAACTTAATACCTTCATTTTTGTGGACTTTACAATTTGTCTAGCCCTCAAACATGAAAGTTTCGCAGTTCAACACGTATATATTCCGTCTAGTATTAGGGTTTAGTTGTAGGTATTCTTAATTAAGCATTGCTTATCAGGCATTATATTTTCAAAGCTTTCATTTTTGGCAGAAAAGTTATTGCGCCTCTGAAGAAGAAAGTAACTCGTCACTTCATTAGATAGGGACTAGTTTTTTTGTGTTTTTCTTCTTTTTCTTCTTTTTTTCTTTTCTTCCTTTTTCTTTTCTCTTTTAATATAACATTTTTTAAGGTTTATATAGAGTTTTCAGGGATTTCTGTTTATAGGATTCTCATATTAGTATAGCTCGCTAGAGAACAATCTCACATCTACTTCCGTCGTCTTAGACTAAAGAAATTTTACCCAAAATACACACGTCTTACACTAAAGTATAGTGGTGAAAATATTACGATCTTTGGATTCATGTCATGGCGCGGTGTTGGTCCCATTGCAAAGATTGAGGGCCGTATGAATCAGCACCAGTATATTTCTATCGTAATGGTTCCATTCTGTGATGAAGCATGCCAGTGTCTTGCATCCTGTAGCAAGATAACGATCCGAAGCATACCGAGCGGTTAAGAAAACGGTGTATGGAGGAAAATTGCATCTCACTATTGAATTGGCCTTCATGCAGCGTAGACCTCAATCCCATCGAGAACCTATGGGAGTAATTAAAAAAAAAAGTTCAGTTGCATAAAGTTGGAAACTTCTTGGAGTTATTTGCAAAAGTAAAGATGGAATGGGAAGCCATACCAAATGCTGTGTGCCAAGTTTTAGAGAATTCAATGGCTCGTAGGTGTGAAACAGTTATGAGAAATAATGGTTTTGCAACGAAATAGTAAATGGTTTTTAAATAAAAAGTTGATTTGATTAAAAACAAACAAATCGTTGTTAATTATATGACCGAGAGGATTATTAATCCTTACTCAATATACTAAAAAAAAATAGTAGGGGCTTCCTTTTGCATAAAGTGAAGTGTACTTAACAAATTATTGTAAGACCATCAACCGATATAAAGTTTTTAAAGTTTCTTCAGAAAATTATGATATATTGACAAATAAATGTAATACACCGCTGCGTTGCTAATTAGTTGACCGCAACTGTATATACTTTTCCATACCTGCCACTCCTCTTTCTCCGGTTTTTGAGGTGCTTACGTTCTTTTTGAAAAAATCCCGCAAAACTTTCCAGTTAACATAATTTTATTCTCCCAAATGATTGTACTATTTGTCGTACATATATTCGGAAAATGATAATGAAAATATTTGGAATTTATCATTTTCCAATTGTTTATTTTATCCTTGCAAATGACTTGTTTCAATTCTGAAAAATAAACATTTTCCAAATGCTCAAACGAAGCATTCGAAATCGTTTATGAAAATGTTTGAAAATAAACATTTTGTAAATTGTGTTATGGATTTAGCTATTCAAATAATTTGGTGATTGGGCTTTGGATGTCACCATTCAAACATTTTGTCAACTGGGGTAATTGGAAATTACAGCAATTAGCTTAATTGAGAATATGGTATTCTTCGTCAAATTTTCACTAACACTCTCACAGCATACTTGACATTCTAACGATACACTCTCGTCTATTAGAATGATGGCACTTTGAAAAGCGCGCAATTTTACAAATTTTTTTTTTTGTTCATGTTTTTTATGGTGACCGTTGGGATATGAGGTGATCAGTGTGGATCTTGTTGTATCAGTGGGATCGACTGATTTTTCGGAAGGAACAACGAGTTGGTTCGGTAATCGCAGGTTTTGACCGTACACCATTTCCGCAGCTGTAGATTTAATGTCTTCTTTCAATGAAGACCTCAATCCTAATAATATAAATGGTAGTTCATTGTACCAATCCATTGTGTTTTCGCTTGCTAAAATGGAATTTTTGAGTTGTCTATGAAAACGCTCAATCATTCCATTAGCTTGAGGGTGGTATTGTGAAGTTGTTATCTTGTGGGTTCCTAGATAATCAATAAGACTAGTAAAAAATTTTGGCATAAATTGCGGACCTTGATCAGTAGTGATTTGCAATGGTACACCGAAACGTGAAACGTATTGGTGAAGGAAAGTTTCAACAATGGTTGTGGTCAAAATATTTTTAAGAGGGTATACCTCTGGCCAACGCGTATATCGGTCTATAATCGTTAAGAGGTATCTATGGTCATGTGAAGAAGGTAAAGGTCCTACTGTGTCCATGTGAATGTGTTCAAAACGTCCTGAGGGAATTTCGATCTTAACTGTTGGTGATTTCGTGTGTCGTTGAATTTTGGCTTTTTGACAAGTTAAGCATTCTGTCACCCATTGAGTAATCATTTTATTCATCTTTGGCCAAAAATACCTTGTAGAAACTAGGTTTCGCGATGATCTCGTTCCCGGATGTGAGATACTATGTAAATTTTTGAAAATTCTTTTTCTTAAACTCTCTGGAATGAAAGGTCTGGGAGAGTTAGAGGAATTTTCGCACCAGATTTCGATGTGTAATGATTCTATTTTGATTAATTTTAATTTTTACAAGTTTTGTGAGTCTGTTATCAACTGTTTTAGTTCTTTGTCTTTCTGTTGTTTAGTATACAATAATTTAAAATTTATGTCTTCATTTTTAATTGCTTCCATTTCTAAAGGTCTAGATAATAAATCTGCAACAATATTTTGATCACCGCGTATGTGCCTAATGTCGTTTGTAAATTGGGAAATACATTCTAAATGTCTCGTCTGTCTTGGGCTTCTATCAGCTTTGGAGCTAAGGGCATACGTTAGAGGTTTATGATCAGTAAGAACAGTAAACATTCGTCTCTCAAGAAAACGTTTAAAATGTTTTAAATTTAGATAGATTGCCAACAATTCTCTATCAAACGTACTATATTTCATTTCAGCGGGACTTAGTTTCTTCTAGAAAAACGCGAGGGGTTCAATTTCATTATTGACTTCTTGTTGAAGAACTCCTCCAATTGCAATTGTAGAAGCATCTACTGCAATGGACAATTTTGCTTTGCTATCAAAATGATTTAACAGTGTGTTCTTAGCAAAATTTTCCTTAATTTGCTTAAATGCTTCTACTGTGTTAGTGTCCCATACGGGTGTTTTTGATTTATTTTTGGTCGCGGCGGTTATCATGGAGTGAATTGGACTGAGTATATGCGCTAGATTTGGAATATAACGGTGATAATAGTTTACCATTCCAACAAACTTTTGTATTTGTTTTATTGATTTTGGCTGTTCAAAATCTCTGATAGCTTGTACTTTGGTTTCTGAAGCTTTTATCCCTTGGGATGAAATATTATAGCTAAGAAAATCAATATTTGAAACTCCAAATATACATTTGGTTGGTTTGATATTTCATCCGTATTCCGCTAATCTTTCGAAAACTGTTTTAAGGTGTGTAAGATGTTGCTTTTCATCGTGACTTGCTATGAGGATGTCGTCAAGGTAAACAAATGTGAAATTTAAACCAGTCAAAACTTCATTAATAAACCTTTGGAATGTCTGCGCTGAGTTTCGAAGACCAAAAGGCATTCGGATAAACTCATACATTCCAAAAGGTGTCGTTATTGCGGTTTTGTGTATGTCCTCTTCGGCCATTGGAATTTGATGATAGGCACGTATGAGGTCTAATTTGGAAAAAATGGTTTTGTCGCGAAGGTCAATATTGAGATCGTGAATGTGTGGAAGTGGGTATCTGTCTGGAACAGTAACAACGTTTAATCTGCGATAATCGCCACAAGGTCGCAATTCATTTGGTTCTTCCTTTGCAACTAAATGTAATGGTGATGAATCTGATGAACATGATGGACGGCAAATGCCAGATTTTACTAAGAAATCAAATTCTGTCTTAGCAACTTTATGTTTAGTGGGGTCTAATTGTCTCGGTTTGGAAAATGGTAACTGGCCTTCAGTAACAAGGTGGTGTACAGTAGAATGTTTCACTGGTAGATTATAATTTGGTTCTGCTGTAATGGAGGGAAAAAGTTTAAGAAGTTGTGTGTATTTATTTTCTACTGTAAAAATACGAGGTAAAGAAATATTGGAAAGAACTGAAATGGCATTTATTGTTAATTTCGTAAGATCTATTAAACATTTATTTTTAACATCTATAAGATGTCCGTATTTGGAGAGAAAATCTGCTCCAATGATCGGTTTTTATATATCTGCATTGAGAAAAATGAAAGGAAATTCTCTACGTAGGCCTAAATTTATGTTAAGTATCTTCTTTCCAAAAGTTGAAATGGTGCTGCCATTTGCAGCCGTTAAAATGATGTCCAAAGATCTTGAACTGTTTTTGAATTTGGAGGCAGGTAAGACTGAAATTTCTGCTCCCCTATCGATAAGGAAATTCAACTTGTTGTCTTTATTGTAGACAAATAAGCGACGAGTGAAAATGTCTAAGTTCCCATTGTCTGTCGCTGCGACAATGGGTTTCTTTAGTTTGTTGAAGGTGAATTGTTATTATTGTTATTAAAGGAACAAGGCTGTTCGCATTTTCTAGCCTGGTTTCCGAATCGGTAGTGGAAATGACAAACCCAGTTTTTAGACGAAGATCTCCTACGCTGTTGGGATCTTTGCCTAAATTGTGGCCGAAAGTTTCTTTCGTGAAACTGTTGTTTAATCGAGTTCACTTCAACAATTAGTTTTTGAAAATTTTTACACATTGGGCCTTATCGTAAATAAATATTCTCGAGAATTTATTCACTAACTCCCTGGTTTGCAATCGCAAAAAAAATTTCGTGGAAAGGGAAATTCACTGGAAAAATTATGTAATCGGCAATAAGTTGGGAGCGAGTTTTTTCACTTTTTTTTGTTAAATTTGCTCCTCAACTTTTTGCTAGGGAGTACTAATGTATAAATGAATAATTATAAATAACGTTTGACAGATTAAAAACTTTAGTTCAACAATTTTAAAGATTATTGAAATAGCTTTCATATGACACTAAAGTTTTTAATATCCATCCAAACGTTTCCAACTTATACTGGTTCTGCTAAAACTACTTTTCACTTAAATTTTTTTTTTTTAAACTTTTTGATTCAAACTTTTGATTTTTCAAATCCACAAAAAATGATTAAAATTTCATTTTTTACTTTAAAAACCAAAGCATTAATTTAAATTTCACTGCTGCAATTGCTTCTTTTTCTTCTTTTGCAATTGCTGTTTCTTGTTTATCTTTTTTTTTAAGTCAGCTGTCAAAATCCAGTGGAAAATGGAAAAAAATGTCAACGATTTATGAAAAAAAGCGTGTTTTTTTTTTTGTGCAAAATGTCTACGAAATTGGAAAAAATCAGCGTTCAGACTGGTGTTTGCGCAAAATGTCAAAGATATGGGAAAGACACAGCGTTGCCAGATGTTGTTTTTGTGTAAAATGTCAACGCTCTTGGAAAAATGCAGCGTT
The DNA here is from genome assembly GCA_951812925.1 of Calliopum simillimum. Classification (NCBI taxonomy): domain Eukaryota; kingdom Metazoa; phylum Arthropoda; class Insecta; order Diptera; family Lauxaniidae; genus Calliopum; species Calliopum simillimum. The sequence goes on along the minus strand of CATOTO010000135.1, from coordinate 354,193 downwards.
GCAAGCTGGTTATTTCTGAAAATGTCAACGATATTAAAATAAAAAAAGTATCCCTGCAGGAAGGGGAGTTTCCATTAATGAAATATTCACTACTTCCACTGCTCCTTCCCCGGGAGGGAGAGAATGGAACTCCCTTCAGATTTACTATAAGGCCCATTGTCGAAGTAGCGCGAGTTAAATTTTCTAAAATTTTTTCAAGATTTGAAGTTGAGTTATTCTGTATAGAACTAACTTCACTATAATGAGTTACTTCCCATATATTATCCGCGAGAAGAATTAAATCACGAATATTATTAAGATTTGAACTTGTTAACGCGATATTTAAATTCTTTGGTAATTTTCGTATCCAAAGTTTTTTGAGAAGGTCAGAAGAAATACTTGTTCCGGCAAGTAGTTCTAAGGATCTATAATATTCTGATGGTTTACGGTCACTGATTTCCGAATCCGACAATATTTTCTCGAGTTTTCGTTGTTCACTTAGAGAATTACGTTCGATCAAAGTGTTTTTAATGTTTTCGTATTTGTTATGTTGAGGTGGTTTTTGTATTACGTCGAGAACGTTCAGTATAACGTCCTGCGGTAGTGGATTGTGTGTTCGTATTTTGTGTTGTCTTGTGTAATACCTTTTGTAGCAAATTGCGATTGTGTGTTCGTATTTTGTGTTGTCTTGTGTAATACCTTTTGTAGCAAATTGCATTTCGGTATGAACAAACCAAGCCTCTGGACAATTAGTACAGAATTGTGGAAGTTTGACCGAAGTTGCAAAAATCTCTAATGGTTCCGTAGATGTGTTTTGAGTATTTGTGTGAATTTGTGGATTATCTGTGTCAAGGTGTGTTAACTGTATAAGATTTGATGTATCTCCACCAGCTGGAGCATGGATAGGGGAACGTATTATATTGATCGAGGAGGGAGGTGTACAAATTTTAATATTTTATTAAACTTTTAAATAATTATATGGTTTATATTTTATATTAATGTATATATTTTATTTATATATACGAGTATATAGTGTACTTATATTAATAGTTGATCAAAAAAAAAAAAGAAAATAACCTTAGTGAGTGCGTTGTTGATGTTAATATTGTTAAAAGTTGATGGTCAAATAATGCGTCGTGACGGTTCGTTTCTGTTTGACTGGATCAGCAGAAAAACAAGCAATTCAAAAATAGATGGATCACTTACTTTTATTTTGTAATCTAATTTTTTTTTTGTTTGTTGTTAAATTTTATCTTTTGTTGGGAAATGATCTTCTTTTATCGATGCTGTTGTGGCTTTTCTTTTTAGCTTCGTTGGTAAGTGTAACTGTTGCGTTAAACGTTGAGGAGCACGTTGGTCTTGTTCCTGTTATTGAGGCTTTTGTTGACTTGCTCCTGGCAGGATCGCCAATTGTGGTCCTTGTTGTAGTTTAATAAATTAATTTATTTTGTTGATTATTTGTTTATTTAATTTTATTTTAATATCATGTAATTTAAATCTTTGAATATGATGATTCTATTTTTATATTTTAAAACAATGAAAACTTTTGAGAAAACTGAATTTTTAAAAAAAGGAAATTGAAATTTTAAAATATTACGGTGAACATTAAACTTGCAAAGTAGATAATATAATAAAGTACCTACAATCAGTATCGAATACTGTGAGTGTGTTAGTGTCAGTTAGCAACGCTAGGCGAAGAACAAAGGAAAAATTATTGAGTGAGTCAGTTGGATATTGTTTGTTGTTGTCGGTTGATAGTTTTTAATTAAAAACTAACGAAATTTTGTTTGTGTCGCGCACGCTTGATAGCTGCACATAATCTAAAATATTATGCATAGAAATATTTTCTTAATAATAACTTGATTAAAAAACCACATTTTAGAAAATTTAATCATTTATTTGTGATCGCGATAGCCAAAAGTTTTTAGTACGAAAATTAAAAAGGAAAAAATAAGTGATCATACAACGGCTTGAACAAGGACTTTTAAGACATAAAATCGCGTTTCGATGTTGGTTTTTAGATATACGTTTGCTATAAGAATAATAAAGTTATTTCCTGTTTGTCAATCTACTTGGAGCTTTGGTAGCTTGGGCGGACGATTAAGCTGGAGTTGTGCCGGTGCTTCGAGAGGTTCTTCTCGTTATCGTAATAAGTCTGCAACTTCTACTGCCAAAAAAAAAAAAGGAAAACGTCAATCAAAAACATTATTGTTTCTCTGTGGAAACTTACTTTTTCGCGAGGGAAAATGGTGACACTTTATTTTACCTACGTAAAATAAAACTTTGGAAAAACGAAATAAATAAAAGCGGCGGCTTCAAAAATGTAGACAATGTTCTTTATTGTGGCGAGTACAATTCAGAATTAAACTTAAAATCTAAACCTAAAATCAATAGAGAGCCAAAGGGAGAGCGTCAAACCGTCAGTATTGCCGCTGTCGGTCAAACTTGACGAAGACTGGGGTGTGTTCGGTCTTGGCGCAAACATGCCGCCCGCCTTGCAGGAATGCAATATTTGAACTAACTCCAAACAAACTCGCACCAGTATCTCCGGCTGCAAGTATAGCAGGAGCCACCATTAGAAAGGAAAAACGCGCCAGAGACCGGTTGCATAGAGAGAGAAAAAAACGCGCCAGAGACCGGCTGCATTGATAGAGAAAACAAACGCACCAGAGACCGGCTGCATATATAATTTTAACATTCAACATGTCCAATTACCTTTTAGTGGGAGCCCCACAAGATTAGTGTGCCAGCAGCTTTAAAGATGAAGGCTGCTGGCTAGAATTTGGTGTGATCGGCGATCACCAGGAGCAAGCTCCTGACAGCACATAGCCGAATACTGTGTTTTGGGCCAGCGGCTGACCCGAAATAGTCGGGTAAATGCCTGGCAACATGATCTTCTGGTAGATATCCACCCCAAGCCGAAGAAGTACTGGCACCGACTTAAAAAATGTGGTATCCGCTAGCAGCATATTGGTAAACAGCATCCGTACCCTTTCGTCTATGTCACGAAAAGGCGTGACCATCATCCCCTGCTCCACCTTGGCCATCGTCTCCAGACACATTGTCGAGCCATGGTTAGCCCGCAAGGAAAGCGCACAGACCTCCTCATTACCTAGCCACGTCGTTGGTAGACGCAATTTTCGCACCAAGTCCCTGGCAACGAGCGTACTTGGTGCGCATGGATCTAAGATCGCGCGGGTTACGACGACGCCACAACCAAACCCAAAACTCAACATAAATTGGTCTACATGACCACATCAACATAACCCATGTCATATTACATTTCAATAAATTACATTGTTTCATTTCCTAGTAATCCAAGCACTTTAATCATTCTTTAATTTTGAAACTTATTGCTAACCCAAACCCATCAATACCTATTTGGTCACATTAGTACCACCAACGTTGCAATATGAAATTCTAAAAACTCAAAGAAATTTGACGACTCACAATCGGTCACATCAATGAATGGTTTGTTTAAAGCAAACATGTCACTTTTTACGACTATATAAAATAAATAAAGTAAAGCTAAAATTCAGTTTCTTTTAAAAGAAGTGAGTGAAAAAAGAAAAAGAAGTAAGTATACCCAAAACCAGTATACGTAAGTGGCGCAGTCGACAAGCGTATAAAATTTCAAGATCTATACGAAGAATCTACAAAAAACTTAACATCCAAAGATTTAAGTGAAGACAAATCAACAAGCGAAGAATCTACAGAAAACTTAACATCCAAAGATTTAAGTGAAGAAAAATCCACAAGCGAAGAATCTACAGAAAACTTAACATCCAAAGATTTAAGTGAAGAAAAATCAACAAGCGAAGAATCTACAGAAAACTTAACATCCAAAGATTTAAGTGAATAAAAATCAACAAGCGAAGAATCTGCAGAAAACTTAACATCCAAAGATTTAAGTGAAGAAAAATCAACAAGCAAAGAATCCACAGAAAACTTAACATCCAAAGATTTAAGTGAGGGAAAATCAACATTCGAAGAATCTACACAATAAAACTTAATATCCTAAGATTTAAGAAAAAAAATCAACAGGCGTATAAAATCTAAAGATTTATACAAAGAGAAACGAACCACATATCTAAAAATGGCCCAAGCAGTAGAACAACATCAACATACCGTATCGGTATCCTATTTAATGAAGCAAGCATCGATGGTCAAGGAGTTTCGCGGATCGAGAGATGAGGATCTGCCAACATTTCTACGAATGGCGGAATACGTCATGAGCATTTTCGATCCAAACCCAGAACTAAAACAGCATGTATTTGTCTTCCATATAAAACCAAAAATTCAAGGAGCGGCACTGCAAGCAATAAGGACACTGGGAACTGGAGCTGATTGGCTGCAAATAAAAAAGGAGCTATTACGAAACTTCGGCGTGAAGGAGACATACGGACAACTATACGTGAAGGCCAATACCATCAGAAGCAACAATGTAAGTGAATATTACTATGAATTAATTATTATTTTAGATATGTTAAACACTAAGTTTGAATTTGATGAAACAAAGCCTGTAGAATTTTCTCCACAGAGGAATGAAGAGGTTGTACACACAAAAAAATATTGAACATAACATTTATGAACGGCATTCATACACCGAAATTCATTGATTTTCAAATCAAAATTTTTCATTAAAATTTTTTGATTTTAAGAACGATTCATTAATCGTAAGTACATGAGTTCATAAATATTTTTCTATGAGGAATTTTTTTATGAACTTCCGTTCTTAAATTTTAAGAATTTTTTCGTACGAATAACAAAGTTTCATAAATCTACAGATACAAATTTTATGCATGTTTACATAAAATTAAACAAAACGTTCATAAATTTTAAGTAAAAGTGTCATCAATTTGAATTATCATTTTTAGGTTGTATTTCATCTTCTTCTTTTGGTTCTAGACTGGTTTATGATAAATTTCAAATAAAGTATTGTTGAAAGTTCCTTTCTATGTCGCTCACACCACCATGCTATGAGTGTGTGTGTATTCTCCTGGAACTTCTAGGCGTAGAAGCATGCTATGGTAAGTATTTATTTTCCCAAGAGGAAAAATAGCGCCTTGAAAAGCGTTCTTTAGAATGCAGCGTTTACTTTCCTTAAGACACACTACTCCATTTCAATTTCCATTTCTCCTTAAAAAAAAAAAAAAATAACAAAAAAAACTTTCACCCGCATTGAGGTTCGAACCCGGAAACCAAAGCGCAGAGAAGTATTACTAGCTCTTTATCACATACGCTACAGACTCCTCTGACGTTTTTGTGTAAAATTTGTATTTTAAAAGTTTAATTGAATTTTTTTGTTTTGAAAAAAAAAAAAAAAATTATGAATTTCGTTCTTAGATTTTATGAACGAGTTCTCACGTTTTAAAAATAATTCATAAAAAAAATTTACGAATTTTGTTCTTATATTTTAAGAAAATTTCTTAGATTTTATGAATAATTCATAAGCGTACGTATGCTTTGATTAACGTATGATTGAAAATACTTATAATCAATGAATGCTGTACTCGGCTCATATTCGATGAATTTTTTCGTTTGGAATAATAATTTTTTCATTAATATTATGTCCCTTTTTTTTTGTGTGTATAAGAAGCATTTTTAAAAGGTACAAAGCCTTATTTAGCTAGTGTTGTATATGGTAGAAGCATTAAAAATTTGAGGGAAGCATATGGTACGTTAGAGCAGACAGGGCTAATACAGGATAACACAACTATCAGGGACAAAATAATTCAAATACTTTTAACCGACGATTTTTAAGCCGTAATTATAACAATAACAATTCAGGACGGATTCAAAACTATGACAGCAATAATGCAGCACAAGTTCGTAATTACAATAATACCTCAGGACAGATTCGTAGTTACAATAACGCTAACCAAACAATAACACACATTTAAGACAAAATCGCAATATAAATAATTCTGGACAGTTTAGACAAAACTACAACTGATATCAATATTATAACACAAATTCAGGGCAAAATCGGAATTGTAACAATTCGGGTCGTAATCTGAATTTCAACAATTCAGGCCGTTTTAGACAAGATCCTTCCCACGCAATGGACGTAGACCATATAGAATATGATTCAAATTTTCCGTTGCAAGCCGAGCAGGAAGTTTACCGATAATTGAGATATCGGTGGAAAACGAAAAAACTAAATGCTTAATAGATACAGGCTCAACAACAACACTATTAAACAAAAACTGCCTGCCAAAATACAATAGAAAAAAATTAAAAGAAACTTTAAATTTGAATACGTTAAACAGCCAAACCTCCATAACAGAAGAAATCATTAACCTTTTCCTACAGAATTTGACAAAACCAAAGCTCGTATGTGTTGGAAACTTACCACCTTCAAAAATAAGTTATTTGATGGGCTAATAGGACAAAACATTTTAAAACCATAACAGACAATTCTTGATTTTGAAAATGGTAACGTTCAGATATCAAAATCAAATTTATTGATGCCTGCCGATACGAATTTGATCAGATTAACACGCTTGAGGGTTGTTTGAGTCGTGAAATCATGAATAAATTAATTCGTAGTGACATGAATGGCGAAGAAAAGAACATGTTAAATAAATTAATAAACAGGAATAGGGATCTTCTTTATGAGGAGGGGCAAAAACTGACACATACACACGAAATTCAACACAAAATAGTAATTACAACGGACAGACCAACCTTTTCAAAAATATACCGATATCCTCAAATACACGGGGGGAAATTACAAAACAAATGACAGAAATGTTAGAGCAAGGTATAATAAAAGAAAGTAACTCACCTTACAATTCTCCACTGTGGATAGTCCCTAAAAAGGCAGACAACTCGGGAAAAAAGAAATGGAGAATCGTAATAGATTATAGGGCTTTGAACGAAATCACTGTCAGTGATAAATTCCCCATTCCCAATATCGAAAATATCATCGAAAAACTTGGGAGATCTCAGTATTTTACTACTTTAGATTTGGCAAAGGGTTTTCACCAAGTTATGATTAAGGAAAATGATAGGAAAAGACTGCTTTCTCTACGCCATTGGGTCACTACGAGTTTATCAGAATGCCATTTGGGCTGAAAAACGCCCCAGCAACTTTTCAAAGATTGATAAATTCAGTCTTAAGGGATTATATAAATAAAATATGTGTAGTATATCTTGATGATATACTTATGTTCAGCACAAACCTCGAAGAACATCTGGTAAATATCCAGAAAGTGTTTGATAGGTTGAGAAGTCATAATTTAAAAATTCAGATAGACAAGTGTAATTTCTTTGCTCGCTCAACGGAATACCTAGGACATGTTTTAACACCAGAAGGTGTGAAGCCTAACATGGAAAAAGTAAAAAACATTCAGACACTAAAATTGCCTCAAACGCCTAAACAAATCAAATCGTTATTAGGTATAACAGGATATTATAGGAAATTCGTCAAGGACTACTCAAAAGTAGCTTACGGTATGACCAAGTATCTAAAAAAGAATGCTAAAATTAACAAAAACGATCCCCAATATGTAGATGCCTTTGAAAAATTAAAGAGTTTACTCATGAATGCACCAATTCTAAGATACCCAGATTTGACCAAACAATTTTAATTAGCAACGGATGCAAGTGACCAAGCAATATACGCAGTATTAACTCAGGAGAGTCATCCGATTAGTTTCACTAGCAGAACACTTAATGACCACGAACGAAGATACTCCACTACGGAAAAATAACTTTTAGCTATAGTCTGGGCAGTGAATTATTTTAGGCCTTACCTGTATGGTCGACAATTTGATCTGCTAACAGACCACCAACCTCTCAAATGGTTACATGCTAAGCACAAGGGAAAGGATATAAATCCCAGATTACAGCGTTGGTTACTTAAATTGGGTGAATACAACATAAATATGAGTTATATAAAAGGCAAGGAAAATAGAGTCGCGGATTTTTTAAGTAGGGTTAATGCAGATACAGGTGAAATTAACGAAATCCAAGTTAATAACCAAGAGGAAGATAATATGAGTACAGATGCAACTATCCACTCTCAAGAGGAGGAACAAAATGACCACTTTACAATTTTAGAAACAGCAGTCAACAGATTTTTTACTCAAGTAATCTTAATAAATTGCAAAGTTCGAGAAACAGAGGTGCTTAATGGGAAACGGAAAATATACATTCATTCTCGAGACATTGAAACAAATTTTATGACAGATATTTTTCGCATGTATATAAAATCAGGAAAAGTAGGGATATATTCTGAATTAACAGAGACCGAGTATAATAGGGTACAGCTTAAGCTAATATAACTCTTTAATAACTCCATAAAATTTTTTAAATGCTCCTACAACGCTAAGGACGTACAAAATGAGGACGATGCCTACAGACATATTGCTAAGTATCACAAATATGAGACAGGTCATTCAGAAATAAGCGAAAACTATGAAAGCCTAAAAAATCTTATTTATATTAAAAATTTAAAATTGCTCGTACAAATGTACATAAATAACTGCGATATTTGCCAGAGAGCGAAATATGACAGGAAACCGATAAAACCCAAATACCATTGAACAGAAACGCCAAATGATGTGAATCAAATAATTCACCTCGACGTCTACACAAATAAAAACTAGTAAGGGTGTAAATTTTGGCCTGGCCAAAAAATAAATACCCTACACTGCAGTATTTTGAAAATTTTGCTTATATGGGAGGTGCCACGCCCTCTTGTCCGAGTACACCCAGTTTTTGTTCAGAGCTTGCATTTATAGTTTTTAGTGTCAGAGTGAAATTTAGTTGGATTATCTCAAAAAACTCTTTCAGTATAGCATTTTGAATCTTTTGCTTATATGGGAGGTGCCACGCCACCTTGTCTGATTTCACCCAGTTTTTGCTGAGAGCATTCATTTATAATTCTTAGTGTCTGAGTCAAATTTGGTTCGAATATCTCAAAAAACGCTTTCAGTATAGCGTTTTGAAGCTTTTGCTTATATGGGAGGTGCCACGCCCTCTTGCCCGAATTCGCTCAAATTTTTATCAGAGCTTGCGCTTACAATTCGTAGTACTTATATGTATTGTGGTTGCATTGTCGTGAAAAATACTCCTAAAATTGCATTTTGAATATAATTTTTGTATGGGCGGTAGGCGTGTCCATTGACCGATTTTGCTCATTTTCAATCCCCCGAGCTAACTTTGACGACGGAGGCAGTGTACCAAATTTCATTGAATTATCTTGCTCAGTTTTCCCAAAAAGTGTATTTCAACACACAGCCAGCCAGCCAGCCAGCCACCCAGCCAGCCAGCCAGCCAGACAGACGGACATGGCTATATCGACTCAGGAGGTGACGCTGATCAAGAATATATATACTTTTCTATACCTGCCACGCCTCCTTCTCTGCGTTACAAACGGAAGGACAAAGTGAATATACCCTGGGTGTAGGGTATAAACATAGTTTCATGACTTTCATCGATAAATTCTCGAAGCATGCAGTCATACTTTATTTGAAAGACAGAAATAATATAACCTTGATATCAAAACTACGGCAATATTTTTCAATTAAGGGAAAACCGGTTAAAATAGTTTGCGATAACGAATTTAACTCAGTTAATATCAAAGATTTCTTTAGACAAGAAAATGTGGAAGCTCACTTCACAAAACCAAACAGTCACACAGGTAATTCGGACATTGAAAGATTTCACAGTACAATTGCAGAAAAGATAAGGGTTTTAGAAGCTGAAAAATCTAGACCGTCAACCCAAGAAAGAGTTTTTAAGAGCGTCGAGTGGTACAACAACGCTTTTCATTCGGTAATTAGAGCCAAGCCTTCAGGTGTGATTTCGGGGAAAATTCAAAAACCAATTGTGTTTGATAGGCTAAGGACTGCAAAAGATTTGTTAATAACGAAACTTAACGTAAATCGAGAAAACTATGAAAGAAAAGACGAAGAGGGTTATGTTAGAAATTATAAGGCTCTTAGGCATAAGTATGAGCCCAGGTATAGGAAATTAAGTTTAGGGAATATTCATCCATCCAACATTAAAAGAAAACCGAAATTTTCAGGTCAGGTGGTTTGCAACGACTTTGTCTCTACTACTTTAAGCTCATATTGCAGAAGCTTCTTGTTGTTGGAATTCGGCAATGGCAACGGCGACAATGACAATTGAAAAGATAGAAAATTATGACGGATTTGCACAAATACAACTAGAGGACGTTAGATTAATTAAAAACTACAATACAATTTTACATATTATCCAACCGGAAGTAATTTTAGACATAATGCAGAAGATGGAAAGTAATATTGACCAAATGCCGAATTCCAACAACAAGAAGCTTCTGCAATATGAGCTTAAAGTAGTAGAGACAAAATTCTATACACTACTACCGCACATAAGGGACGAAAACGACAGAAAAGAGGACTGGTGAACATAGTAGGCTCAGCTTTCAAGTGGCTATACAGAACAATGGAAAACGAGGACAGGGAGGAAATTGAAGAACATCTTTGCATTGTCGACGAGAATAATCACATGGCCATTGAAAACCTGAACGAAGACATTCAAATAAACTATCATTTTAAACGAACTTTTCACGAACTAAAAAACGCAATAGAATCCGACAGACAACTAGTTGTGGGGCAGCATAACGAACTAAGAACAAACATGATTTTGTAGATAACCAGGTATTATATTTAGACATGCTCATAAAAATTAAAATTCTAAATGACAATGTGGAGAATATTCAGAACAATATTGCATCAGCCAGGTTGAATATAATGGCTAGCAATATTTTAACAAGAGAAGAAATTTTAAAATACGAAATCTATATTGTGTTTTTCTTTATAAAAACTTCGTCGGGAAAAGACAAAGCATCAACATCTGGTTTTTAACAGAAAACAATAGTTTAATAGATTTTAAAATACATAATTAGTTTAGTGCTGTGAAGAAAAGAAAAAAAAAACATATATATGTACAATAATTATACATACAAGTGCATACATATATTCTAAGTATGCATTTTGAACTAATTTGTTTTTAAAAATTAAGTTTTTAAAATCCTAAAATTAATGGTTTAAATACTAGAATTTAAAGTTTTAAAATTAAGTTAAAAAGAAGCTAAAGTCTAAAATCAAAGTTTAAAATTTAATCTAATTAAAAATGTAAAGTTTAAAATTAAATGAGAAAAAGAATAAGAAATCTAAAAAGTTTTTAATGATAGCTCAAATCTAATAGAAAACAAAAATTAAACTGCATATATATACACCTAACCTAAAACATCATACAGCATAGCAACTATATGCCTATGTACAACAACAACATGTGTCAACCTGTTAGCGCTAGCATCGTTGGACAGCGGATTGTTATGTAAGTTTCTTTACACCATTCAATTGAAATATTATTCATATATATGTGGTTTGGTTACAAAAATTCACTGAAGAAATTTTAGTACCTAAAAACTAAAGTTAAATGAAGAAAACCTAAAAATCTTAACTTCTAAAATTCATAAAAAAAAAATGCATACATAACATATATGTCGGGTTTACCTCTTTATTTTGAACGTGGTTTTCCATTTTAAATAATTTTCAATTTATTTTTATAGAATTTATTTAGTTTTTAAGTTCTTTTCTTTTTCGATTTTTCAAATTAATAATTTCAAATAATTTTCAAGCCATATTTTTACATTCTTGCTGAAGTTCAAAATTTATTTTTATTCGTCAGTGTTTTCTTCGCAAGTACCATTATACGACACGGCCATCCTGCCAGCTCGCACGTCCTCGTGCGCGTAACCTGAAAGTAAATATGGTTCTATACAGTATCAAAAAGCTTTTCTCGGTCAATCCTGACCAAAATACTTTTTTTTTACAACACTCTTATTTTTATTGAGAACAAATAAAGTTGTTAACAGATTTTCAAAAACTTAATTCAAAACATTGACAAACTTATTCATTAACAGTCATCCGAAGGAAAGTCCCACATTACTATTTACTAAATCAATCGCAATAAACAATCTACAATGCTCAACCTTGTAACTTCCACCCAGTTACAAAAATAATTTATCACTTCCGATAAGTGATAACTCAATACTTCAGATTCAACATCACCACCACTAGGTGATTTAAGTACCTCCATCCGGTACTACCCACTCAATATTACCTCCATCCGGTAATATAAGTACCTCCATCCGGTAATATAAGTACCTCCATCCGGTACAACACATTCAATATCACCTCTAGTGATATTCGTACCTCTATCTGGTACTTCACACACAATATTACCTCCATCCGGTAATATTATCTAACAATACAATTTTTACAATATCGCTTCCATCCAGCGACTAATCACTACTTCTAACCAATGTTTTTTTTTAATATAATGAGCATTGCTTATTGCATAACATTTTAATTTCTCACTTAATTTTCATCAATATCTGTAGGGACATGACCTTCGGGCATTCTTTTAATACGATCATGTGCATATTTATAAGTCCGATTACAATTAAGTGCCTTTAAAACATAGCGGTCTCCGTCCAACACTTCTACTATTTTAAATGGGCCCTTATACTTAGGATCGAGCTTTGTTTGATGCCGTTCCTCATTTTGCAACAAAACAAAATCACCAACACAAAATTTATTAACTTTTGCTTTGTTACTATCAAACCTCTTTTTGTCATAGATGGCATTCTTATTCATGTTAGTAACAGCTGTAGTACGAACTTCATCGATATCAACTATAGGTTCGTTGTCGTCTGATAGCATGATGTCTAATGGTCTTGCTATTCTGCCAATAAGCAACTCAAGAGGACTGGACTTTGTAACTCTATTTTGAGTGCAATTTAAAGCCAATTGAACATCAGGGATGGCATCCTGCCATGATCGGTTACTAGTTTCTACTCCAGTAAGCAAATTTTTTAGAGTGCTCATAACTCGTTCAACTTGTCCATTAGCGCGAGAGCTACCTGTAGCAATCAAGTGCAATTTAATGTTGTGGGATGTACAAAAGTCACAAAACTCTCTACTGGAAAAACAACGACCTTGATCAGCAATGATTCGGTTAGGAGCGCCAAATAATGAAATGCCTTGCTTCAATGCTGCTATGCTACTAGAAGTATCAATATTTAGGGTGTGATGTAATAAAACATACTTTGTGAATGCATCAATCAAGACGAAAATATATTCTTTTTTGTCATTCTTTCTACTTAATTTTCCAGTTGCATCGATATGCAAAGTATGCCAAGGTATGGCTACTTTTGGTATTGAATGTAATTCAGCCTGAATTTTTCCAGAATGCGATTTTGAAATCTTACAAGTGATGCAGTTATCGACAAATTTTCTAACATATTGACATATTTTCAAACCAGACTCATAGACTTTTTCCAAAGTTTTTTCATAACCCAAATGCATCAACGACTCATGTGTGTTATTGATGACTGACCACCTAAGCGATCGAGGTACTATTGGCAGGCAGCGAGTTTTGCCATTACGCTGTATCTTACGATACAAAATGCCTGAACGAAGCTCGTAAGTTTTTGCAACATCTTCACTGAGTCTTTTCTCATTAAAATCGGCCACTAGTTGTGAAATTTCACTATCCCGTTGTTATTCTGCTATTAACCAATTTTCTGACAATTCAGTAATATCAACACGCTTTTGTTCTACTTTCTGAAAAATTTTGGGATATGAAGGCAAAGGATTTCTGGAGAAAAAGTCAACATGGCACATGCGGTTACCATTTCTATAAATAATATCGAAGTTAAAAGCTTGTAAGAAAGCCCACCATCTATGAACCCGAGGAGTGAGATCCAACTTCTTTCGAGATGACTGTAACGCGTTGCAATCTGTGACAACAACAAATTTGCGTCCATGTAAATAATGCCGAAAGTGTTTAATGGCATTTACAACCGCAAGAGTTTCCAACTCATAAGAATGATATTTGGACTCAGCGGATGAAGTGCGTCTGCTATAATACGCGATTACACTAAACTTGTTGTTGGAATCTTTCTTTTGCATAAGTACAGCACCATAGCCAATTGCACTTGCATCAGTATGAAGCTCTACTGGGCAATCAGGATCACAAATTGTTAAAACTGGCTTCGTAGTCAAAATTGATATCACCTTTTGCCTTACAGCCTCATGGCTAGGTTTCCAATCTATTTTTCGATTACCTGACGTAAGAGCATACAAAGGAGTCATAACTTGGGAAAATTTTGGAACAAACTGTCGAAAATATGAAGCCAGTCCAATAAATTGACGTAACTGAGTTACAGTTTCTGGTGGTGGTAAGGCCGTTAACGCCTCTATCTTTTTAGGGTTAGGCCTTATTTGACCACCACTAATTTCAAAACCTAGATACTCCACCTTTTGTTTGAGAAAGGAGCACTTTTTAAAATTTAAATAAAAGCCCTTACCAGTAAGCACCTCAAGTACAATTCTCAATCTTGTTAATGCTTCGTCAACACTGGAAGCTGTAATAAGAATGTCATCCATATAAACAACGACAAAAGTATTGGTGAGATTTCCTAAAGCTTTAATAACTGAGCGTGTAACGTTCCGGGGAAAAGTGGTTATTCTGGGGGGAAATAAGTCAAAGTTCGGGACCCGTCTTAGCCGCTAGCAAACAGTGGTTGGGGGATTCGTGACCTAAACCCTAACCAGAACCCGTACATAAAAATTTTATTACAGAGTCCCTTATTAAGCCACTGCTTAAGTCAAAAAGAAAGTGATCATCAAATGGTCAAGATAGAAAAGAAGAAAAACTACAACACCAAAAAGCGTACAAACCCCACATTACCTTTTTATAAATTTCCTTCATTAATGTTGAGAATAGATAGATGTTATGCCTACTCTCACATCCTTAACCCACCCCACCATGATCATTCGTAGTGAGTTTATGAAATGATCCCATTGAAATTTATATACCCCACCACATTACCAAGGAAAAGTTTAGGTTTTAGTTAGCCATATGAAAATTTTTAATTTCTTAAAAAAAATGTTCAAATACAATCATAGTTTGAATTTGAATTCATATAAACACTAATATATTCATATAAATTTAGCTTAGAATATTTATATTAACATAAGTGCAATAGTATTGGTAGGGAAATTGATTTGAAAAAGAAAATTTTAAATTAACATTATTTTAAAAGAGTAAGAAAATTTAAGATTTTCAAAATACAAATTCCAAAACTAATAAGTATTGAATTTAACAAGTGAAAAAGTTCAATAATAATTTTTTATTTAAAAATTATTCATATTAAAATGGTTTTTAAAATTTATACTGAAGTTATTCAGGAAAAAACTTTGCTTAACACTAATTTCATTTGAAACTTCAATTAGCAAAATGTAAACAAAATGCATGAGTAAAGAACAGAAAAAAAATAGAATTGTCAAATGTACAAGTGAGCGAGAGAGAAATTTCCCATTTCTATTATAAAAATGTTAGCATGGACAGCGACCCAATGCACTAGCAGATCGATTTATGTTAATGTTATGTTTATCGCATGATATTTTTTCAATAAAGTTCCCCAATTTAATGCAAGCTGTTAATGCAATGTTATTACCATGGGTAATCCAATGTTACTACCATGGGTTTAACAGAGATTGCATTAAATTACAGAATTTTTGTATAATAAAGAATTTAATTAAACTGTAAATGACTTACCGACATATCCATCGATGAAAGGCCTTTCATGTTGATATGATATGATGTGCTGTTTCTGATTTATAATGCAAATATATATATTAATGGTAGGCTTAGACTAAACCATTTTCGTGCAAAGCTTTTCTTTACTTTTATATATAAATTTAAAGATTTTAAACTAGATTTTTTCTTTCTTTTAATAGCAAATTTTAAACATTTTGGTCCACTTCTCTTTCTAAACACAAATTACTTCAGGCAAATTCCACTTTTTCTTCTTAATATTTTTTTATGCAAAAATCTAATTTTTTATGCAAAATTCTTATTTTTTAAAAGCAAAAATTCTTACTATTTTTTAAGCAAAATTATTTGTGATTTTTATCCACTATTTTAATGTTTTAGTATTAATTCTTCTCAGGTTTTTCTAAATTTAATCTAAGTTTTAGCAATTTTTCTTCTTAAAAATTTCTTTTAAATATAGCGTAAACTATTCACTTTTTTGGTCTTTTATATACATATATACCATATGAATATATATGTATAATTTTTACAATTTCTACGATTTTCGCGTTTTTTCACAGGCGAGTTGTTTCGCATATACAGCGTTCACGATAACTGAAGAACATGAAAATCTTGATATAATGATGCGGTCAACGTTGGTGATCTTAATCGCTCTTCTAGCGGATTATGTTGGTGATGCAAAGCGTAAAGCGATGCAGATCACCTACACTCAGCAATTCTAGTAAATGAATTGTTTTAATATTATGAATTTTTATATTTTTTTGTTTTACTTTTTAATTTACCTTTTATTTAATATGATGAGTTTTATCATTCGATCGAATCGATAAAAAATGTTGGATCAGAATCCAAGAAAGCAAATACTGGCGTACAGTCTGGCGTTAAAAAAATGATTTTTTTCAGCGAAATTTCTAAAATTTTTATTTATTTTACTACAGGTTTTTTCTTTAAAATTATATTTACTTTATTACCTGGATAAAGTAATCAATTCCCAAAGATTTTATTTTTATATGTAAATTTTAGCTTTACTATGCACAACCGAAGCCAATGATGTCCAGATCCAGAAAGAACGATAGCAGAGACCATGAGTTCGGATATGGTCATATTAACATGGTTGTTAATGATCATTTGGCTGAGCCGGATATGAATACTTTTTGTACGTACAGTACAATGTTATTAAGTATTTATATAGAAAATTTCATTTTGTGCAGTAAAATGCTCAAGTTTTTCAACATCAAGATAAAATAAAATTCATAGTATTTAAAAAAAAAACAAATACCAAATATCACCCATGTTAAACTCGCGTCATTGACAGAGTTTTTAAATAAAAAAATATCTAGCTAAACTCAAAAAAAAATTTAAAAATATGAATATCGAATCTGCACGTTACAAAACTGAAAAATGTGAGAATTTTTCCAAAATTAAACATTTTTAAGAAGTATGATTATTGACGTATGTCTTTCGCGTGATATGTTCCAATAAGTTTTCCTTGTAGATCTTCTAATATGTAATAGCAATTTCCCATTTTTGTTTTGACTCTAGCTTTTCGAAATGACGGACATAATTTAGAATTTATATTTTTCTCAAAATTACTTTGAGTAAAGTTTCTATAAAAAACTTCTTGGCCAACAGAAAAGGAGACAGGCTTACTACGCAAATTGTACTGCCTAGAATTATTTTCATAAGCTTTTGTGATACTTTGTCGAATATCGCTATGCAAAAGCATTAATTGATCATCACGTTCAAGATGAACAGCAGGTTCATCAAGGCTTTTAAGGTTTTTTAATATTTCATAAGATGAGCCGTGTGTTATCATATCAAATCCGTATAACGCGTGATACGGTGAACAAGAAATTGACTGATGCAATGAATTTCTCAATGCACAGCTAATTGATGATATATTTTCGTCCCAATCTCGATGGTCTTTTTTCAAATACGCTCTAATTGCAGAAATTAAAGATCGATTTATTCGCTCAGAGGCATTAGATTGCGGCGAATATAATGCTGTGTACATATGTTTTACACCAAATTTACTGAGGAATGCATTAAAATCTTTCGATTTAAATTGGGAGCCATTATCACTCACTAAAAGTTCTGGTACCCCATATAAATGAAATATGTTCTTTAATAGAAAATCAATAATTAAAGTAGACGTAAATTTTTTTAAAGGACAAAGCCAATGATACTTGGACATATGGTCCATTACTATTAAAATTCCTATAAAACCTCTCTTACTACGGGGGTAAGGGCCTAAAATATCCACGTACAAGCGCTGAAATGGTCTGCAGGTGGTTACTTGATTACCCATTGGTGGTTTTAAAGTAGCATTTGGAGCTTTGGTTGTTTTGCAAATCTCACAATTGCGAACATAATTTCGGATCTCTGTGACCATTCCTGGCCAATAAAAGTTTCTACGTATCAAATCTAAAGTTTTGGTCATGCCTCCGTGAGCAGATATGACAGAGTCATGAGCACGTTTAAGAACATCATTTTTAAGTTTTTCTGGAACCCATAATTTCCAAGCGTTTTCACCATCAATGTTTTCTTTATAGTGTTGAGTTCGAATATAAAGGAATTTATCCAACACTTTAATATCTGGAAATTTTGAACTATTTGCAATAAATTTGTCTTTTAAAGCTTCATAACAAGGATCAGTGAAATGAGGGGAGTTTAAGTCGATTTCGGGTCCAATATCTTCTGCTGCTGAAATTTCGTCACAATATATTCTAGACAACGCATCAGGGACCACGTTTTCTTTGCCCTTTCTGTGGCTTATTTTAAATTTATATCCTTGCAGCTTGAATGCCCAGCGTGCAAGCCGTCCACTCAAGTTAGGCTGACGCATAAGCCAAACAAGGCTAGAATGGTCTGTGATTATTTCAAACTCTTGGAGCTCAAGGTAGCAGCGAAAACGATCTACAGCTTCGACGGCCGCCAAACATTCACGCTCCGTCACGCTATAGTTTCGTTGAGCCGAATTTAATTTTTTTGACATAAACGCAATTGGACGTTCAGTTCCATCAGGCGAAATCTGTACTAAAACAGCGCCAATGCCAAAGTCACTGGCATCACAATGCAAATAAAATTTCTTTGAGAAATCCGGGTTCTGAAGAACTGGTGCTGTTGTAAGCAAAACTTTAATTTTTTCAAATGCTTCTTGAGCACAATCAGTCCAGTCAAATTTCTTTTTCTTTTTGAGCACATCTGTAATAGGACAAGTAACATCTGCGAAGTTTTCGAGAAATCGACGGTACCAACCTACTAAACCCAAGAATCCTCTGACCTGCTTTAAATTTTTCGGAATAGGCCAAGCCAAAACAGATTCAACTTTTTGCGGATCAGTAGCAACACCTCCTTTTCCTATAACATAACCAAGATATTTAACCTGGGTTACACAGAAATTACTTTTCTTAATATTCAAAGTTAAATTAGCTTCACGAAATCGTTGAGCTAAGCGTATCAAAATTGAAATATGTGTATCGAAATCTTCAGACACAACGCAAAGGTCATCCAGATAACCAAAAACACAATGTTTTAAATCAGCTGGTATAATTTCGTCCATGAGACGACACATAGTTTGTGGTGCGTTGCACAAACCGAAAGGCATGACAACAAATTGATAAAGGGGACGACCGGGGATAGTAAAGGCAGTTAAAAGCTTTGATTCGTCTGAAAGAGCAATTTGCCAAAAAGCGTCTTTCAGATCGATTTTTGAAATTAAGTTTGCCTTTGGCAACCGTGAAAAAATGCCCTCAATGCTGGGAAGCGGATATGCATCTTTTTCCGTCACTGAATTCAACTTTCTGGCATCGAGGCATAATCGAATTTTCCCTGGCTTAATCACAAGTCGCATTGGAGAACTCCATGGACTTGAAGATCGCTCAATAACACCTAAACTTATCATCCTGTCTACCTCCTCAAACATTAGTTTTTCCACTGCGGGTGAAACAGGGTAAAACCTTTGCTTGATCGGTTTTGCATCACCGACGTCTATAGAATGCTTTATTAACGAAGTTCTACCTAAGCCTTGTTTTTCGAAATTCGGAAACAAAAGCTTAACAGCTTCAAGCTGTTGTTCTTGTATTTTAGTTAATGGATATGAATCCTCATCGCGATTTTCTGGTTCAACTTCAACAGAAGAAATAACTCCTGGAGCAAGATTGAATAATTTCCAAAAATCAATGCCCAAAATTAAATTTTGTGCAATGGATGGAATTATATATAATTTCATTGGTTTCAATTCATTTTTATATTGCATTTCAACACTAAGGCAACCTATTACTTCGTGAAGTTTACCGTCTGCTGTTTTTACGTTAGAATTTAATTTCTGAAAATTAGAGATTTTCGAAAAATCAGTTTTTGCTAAACTAGAGCCTATGCAGCTAACGTTTGCACCTGTATCAAGCAATCCGAGCTCGTTTTTATCTAAAAAATTTACTTCTGCATAGTATCGAAGATCACTATTGTTATTAAAAATTGCTGAAATCAAAAGACGTTTTGTTTTTCTTAAGGCTTTCCAAAAGGAACGAAGACGTAAGGTGGACCTTTTAGGTTTTTTTAATTCTTTGCTTTCTTCTTTAAAAATTCTATTTCTCACTTTAATATAATTTTGCCATCTTTCATGGTATGGCTTTATTGGGTACAAAATTTTATTAAATTCAATATCATTTTCTCGCTTTAATAAGTGCAAGTTCGAGTTCAAAAATTCATTATAATTATAATTACTTGGTTCGCTTAATTTTGAGCTAGCCGGTATTTCTAAATTATCAAAATTATTTATGTTTATTTGGGTCCCATTCGGGTGTTTTTGAATGGTCCCTTCTGAAAGTTTTCCGCTTTTTTCACAATACAGTGCGGACACTGAGGCTTATAAATTTCTTTGGCTCCACAGCCGTAACAAAAAATGTTGCGATCTTTGAGGCACATGTCCCAATAGTGACCTGCTTCATCACAATTCCAACAGGTAACCGTAGTAGCAACAGCATCAACTGAAAATTCTGGCAATGGCGTAATGTCATCATTTTCGCCAATAACTTCTGCATTTTCAATTGAAGCAACAACTCGTTTTGGTTGAAAATTATTTGAAAAATTGCGAGAAGAATGTCCACGTCGCATGGATTCTTCATTAATTAAATGTTCACGCATCTGAATAAGCTTTCGCATGTGTGCTATCGAATGTATCGGAATATAAAGTAATTCGTGCCGAATATCTGCCCGTAAATTTCGAGTAATAATTTCAAGTAGTTCTGATTCATCCATGGGATCAGATAAACGATCAAGAATCAATGTTATTTCATCAAAAAATTGCTCAAAAGACTCATGCGGTTTTTGTTTTCGATTACGAATATCTTCGCGATAGTCGTAATCTGAACGGTAATTTTTATACTGGTATTTCAACGCAGCGCAAAATGCATTCCATTCAATACGTGGCACTTGCTTATGGTATCTCCAATACCAAGCTTTTGCTTTGCCAGAAAGAAGAATGTGCAAATTTTTGCAAACCTCATCGAAATTATTGTTTAGAGTGTCTCTAGTAAGAATACGAATTTGATAAATGAATTCATCTACAGGCAAACCATTAGATGAACCATCGAAACAAATGTTCCATTTTTGAATGATTCCAATTATTTTTGAAGGATATACATTTGATGAAATTGAGCCATCAACATTATTCCTCAAAACATCAGATTGTCTGTTTCTGGGCGGTTCGATATTATGAACAGCAGCATTAGGCTGAATATTCATATTAGAAAAAATACGTTGAATACTCGATTCAATCATTTGGGATACGTAGTTATAATCTATAGAATTTGGCAAATGATTAACATTAGGCAATTGGTTAGCATTTGACAATTGGTTAGCATTTGGCACGTGGTTAACATTTGGCATTTGGTTAGCGTTTGACAATTGGTTAGCATTTGACAATTGATTATCATTTGGCAAATGATTTCCATTGACATGGCTCGTTGGATTAGAACTAACATTTGGTAGTGGTTGTGAGTTTCGTGGTGGTTGTACATAAAGAACTTGTGGAGAATCGTTAAAATCTACCAGAGGAAACGGAAGACTGTTTTCATTCTGTGAAGTCACTTGCCTTTGTGAAGAACCCACAGCTTCAGAAGATTGAAAAGATTCTTCATTAAGTCTACGACGATAACTTCGCGTATTATAATTATTTTTTCTTGAAGCACCACGACCACGAAAACTAGATGCAGATCTGTTAGAATCATTTTTATTGTTTTTATTTTCATTAAGTAATTGTGTATCCAAAGTATGTAAATCCCGTAAATTAACTTTTCTCCTACATATTGGACATTCATCAGATTTGATAAGCCAATTTGTAATGCAGTCTTTATGGTAAATATGCTTACAGAGGGTACTTAGACAATTTCTTTCATCGTTTATAGGCTCTTGACAAATAGAGCAATTATATGCTGCTTCAGAAGTAGCTAAATCTTCATTGCTATGTCTTACAGCCATTATAGATTGTAAAATTTCAAATAGACTCATAAAGATTTATAAAAAATATATCAAAAAGCAGTTTTCAAGTTCAAATTTCAATTCAATTATTGTGACTTTTTCCTTTTCGGTAATATAGTGTATGGGGTATATTAATAATATTAAAGATTGTGAAGGAAAAATAATTTAGGTAACTGCAAAATAAAAGTTCAGAAAAAATGCGGTTTAAATGGGACAGCAGATACAATTAACCAAAATGGGCAAAATTTTGTACAAAAACGAAAATTATGTAAATCCAGATAATGACTAACTGACAACTGAATTTCCACACTAAACGCATACGATCAGTTCAACAAATCAAAAAGTATTCCATAAATTCAAATCGGTCGAAAATATTCGGTCTTAAAACTGCCAAATACTCGAAATTCCAGAAAAAATTATGGAATTATTTTAATTTAAAAAAAACTAACGACAAATTAAAAAAAAATAGAGACAGTATTTAAATGACATAAAGTCTGTGCAGAAATTATATCCAAATACTGCCCCACGTTGGGCGCCAATTAATTTATGTAACGTTCCGGGGAAAAGTGGTTATTCTGGGGGGAAATAAGTCAAAGTTCGGGACCCGTCTTAGCCGCTAGCAAACAGTGGTTGGGGGATTCGTGACCTAAACCCTAAC
The DNA here is from genome assembly GCA_951812925.1 of Calliopum simillimum. NCBI lineage: Eukaryota > Metazoa > Arthropoda > Insecta > Diptera > Lauxaniidae > Calliopum > Calliopum simillimum. The sequence goes on along the minus strand of CATOTO010000135.1, from coordinate 331,452 downwards.
CAGAACCCGTACATAAAAATTTTATTACAGAGTCCCTTATTAAGCCACTGCTTAAGTCAAAAAGAAAGTGATCATCAAATGGTCAAGATAGAAAAGAAGAAAAACTACAACACCAAAAAGCGTACAAACCCCACATTACCTTTTTATAAATTTCCTTCATTAATGTTGAGAATAGATAGATGTTATGCCTACTCTCACATCCTTAACCCACCCCACCATGATCATTCGTAGTGAGTTTATGAAATGATCCCATTGAAATTTATATACCCCACCACATTACCAAGGAAAAGTTTAGGTTTTAGTTAGCCATATGAAAATTTTTAATTTCTTAAAAAAAATGTTCAAATACAATCATAGTTTGAATTTGAATTCATATAAACACTAATATATTCATATAAATTTAGCTTAGAATATTTATATTAACATAAGTGCAATAGTATTGGTAGGGAAATTGATTTGAAAAAGAAAATTTTAAATTAACATTATTTTAAAAGAGTAAGAAAATTTAAGATTTTCAAAATACAAATTCCAAAACTAATAAGTATTGAATTTAACAAGTGAAAAAGTTCAATAATAATTTTTTATTTAAAAATTATTCATATTAAAATGGTTTTTAAAATTTATACTGAAGTTATTCAGGAAAAAACTTTGCTTAACACTAATTTCATTTGAAACTTCAATTAGCAAAATGTAAACAAAATGCATGAGTAAAGAACAGAAAAAAAATAGAATTGTCAAATGTACAAGTGAGCGAGAGAGAAATTTCCCATTTCTATTATAAAAATGTTAGCATGGACAGCGACCCAATGCACTAGCAGATCGATTTATGTTAATGTTATGTTTATCGCATGATATTTTTTCAATAAAGTTCCCCAATTTAATGCAAGCTGTTAATGCAATGTTATTACCATGGGTAATCCAATGTTACTACCATGGGTTTAACAGAGATTGCATTAAATTACAGAATTTTTGTATAATAAAGAATTTAATTAAACTGTAAATGACTTACCGACATATCCATCGATGAAAGGCCTTTCATGTTGATATGATATGATGTGCTGTTTCTGATTTATAATGCAAATATATATATTAATGGTAGGCTTAGACTAAACCATTTTCGTGCAAAGCTTTTCTTTACTTTTATATATAAACTAGCCTTCTTTGCCCGCTTTGCTAGTCATGTTTGTTTTGTTTTTTGATTTCTAATAGCTTAGAAGGTGTACAGTGATAAAATGTTGATTTACGCCACTGCCACGTCACCAATAAAACTTTAGGTATTTTGAGAAAGTTAATTTCATTTCAAACCATCTTAAAAATAAGCAATGGCATAGCTGGAGTGTCCCAGGAAACCATCAATTAAGGCTTGTTGATAGTTTGCCTCAGATGTTTTTCCTGTAGTACATCTAGATATTCTTCGTTTTTACTATGAAGCCTTCGAGTGACCTTCGGGAAGCATTGAGTATTCCAAAAAACTATCAGTTAAAGTTTGTTGATAGTTTATCATAGATTTTCTCCCTCTCGTGTACCAAAATATTCTTCGTTTTGATTATGAAGCCTTCGGGTGACCTTCGGGAACCATCGGGTGTTCAAAAAAACTATCCATTGAAGTTTATTGATGGTTCACCATATATTTTTTCCCTCTCGTATACCTAGATATTCTTCGTTTTGACTATGAATCCCTCGGGTGACCTTCGGCAGACTTCGGATACTCCAAAAACTATCAATTAAAACTTGTTGAAAGCCTGCTATAGATATTTTTCCTCTAGTGTACCTAGATATTCTTCGTTTTGACTATGAATCCCTCGGGTGACCTTCGGCAAACTTCGGGTGTTCCAAAAAACTATCAATTAAAACTTCTTGAAAGTTCGCCATAGATATTTTCCCTCTCGTATACCTAGATATTCTTCGTTTTGACTATGAAGCCCTCGGGTGACCTTCGGCAAACTTCGGGTATTCCAAAAAACTATCAGTTAAAGCTTGTTGAAAGTTCGCCATAGATATTTTTCTTCTAGTGTACCTAGATATTCTTCGTTTTGACTATTAAGCCTTCGGGTGGTCTTCGGAAACCTTCGTGTATAGCATAAAAACATTCCCATACCTAATATATACTCATTTCCAAATATTCAGCTCAATTGGACGAATGGTTTCTGAGTGATAATGCTTCAGACAGACACACAGACACACAGACACACAGTCATTTTTATATATATAGATTTAAAGATTTTAAACTAGATTTTTTCTTTCTTTTAATAGCAAATTTTAAACATTTTGGTCCACTTCTCTTTCTAAACACAAATTACTTCAGGCAAATTCCACTTTTTCTTCTTAATATTTTTTTATGCAAAAATCTAATTTTTTATGCAAAATTCTTATTTTTTAAAAGCAAAAATTCTTACTATTTTTTAAGCAAAATTATTTGTGATTTTTATCCACTATTTTAATGTTTTAGTATTAATTCTTCTCAGGTTTTTCTAAATTTAATCTAAGTTTTAGCAATTTTTCTTCTTAAAAATTTCTTTTAAATATAGCGTAAACTATTCACTTTTTTGGTCTTTTATATACATATATACCATATGAATATATATGTATAATTTTTACAATTTCTACGATTTTCGCGTTTTTTCACAGGCGAGTTGTTTCGCATATACAGCGTTCACGATAACTGAAGAACATGAAAATCTTGATATAATGATGCGGTCAACGTTGGTGATCTTAATCGCTCTTCTAGCGGATTATGTTGGTGATGCAAAGCGTAAAGCGATGCAGATCACCTACACTCAGCAATTCTAGTAAATGAATTGTTTTAATATTATGAATTTTTATATTTTTTTGTTTTACTTTTTAATTTACCTTTTATTTAATATGATGAGTTTTATCATTCGATCGAATCGATAAAAAATGTTGGATCAGAATCCAAGAAAGCAAATACTGGCGTACAGTCTGGCGTTAAAAAAATGATTTTTTTCAGCGAAATTTCTAAAATTTTTATTTATTTTACTACAGGTTTTTTCTTTAAAATTATATTTACTTTATTACCTGGATAAAGTAATCAATTCCCAAAGATTTTATTTTTATATGTAAATTTTAGCTTTACTATGCACAACCGAAGCCAATGATGTCCAGATCCAGAAAGAACGATAGCAGAGACCATGAGTTCGGATATGGTCATATTAACATGGTTGTTAATGATCATTTGGCTGAGCCGGATATGAATACTTTTTGTACGTACAGTACAATGTTATTAAGTATTTATATAGAAAATTTCATTTTGTGCAGTAAAATGCTCAAGTTTTTCAACATCAAGATAAAATAAAATTCATAGTATTTAAAAAAAAAACAAATACCAAATATCACCCATGTTAAACTCGCGTCATTGACAGAGTTTTTAAATAAAAAAATATCTAGCTAAACTCAAAAAAAAATTTAAAAATATGAATATCGAATCTGCACGTTACAAGCGTTGAAAAACCGCTGGTGCATTCTTGAGCCCAAAAGGCATAGCAAGGTACTCATATTGGCCTTCAGGAGTTACAAAGGCTGTTTACTCGATAGAATCAGAATGAACGGGGATTTGGTGAAATCCAGAAGCCATATCAAGCGTTGTAAAATAATGAGCACCATGCAATCTGTCAATTTGATCAGATATAAGGGGCAGCGGAAATCTGTCCGAAATTGTGTTATCGTTAAGTTCGCGGTAGTCTACACACATTCGGTCCGAGCCATCTTTTTTTTTACTAAGAGTATTGGGCTTGCAAACGGAGATGAACTAGGTCGAATTATGTTGGCATTTATAAGTTCACTAACTCTTTCACGAACAACTTTACGCTCCTCGACGCTCAAGCGATAAGGTCGCCAACATACAGTTTTATTTGGGTCTTTAAGTCGTATTTACATAGGCGTAGTATCAGCTCGAGTTTTTGGAATACCGTTTATAAAATTATCTTTAAAAGGAGATAATATATTAATTAACATTGCTTTTTGACTTTGAGGAATATCTGATTTGAGTTGATCAAAGTTGATTTCATTAGACAAAGTAACGCCACAAACATTAACTACTTCTATTTAATAAAGTGTAATTTATCTGATGTCATTTGTACTGCTAAGCCTTGACTCAAAATTTCGGTCCCAATCATAATATTATGACGCAAGTAATATTCTCATAAAACATGAAAAAGAACTTCAATATGTATGCCATCCACTTCAATCAAAGCTAAGATCTGTATAGTGCTATTAACGCGAGTTTGTCCAATACCAGTCATAGTAACAAAATTATTATAACGCTTACCACTAAATTTACAAGCTACTGAATCTTTTATAAGTGAGCATTCTGCTCCTGAGTCATAAATAAAATCAAAGTTCTCAGAGTGGACTAAAGTCCCAGCAGGTGCGTTTACAGCGCAAAAATCCACTCGCCGCTCAGTACTGTTACCACCATCATTCTTGTTGAGTGATCTCGGACAACTTGATGCATAGTGACCTAGTCCTCGGCACTTGAAGCAGGTAACATTTGATTTGACAATAGTTCTTGGATATTCTTGGCTTGTTTTTTCATCCATCTTCACACTGTCTCTCGGATATCTGCACTGCATCGCTTTATGCCCTTGCTTTCCACAGTTGTGACACTTTATATATGGAACTGCTGATGTCTTGAATCTCTTGAAATCAGGTGCACTGGCATTACTCTGCATTGTAGTTCTCTTAAGAAATGACATTGCCTTTAATTCCTGTTGTAGGCGATTTCTTGAGTCAATTTCAGAGGTAAACGCCAAACGATGAACTCGGGGCTCGAACTCAGAAATATGAGCCAACAGAGTAGACACAGCTATCTGCTCAACTGATAAGTTTTTCCATCGGGACATCAATGACGTCATCTTAGTAGCAGCATACGCAGCAAGGGACTCACCTTCTTCAGGTCTACCGCTATTTATATTTATCAAAAATGATGCTGCAGTCTCAGGACAATCATATCTTGCGATGAAAATATTTTTAAATTCACTCCACGTCATTCCCGGATATGAAACTTGCGACAACCAAGTAGATGCCTGTCCCTTGAGTGCTCGGCTGAGCACAATCATCAACGGTGCACTTTCTAGTGGTTTGGAGGCAATGCACATGTCAGCCATCGAAATCCAGGCTCTTGCATCAGCACTTTCTACTCCTGGATTGAATTCCGGCAGTTGCAAATTAGAGCTTTCAGGTTCCTTAATGGCCTGCACAAGCGCTAAAAAATTCATGTTTTGCTGCTCAAGCAATAACGACCATTTTTCGTCATTCGCTCCGTTAACTTCTGATGAGCGTTGGGCCAATCCCACTTCTGATGTCGGGTTTACCTCTTTATTTTGAACGTGGTTTTCCATTTTAAATAATTTTCAATTTATTTTTATAGAATTTATTTAGTTTTTAAGTTCTTTTCTTTTTCGATTTTTCAAATTAATAATTTCAAATAATTTTCAAGCCATATTTTTACATTCTTGCTGAAGTTCAAAATTTATTTTTATTCGTCAGTGTTTTCTTCGCAAGTACCATTATACGACATATACTTATATACTTATATGATATAAAAATATATAAATATGTGTTATTTGGAAAAATTAATTTTGAATAAATTTTGCTAATACATAAAACTTAAAACTAAAAATTAAAATGAAATAAAATTTAAAACCTTAAATCCATAAAATATGTATACATAGAATTGGAGGAAAAATGTATATATGTATATTAGGGTGGGCCAAATTGTATGGACGAAATTTTATCGACCTCGGCTACCCCCCTATGTGAAAGTTCATTCAATTCTATGAATATTTGCCAAAGGAACTATACTTCTGCGTTCAAATTTAGTTCGGCGCATTTTTGATCGAAAAATTTACCTTTTATGAATATTTTTTTTATTTTCATACTAAACTTTAAAAATTTTTATAAAGACAAAAGTAATGTCATTATATGATTTGGCTGGTATTCTGTCAGTAATCAATTAAATTATGTTCTGTTTAAATAAAAAGTTGACTTGATAGTGTCGAATTTATGCTATATATTTAAAAAAGTGATATGGGTCAAATAGACGATTATTATGACCGACTTTCAAAATAAACGATTCATATTTTTGGATGATTTTTTTCAAACAAAACACCAACCTAGGCTGAAAGTTTATTCAATTCTATGAATATTTGCCCACGGAACCATACCTCTACGTTCACCTTTAGTTCGGCGCATTTTCGATTGGTTTTTAACAGAAAACCATAGTTTAATAGATTTTAAAATACATAATTAGTTTAGTGCTGTGAAGAAAAGAAAAAAAAAATATATATATGTACAATAAGAATACATACAAGTGCATACATATATTCTAAGTATGCATTTTGAACTAATTTGTTTTTAAAAATTAAGTTTTTAAAATCCTTAAATTAATGGTTTAAATACTAAAATTTAAAGTTTTAAAATTAAGTTAAAAAGAAGCTAAATTCTAAAATCAAAGTTTAAAATTTAATCTAATTAAAAATTTAAAGTTTAAAATTAAATGAGAAAAAGAATAAGAAATCTAAAAAGTTTTTAATGATAGCTTAAATCTAATAGAAAACAAAAATTAAACTACTTATATATACACCTAACCTAAAACATCATACAGCATAGCAACTATTTGCCTATGTACAACAACAACATGTGTCAACCTGTTAGCGCTAGCATCGTTGGACAGCGGATTGTTATGTAAGTTTTTTTACACCATTCTATTGAAATATTATTCATATATATGTGGTTTGGTTACAAAAATTCACTGAAGAAATTTTAGTACCTAAAAACTAAAGTTAAATGAAGAAAACCTAAAAATCTTAACTTCTAAAATTCATAAAAAAAAACATGCATACATAACATATACTTATATACTTATATGATATAAAAATATATAAATATGTGTTATTTGGAAAAATTAATTCCGAATAAATTTTGCTAATACATAAAACTTAAAACTAAAAATTAAAATGAAATAAAATTTATAACTTTAAATCCATAAAATATGTATACATAGAATTAAATACATAGCTGGCCTGGTTGCGACTTCGTTCGCCCATTCCCGATGCCTTTACGTACGACGTCCTATCCATCTCCATCGTCCCTCTCTTCCAATCACCAAGGTTTTTAAATATCCATGTTTTGTAATCATAGCTCCCATAGGTACAGAAATATAACATTTTTTATATTTTTTGTATCAAGGGTGCAAGTCCCCCTTCTCACCCCCCCGCACAAGTTTTTCAAAGTCAATAGTAGATAGAATATTCATGTATGTTCCAAGTTTTATTAAGATATCTGCGATATGTGAAGAAATATAGCATTTTGTGTATTTTTTGAAAAACGGATGCAATTTTCCTACACCCAATATTCCGCAAGTTTTGCATGGTGAACGGTGAATATGTACATTTAGCATAAGTTCATCAACTTTCACAATCATAGCTTGTATAACTGTAGAGATATAGCATTTTTTGTATTTTTTTCGTATGGGGGGTGCAACCCCCGTGCCCCTCAGTGGCATCTCACCCCCTTAAGAACCTTCTACAGACCATAGCAAACGATTTAAAAAAAAAATATGTAAATCGGCCTTGTAGATTTCGCGTTCATAAGCTACATACGGACACCATTTCATTTTTATATATATAGATATAGGTATAAATTGCAATGAAGTAAAATTCTTCATTTTAATAATATAGAAAAATATACATATGTACATACACACATATATATAAAAAGAGGAAAAATTGCACAAAATTTTGGGTTTTCCCAAATAATTTTTATACATTTATTTTGTTTACATTAATTTGATTATAAAATACATAAATTTTAGCTTGTGCACATATATATCAATGTATAATACATAAGCATGTATGGGTTAATTTTATTGGCTCTGGATTACATTGTAATTTGTAGGTTAAGTTTCATTTCCAATGTGTTCCATTTTACAATATTCTATTTTTGCGTGAGAATAACCGCAATGAATAAACACTAAGCTCTTTTGTAATTTGCAATTTGATTTTTGAGCTCTAGTTTCGGAATTGGTTGGGTTGGTGAGTAAATAAGTATTACTCTGCTATATGGTTGGGACAGAGAGAGCAGATGGAACAAAAACAAAATAATTAAGCTTCAATTAGTGTAGAGTTTCTCTTAGTTTTTGATTTGTTTTGATCGGTGATTTCTGGCATTTTCTTATTTTTCTGATCTTTCTATAGGTCAGTGAAGTTTGCTGTTGAAAACCACCAAAATACAAAAACAATATACAAAGTGCATGAGTATATTTTTTTATGTAACTTGGTTTTATATACTCATTTTATTGGCTAACAAGATCCCACCCTCCGACGAGTTAAGACAGGCTTCCAACAAGCATGCACTACAGTTGGCCAATATTATAAGATCAGTCTATTACAAATCCTCCGAGCAGCTTCTGCAAACGTGTATTTTCGGAATCCATCATACGTGACAATATTGCTGTTTTAAGCGCCTCGAATTTTTGCCTTTGAGGGGGAGAGACGATAATGTCACGTACTTGTTGCACTGTAGCAATATCCATTAACGAGATGCAAGTGTAAAATTTGCGTCCGACATGCTTTTTTGCTAATGCGAACTGACTTTCCATAGCTGTAAACTAGAGATCAGGACACGATGGCCAAAAATTTATAGGCTTATAGGTTACTGACTCGACACTTGAGGGTGGTGCGGTATTAATTGGCGCATCCTCATTGGCACTGGGTGCTGTAGTCGCTGTAAGTGTCTTAGAGGTCCCTTTGCCATCTGATTGGGGGCCCTTAGCTGAGTTTTCAGCATCTGACATCTTTACTTTATTTAATTACGATTTGGAAACCAACAAAAGAAAATTAATTTACCTACTGATTAATATTTTTAGTTTCGGGTAGCTGGTTTACAACAAAAGCTTATTTTTTATACCCTACACCCAGGGTATATTCACTTTGTCCTTCCGTTTGTAACGCAGAGAAGGAGGCGTGGCAGGTATAGAAAAGTATATATATTCTTGATCAGCGTCACCTCCTGAGTCGATATAGCCATGTCCGTCTGTCTGGCTGGCTGGCTGGCTGGCTGGCTGGGTGGCTGGCTGGCTGTGTGTTGAAATACACTTTTTGGGAAAACTGAGCAAGATAATTCAATGAAATTTGGTACACTGCCTCCGTCATCAAAGTTAGCTCGGGGGATTGAAAATGAGCAAAATCGGTCAACGGACACGCCTACCGCCCATACAAAAATTATATTCAAAATGCAATTTTAGGAGTATTTTTCACGACAATGCAACCACAATACATATAAGTACTACGAATTGTAAGCGCAAGCTCTGATAAAAATTTGAGCGAATTCGGACAAGAGGGCGTGGTACCTCCCATATAAGCAGAAGCTTCAAAACGCTATACTGAAAGCGTTTTTTGAGATATTCGAACCAAATTTGACTCAGACACTAAGAATTATAAATGAAAGCTCTCAGCAAAAACTGGGTGAAATCAGACAAGGGGGCGTGGCACCTCCCATATAAGAAAAAGATTCAAAATGCTATACTGAAAGAGTTTTTTGAGATAATCCAATTAAATTTCACTCTGACACTAAAAACTATAAATGCAAGCTCTGAACAAAAACTGGGTGTACTCGGACAAGAGGGCGTGGCACCTCCCATATAAGCAAACTTTTCAAAATACTGCAGTGTAGGGTATTTATTTTTTGGCCAGGCCAAAATTTACACCCTTACTAGTTTTCTATTAAGATTGGGGCAAAAATAATTTTTTTTTTTATGTAAAATGTAAATTATGTATCAATTTTTCTTTTGATTGGTACTTCATACGGTATATAGAATATTACACAAATTGATACTACTAACATACATATATATGTAATATGATTACAAAAAATTTCTTGCAATTGTAAACCAGGCCTGTTTCCTTCGCAGTGCGGACTTTTAAATTAGTTGTCATAAATCGATGATGTTAACATTGATCTGCTTGCCTGGCTGAAGTCTTATTGTTGTTGTAAAAATTTTGCCTGCTGGTGCAGTTGAGGTTAGGGCGTAACAATTTGCAATATCTTCTTTAAGCAAAAGGAATGAGCGCTTTTGTTGACGTTGCCTTTTGCAACGATGTCTTCTTGCTGCGGTGCAGAAAACGAAAAAATTATGACGTGGCAGGTGAAATATATAAAGTTTTCGTATATCCCACGCTGTCCCCCGCAGCGACCTGCTATAGGCACAGTCGATTTGCTATGTATAATTTTCCGCGTTGCACCTGTATACAGCTTACGTTTGGCTCGGAAAATCTTCTATGTATGATTTCCCTTGATGTCTCTTACTGCGACTTGCTTTGGCGCACCGTCGATAAAGTTTCCAGTGTCACTCGAGCTACGAGTTCTGGAGTGAGGACCAAACGCGGGCGTAATAGAAATTTATGTTGACAAAATCAATGCCTTTTTTATACTTTTTACTTTAGCGCGACAGCGAATGGTAAAAATGGTAAAATGCGGCAGGTGGTGGCAGGTTCGATTGCAAACAAAATGGCGTGTAAAAGAATTTTTCTGATTTTTCAAACGACGATCACGTCGGGGCCACCACTTTAGCGAATTAAGAAATAAAAAAAGGATGTTTCAAATATTCAAATTAAACTTTAATTCACTTTTAAAATAACTTAAAACACTAATGATTATTTAAATTTTTAAATATTAATTATTAATAAAATCCTAACCACCAGCTACCTGTACCATTCATCGAACAAGAGAAAGAAGAAAAGTAAAAATAGACGGCGATGTCAAAATAAAATGAAGTTGCCATATCGTTTCTTTTAGGGTACATGCACACTACATAATCATAAGGGTGTCGCCACAAGTTTTATTAAAGAATCATAAGAATTCAACAGTAAAAACCACTTGCAACTCAAGAGAGAGCAAAGTAAGTGGAAATTATATTGTTACATTTAGCGATTGCGAAATTTTTGTAAACGAGGAAAGCTACAGAAGTGGAGAGAAATTTACGGAACACTACACACAAAAAAATATTGAACATAATATTTATGAACGGCATTCATACACCGAAATTCATTGATTTTCAAATCAAAATTTTTCATTAAAATTTTTTGATTTTAAGAACGATTCATTAATCGTAAGTACATGAGTTCATAAATATTTTTCTATGAGGAATTTTTTTTAGTACAGGCAAATTAGGAAACGTCTGGCGATTTTTGGAAAGGTGCTTGAATCGTCTTGGATATTGTTAAGCGTGTTAAGGTGAAGCTAAAACTCGATTTGCGGGACACAGGGGGGTGTGCGATCGCCGCCATCTTGAAAAGAAGGGTGTAATGTTCTTTCTTCATTTACACGGAAGCCGTTCATTTTTTCGGAAAAACACACCGACACTTTCTTGTTGACAAAAAATAGATCTTCATTTTTTATAATGAATTTTTAACTCTAACTTTATTATTTTCCAAGTTATTAACGAAAAACTGAAAAATTTAAGGGGTTGTTTTTGCTTAACCTTGAATTGCCATCAAAGTGTTTATTTTACGGAAAATATGCTTTCAGTGAACCCTAGTGAAAATTTTGATAGAATTTTTTTGTGGAACATTTTAACCCATTAAAATATTCCGTCCGGACAGTGGCAACCCTATATAGTAGCGCTTCAACGACTTATGATAAACACAACATTATACAACTGCAAAAACTCATAACTTGATAACCGTAAAACATACCACAAATTTGAGGGTCGGAGAATAATTGTTATAAAATTTACTTTTAAATAAAAATATTTAAAAAAAAATAAAAGGGTGCACCAAGCCCTAAAAATGGCTTTGAAAAAGAAAAAAGGTCTTTATCCACCAAAAATTATTTTTTTTTTCAGTGTGATTTTTTTTTGCAAAAGCACATACTTTTCTACAGAAACACTGAAAATTTCATCAAAATCGAATAAAAAACCGAGGAGCTATTAATGTTCAAATGTGTGAGTATCAAAAGGTTGTATCGAACTTCGTGTGGCCGCCATCTTGGAAATTTTCGGAATTTTGGAAAATCATTTTACCACAGTTATATGTGTGTCAAACACTAACATTTCACCAATTTTCATACAAATCGGAGATGTCAAGTCGAGCCTTGGTCGGTTAAGCAAAAAAAGACTCCACTCAACTGAACGCTCTAAACTTACCAAAATATATGTCAATTTGTTCGTCTGAAACTGCTCTACAAAAAAGCATATTTTCCGTAAAATAAACACTTTGATGGCAATTCAAGGTTAAGCAAAAACAACCCCTTAAATTTTTCAGTTTTTCGTTAATAACTTGGAAAATAATAAAGTTAGAGTTAAAAGTTCATTATAAAAAATGAAGATCTATTTTTTGTCAACAAGAAAGTGTCAGTGTGTTTTTCCGAAAAAATGAACGGCTTCCATGTAAATGAAGAAAGAACATTACACCCCCCTGTGTCCCGCAAATCGAGTTTTAGCTTCACCTTAACACGCTTAACAATAACCAAGACGATTCAAGCACCTTTCCAAAAATCGCCAGATGCTCATTTTTTTGTGCTATTTTGCTTGTACTATTTATGAACTTCCGTTCTTAAATTTTAAGAAATTTTTCGTACGAATAACAAAGTTTCATAAATCTACAGACACAAATTTTATGCATGTTTATATAAAATTAAACAAAACGTTCATAAGTTTTAAGTAAAAGTTTTTAGGTTGTATTTCATATTCTTCTTTTGGTTCTAGACTGGTTTATGATAAATTTTAAATGAAGTATTGTTGAAAGTTAATTTCTATGTCGCTCACACCACCATGCTATGAGTGTGTGTATTCTCCTGGAACTTCTAGGCATAGAAGCATGCTATGGTAAGTATTTATTTTCCCAAGAGGAAAAATAGCACCTTGAAAAGCGTTCTTTAGAATGCAGCGCTTACTTTCCTTAAGACACACTACTCCATTTCAATTCCATTTCCATTTCAATTTCCATTTCTCCATTTCTCCTAATAAAAAAAAAAAATAACAAAAAAAACTTTCACCCGCATTGGGGTTCGAACCCGGAAACCAAAGCGCAGAGAAATATTACTAGCTCCTTATCACATACGCTACAGACTCCTCTGACGTTTTTGTGTAAAATTTGTATTTTAAAAGTTTAAATGAATTTTTTTGTTTTGAAAAAAAAAAAATTATGAATTTCGTCCTTAGATTTTATGAACGAGTTCTTACTTTTTAAAAATAATTCATAAAAAAAATTTACGAATTTTGTTCTTATATTTTAAGAAAATTTCTTAGATTTTATGAATAATTCATAAGCGTACGTATGCTTTGTTTAACGTATGATTGAAAATACTTATAATCAATGAATGCTGTACTCGGCTCATATTCGATGAATTTTTTCGTTTGGAATAATGAATTTTTCATTAATATTATGTCCCTTTTTTTTTGTGTGTATGTTGTGCAATCTAATTTAGTCATAAACGAAACATATGCACAGCCAACATTTGAGGAAATCGTAATTAACCAAATTGAGAATATCGCGGAAATAAAAGAATTACGTTACCATAAAAGCCTGAGTCATACTTACAATAACATAATAATAATTGTAATACTTCTCATAGTAATCAGCATACTCACCCTTTACTTATACATGTCTTTCCGTTACAAAAAACTGGCAGTTAAAATTATTCACAAGATTCAGGAGAGTCTTCAATCAGGGGAAGGAGGGGCTACGTCGACGGTTACGACGACGCCACAACCAAACCCAAAACTCAACATTAATTGGTCTACATGACCACATCAACATAACCCATGTCTTATTGCACTTCAATAAATTACATTGTTTCATTTCCTAGTAATCCAAGCACTTTAATCATTCTTTAACTTTGAAACTTATTGCTAACCCAAACCCATCAATACCTATTTGGTCACATTAGTACCACCAACGTTGCAATATGAAATTCTAAAAACTCAAAGAAATCTGACGACTCACAATCGGTCACATCAATGAATGGTTTGTTTAAAGCAAACATGTCACTTTTTACGACTACCCATTATTCATTCATTGCAATTTCAGAATTCGTGTAATTCAACACTTTTACTCTGACCAACATTCGGTCGCAACATTCAAATGTTTGCTTAATGCAAACACTTTACTCGTTGCATATGGTAATCCATATTTCATTCATAACAACTTCAAATTCATTAATTGTACACTTTACTACAACCAGTCTTCGTTTGTAGCAATTAACGTTTTGGGCAATGCGTTGCTAAACTGACCTTTTTCAGGTATGTCGACCAATGCACTTGAAGTTAAGTAGGGTAAATTTAAATATTCTCATTGGGTTCGATTTCGCCGTTCTTTCTAATATTAAAATTAAAATAAATGTAACAAGTGTTTATTCTTCCTAAATAAAAAAAATATAAAATAAATAAAGTAAAGTTAAAATTCAGTTTCTTTTAAAAGAAGTGAGTGAAAAAAGAAAAAGAAGTAAGTATACCCAAAACCAGTATACGTAAGTCGCGTTCATTTATAAGGCGTCCGTTGGCCACGACGCGCAGAATAGCAGTGGGCAGCAGTGTCTTAATCTGCAGCAGCGATGTCGTTGAGGGTGGAGCAGGAGCTGACCGTCCTGGAAAGCGGACTAAAGCAGCATTTGTCCCAGTCTGGCGGGAAGTTGAAGGCCCACGCCTAAATGGATTAGAGTGGCCACAGGTGCTCGGCTGACTTTTAAAGGGCTCTTGCCTATGCCCATCACCAGCACATCTGCCGCGGTACCTCCTGGGACGAGACTGGCTTGGAACGCCCTCTGCGTGACTGTGGAGCAGGCTGTGGTGATCATCACCGCAGTGGCTACACCTCCTCGTATCCGGGCAGCTCCCTCGCAAGTGATGCGGAGAGAGACAGTTGGAGCAGTACCACCAACAAAGCACCGCTCGCAACCGCTGCTCAAAATTCTTGCTCAAGAACTGCCGGCACTACTGGAGATTTAGCCCAGGAAAATAAGACAATTTCTGCGAAAAAATTCCCAGTGGAAATTTTTCACCGGAATTGTCTTTATTTATGCATAATACACAAACTGTGAAAAGTCCATTGCAAAGTCGTGTGCGCATAAAAAGTTATTAGGACTCAAAGGTCGCTAAAATCAGTTTTTTGCAAATATCTCGCTAATGCTAACTTTTACAGAAAAATGTTGGTCTACAATTTTGTAGCACAGGAAATTTCCTACAAAAGTACGTTAAAAGTATTTGCGTACAACTTCTAGTTTAGGAGATCACCCAATTTAAAAAGTTGTTAACAGTTATGATATGAAATACTACCTATGAGTTCATATTAAAATATCTTACTTTTTAAATTGCAATAACTCTTCAATGAGAAGTTGCACAAACAAAATTAAAATGCCGTTTGAAAGATAATTCAAGTTTCCATATACCGTACAAAATTTTTTTTCGAACGGCTCATGACCTTAAAAATATTCTTGAATAACCGTTAAGGCTTCGAAATTACTGGTTTTTTAAGGATATCTGCGAATTGGTAAGTTCTACGATAAAAAGTAATGGGACCAAATTTGTAGCGAATTACAAGATCTACAAAAAATAAGCGATATGTGTACACATAGAAGTAACCGTTTAGAATATATTCCAAAAAAACCCCTAAAATGCCAAAAAACCAGTTTCTATTGAATATCTTCTAAACGGTTACTTCTATGTGTACACATATCGCTTATATTTTGTAGACCATGTAATTCTCTACAAATTTGGTCCTATTACTTTTCATCGTAGAACTTACCAATTCGCAGATATCCTTAAAAAACCAGTAATTTCGAAGCCTTAACGGTTATTCAAGAATATTTTTAAGGTCAAGAGCCGATCGAAAAAAAAATTTTATACGGTATATAGAAAATTAAATTATCTTTTAAACAGCCTTTTAATTTTGTTTGTACAACTTCTCATTAAAGAGTTATTGCAATTTAAAAAGTAAGATATTTTAATATGAACTCATAGGTAGTATTTCATATCATAACTTTTAACAACTTTTCAAATTGGGTGATCTTCTAAACTAGAAGTCGTACGCAAATACTTTTAACATACTTTTGTAGGAAATTTCCTGTGCTACAAAATTGGAGACCAACATTTTTCTGTAAAAGTTAGCATTAGCGGGATATATGCAAAAAACTGATTTTAGCGACCTTTGAGCCCGAATAACTTTTAATGCGCACACGACTTTGCAATGGACTTTTCACAGTTTGTGTACCATGCATAAATAAAGACAATTCCGGTGAAAAATTTTCACTGGGAATTTTTTCGCACAGAAGCTCTTTTTTCGTCTTATTTTCCTGGGCTAATTATGCTCCGACGAGCAGAGGCGGCATCTTATTGGTGCCACCACGGTTACCACACTCGGCAATACATTCGGCACAGGGCTACGTTCCCGCACGTTCTCAGACTCACTCATGTCAGTGAGCCCCAAAGTAACCTCCTACAAGAGGTCACCGACAATACTGGCTGTGCTAGACATGCTGAAACAAAAACGAACAAACAAAAAAGGTACACACAAAAAAAAAGGGACATAATATTAATGAAAAATTTATTATTTCAAACTAAAAAATTCATCGAATATGAGCCGAGAACAGCATTCATTGACTATAAGTATTTTCAATCATACGTTAAACAAAGCATACGTACGTTTATGAATTATTCATAAAATTTAAGAAATTTTCTTAAAATAAAATGGTTTATGTTGACTATATGAAAATTATACTAATTTTATGAACTTTAGTCAATGTTTTTGCAAGTATCGAAAATTCCATGCATTTTCCAACTTAGAATATTATGACAATTAGGAGAAGAGAAAAAACTACTGAACATGGCTATGGCGACATATGTTTCGGTTACCGCCACATAACCATCATCAGACCAATTTATGTTTTATTTAATTTATTTTAAATTAAATGAAATAACAATTGAAAAATTTTTGAACTTTTTGTCTGAGGCCGGGATCGATCTATGAACCTTTCGAAATCAATCTCTCTACATAGCGCATTTATCAACGGACTGCGCTGTGTGCCCTCGGAAAAATTGGTAGCTTAAGTGCCTATATGCATGTAGCGTGGTTTCATTCTCTATACTCCTTTGTCATCATTCATGTTGTGTTTGTTTGGTAAGGCTCAGCCATTGTCATAATATTCTAAGTTGGAAAATGCGTGGAATTTTCGATTCTTGCAAAAACATTGACTAAAGTTCATAAAATTAGTATAATTTTCTTAAAATCTAAGAACAAAATTTAGTACAGTCATTTGGTAGTTTTACCTGGAAAGTTTTGCGGGATTTCTGCAAATGAGTTATTTTATAGATTTCGATGTGCTCTTTCAGAATTTCAACTTTGCTACCTCGTATCGTGTTCGCTCGAGCCGCCATATTGGAAAAATGGCGTCCAAAATCAGTTTTTTACAAATACTCTTTAACGGTTATATTTAGAGAAAAATTTTTTAGGACAATGTTGTAGCTTATAAAATTTTCTATAAAAATGATCTTCAAATTGTTTTCGTACGACTTATAACTCTGGAGATATCTTTATTCAAAATTTTAGAAAAATTAGTAAATTGTGAATGCCACTTATGAGTAGGCACAGTGATGTGTCAAGCTTATAATTACGATAACTTATGAACGGTGAGTTGCACGCTTAAAATAAAAACACTTGTTTATAGGGAATAACTTGCGCTACAAGTAACATGCTATTTTTTTTTCATATCACCTATAGTTAAGGAGATATTTTTCCCACAAACCTAAAATTTTGAAAAAAAACGTTTTTTCAAAATGGCTCCTAAACGGTTCATCCTAGAAAAAAATTTGTCAATGCATTTTGTAGAACGTTCAATTCCCTATAAGAGTCTCTCCGAGTTGTTTTTTCGTTAGACTTACCCTTCATGAGATATAGCGTCTTGAAAATCATTCAAAATTGAATATTGTTCTATTTGCCCTACTATGTTCAATTATGAATGATTTTCAAGTCGCGATATCTCATGAAGGGTAAGTCTGACGAAAAAACAGCTCGAAGAGACTCTTATAGGGAATTGAACGTTCTACAAAATGCATTGACAATGTAACTTGTAGCGCAAGTTATTCCCTATAAATAGGTGTTTTTATTTTAAGCGTGCAACTCACCGTTCATAAGTTATCGTAATTATAAGCTTGACACATCACTGTGCCTACTCATAAGTGGCATTCACAATTTACTAATTTTTCTAAAATTTTGAATAAAGACATCTCCAGAGTTATAAGTCGTACGAAAACAATTTGAAAGTCATTTTTATAGAAAATTTTATAAGCTACAACATTGTCCAAAAAAATTTTTCTCTAAATATAACCGTTAAAGAGATATTTGTAAAAAACTGATTTTGGGCGCCATTTTTCCAATATGGCGGCGCGAGCGAACACGATACGAGGTAGCAAAGTTGAAATTCTGAAAGAGCACATCGAAATCTATAAAATAACTCATTTGCAGAAATCCCGCAAAACTTTCCAGGTAACATCATTTTTTTCTCCCAAATGATTGTACTAATTCGTAAATTTTTTTTATGAATTACTAGCTGGCCTGGTTGTGACTTCGTTCGCCCATTCCCGATTCCTATAAGTACGAAGTCCCATCCATCTCCATCGTCCCTCTCTTCCAATCACCAAGGTTTTTAAAGATCCATGTATCAACTTTTGTAATCATAGCTCCCATAGGTACAGAGATATAGCATTTTATATATTTTTTGTATGAAGGGTGCGACTCCCCCTTCTCACTCCCCCGCCCAAGATTTTTAAAGTAAATGGTAGATAGAATATTCATGTATGTACCAAGTTTTATAACGATATCTGCGATATGTGAAGAAGTATAGCATTTTGTATATTTTTGAAAAGTGGATGCAATTCTCCTACACCCAATATCCCCCAAGTTTTGCATAATGAATGGTAGATATGTACATTATGCATAAGTTCATCAACTTTCATAATCATAACTTGTATAACTGTAGAGATATAGCATTTTTTGTATTTTTTTCGTAATGGGGGGTGCAACCCCCGTTCCCCTCAGTGGCATCCCACCCGCTTAAGAACATTCTACAGACCATATCAAACAATTAAAAAAAAAATTATGTAAATCGGCCTTGTAGTTTCCGCGTTCATAAGCTACATACGGACACCATTTCATTTTTATATAGGGGAGACTGGGGCACATTTGACGCTAAATTTTCAAAGGCCTGTATCTTTGAAAATTATTGCACGATCTTAATACTTTTTACTGTTTCTGAAACATTGATTATTTAAGATTAAAACTAAGAAAAAAAAAATTTTAAAAAAATTGCATTAAGAGTCCTTTTTTAAATTTTTTCATAAAAAGTCATTTTGTCAAATGTGCCCCTAGTACGGGGCACATTTGACATTGCAAGGGGCACATTTGGCACTCACAAAAATAACACAAAAACACTAAACAAAACATTAATACATATATTTTTTTCATATAAATGCAAATAATAAGTATGTATGTATTAACGAAGACTTATTTTATATATAAGTCTATGTCAAATACGTATTTAGTGCGTGAACGTGAAGTTGAGGCTGGATTTGTTGGAGTTGGTAGTTTAAACTAAATTGCACTCCTCAATGTCAGGCAAACATCAAATATAAAACAAGTTTTCAATATAAAGTACAATTTCCAACAATACCCTTAATGAAACATCAATATAAAATGTTAAATTAGATAAACCCAGCTTGCTGGAAATTTCTTTGGTCCGGATTTTGGGTAACACCATTGTCAAGATATCTGCAGCACTGTCAAATGATGGGACGTAGTTCAAATCGATTTGATTATTAGTAAAAACTTCGCATACATGATGAACTTTGATGTCAATATGTTTACTTCGGGAATTCATCCATCCAGATTTTCAAATTAAAATAAGTGGAAAAGGTCCTGGAAAGCATCTAATCAAAAATTTTGTATTGTAGACAAAACAAAAGTAACAAATTATATCAAATCAATTGAAATGGATTCTGTGGCGGAAGTCGGGGTTCCTCGTTGGTTTCCGATACTAGAAACTGCGTATTTAACTTTTTTCATCGCCTATGCGTCTGTTCGTCTTCATTTTGTAGTGGTATAACATACCTTTAAAAAGAAAAAACTAGAAAATCTTATAAAATACACAAACAAATATGTCTGGAGAACGTCAAATGTGCCCCTTCGGCAAAAGTCAAATGTGCCCCAAAATCTCTTGAAGTATTAAAAACATTTTAAAATTCAAACTATTTGACCTTGATAAAAAACACTTTTATTTTATTAATTATAAAGGTTAGTGCTACCAAATTTGCGTACTTACTTTTAAAAAAACATACAACTTTATTTGCAAAACCCTTACGAACAAGATGCCGAAAATTACAAAAAAAAACACAAAAAGTTAAAAAAGCGTATAAGAGCGGGAGGAGTTGAAAGAGAACAGCCAAAGTTCATTACGTTGCTTTCACTCTAATTAGTTATGTTTCTGCATTTCAGGTTTTTGATTCGAAAGGCGTGTTCATACTGAAAATGGCAAAGTCAAATGTGCCCCAGTGTCAAATGTACCCCAGCTTACCCTATATAGATTTTTAAAACGTATGAACTCGTTCATAAAATCTAAGAACGAAATTCATAAATTTTTTTTTTTTTTTTTTCAAATTAAAAAAATTCAATTAAATTTTTAAAATACAAATTTTACACAAAAACGTCGGAGGAGTCTGTAGCGTATGTGATAAGGAGCTAGTAATATTTCTCTGTGCTTTGGTTTCCGGGTTCGAACCCCAATGCTGGTGAAAGTTTTTTTTTATTATTTTTTTTTTATTAGGAGAACGCACAATCTCCAAGGCATAGGACATACAATATTGAAATGAAGTAGTGTGTCTTAAGGAAAGTAAGCGTTGCATTTTAGAGAACGCTTTTTAAAGCGCTATTTTTCCTCTTGGGAAAATAAATACTTACCATAGCATGCTTCTATGCCTAGAGGTTCCAGGAGAATACACACACACTCTTAGCACGATGGTGTGAGCCACATAGGAAGGAACTTTCAACAATACTTTATTTCAAATTTAGCATAAACCAGTCTAGAACCAAAAGAAGCATATGAAATACAACCTAAAAATAATAATTCAAATTGATGACACTTTTGCTTAAAATTTATGAACGTTTTGTTTAATTTTATGTAAACATGCATAAAATTTGTATCTGTAGATTTATGAAACGTTGTTATTCGTACGAAAAAATTCTTAAAATTTAAGAACGGAAGTTCATAAAAAAATTCCTCATAGAAAAATATTTATGAACTCATGTACTTACGATTAATGAATCGTTCTTAAAACCAAAAAATTTTAATGAAAAATTTTGATTTGAAAATCAATGAATTTCGGTGTATGAATGCCGTTCATAAATATTTTGTTCAATATTTTTTTGTGTGTAATAAGAAGAAAAAGTGAAACTTTAAGCTAAGCCGATGGGAGAACGACTAGCTTTGCTATAGGCCGCGTAAGGCAGCCTCGCTCGGTTCGAATATCCGCGACACGCACTCTATTATCGCTACCGAGATACGTTTTTTGTACCCTAAGTAAGCGCGATTCATTTTGAGGTAGATTGTTCTCTTTTACAACGACCAAGTCATTTACTTTCAGGTCTTGTTGAGGCACTTTCCACTTAACGCGACAATGCATTTCTTTCAAGTATTCACTTTTCCACCTGTGGCAAAAGTGTTGTTGCATCGCCTTTATTTTCAGCCACCGATTGACAATTTTCGGAGGCTGATCAGTAATTTCCCGCTCCACCTGCGCTAAAAGTGGGCCGCCGACCAAAAAGTGACCAGGGGTTAACGGCTGAAAATCATTAGGATTTTCCGACATGGCGTTAAGCGGTCGCGAATTTAAACACGATTCGATTCGACTAAGTAAGGTGATGAACTCTTCAAAAGTATATTTCATACTTTCGGCCATTTTTTTGAAATGAGTCTTAAAACTCTTGACGCCGGCTTCCCATAGTCCTCCCATATGAGGAGCACCAGCTGGGATGAAGTGCCATGAAATCTCCTGAAAAGCGTACTGTGCTAACACAACATTGTGAGATTGGCTTAGAAATGCTTTAAAATCTTTTTTAAGAGCCCCTGAGGCTCCGACAAAGTTTGTTCCATTGTCGGAGTAGATATTTGCTGGGCAGCCACGTCTAGCTACGAATCTCGCGAAGGCAGCTAAAAATGTAGCGGTTGAAAGATCGCTTGTGGCCTCGAGGTGAATTGCTTTAGTTAAAAAGCAAATAAAAAGGCAGACATAGCCCTTACTTATTCGACAAGACCTACCAATGTAGCTCTTGATGTCGAATGGTCCAGCAAAATCTACACCAGTGGATGAAAATGGGCGTGAAATTACAGTTCGCTCTGGCGGAAGAGCAGCCATTAACTGAGACATCTGTTGCTTTTTATGTATGACACATGTTTTGCAATTGTGCAAAGTTGTCTTAACAATGTTTTTCGCGCGTGGGATTTAATATTGCATCCGTATAAGTCGGAACATCAATTGGTTTCCTCCATGAAGTGACTTTTCATGAACATAGCGCACTAAGAGGCGAGTGAATGGACAATTATATGGCAATATAATCGGAAATCGTTCATCGTAAGTGAGCGTGGGTGACGAAGCTAGCCGTCCGCCAACACGCAGCAACGCATCTGTATGTAAAAATAGGTTAAGAGATAAAATTGTGCTCTTAGAACCAATGATTTGAGCCGTTTCCAAATTGAAATATTCATCTGGAAAAGCGACCTTTTGGCACAGCAGAATCAAACGGTTTTTTATCCTTTTAATTTCTGTCTGTTCGATACTTTCAGATGCGTGTGCAAAAGAAGCACGTGTGTGTGGTCTGGTACGATCTATGAATCAAAAAACATATGCCAGAACTCGCAAAGCACGTGGAAACGATGAAAAACGTTCCAAGATGTCCTCATATTTCGAAAAATATGAAAAATGGACATTTACAGCCTTCTGCTCAAGCGACGTACTAAACTCAGCAGGCTTAGGCTTATTTTCCCACAAAAAACATTCTTGTGAAAGCCACGATGGCCCATGCCACCATAAGGAACTGTCTATTAAAGCTAGTGGAGTTACACCACGAGTAGCTAAATCAGCTGGATTTTCATGCGATTCAACATGAAACCAGTTTCGACTAGTTTCGACCTTTTCAATAACATTCGAAACTTTATTGGCTACAAATGTAGTCCAAGAGCAAGGGGGCTTGCAAAGCCAAGCAAGAACGATTGTTGAATCCGTCCAACAATACAATTTATGCCTATCAATATCGAGATGAGGCAACAATGAATCGACCATGTCAGCAAGTAAAGTTGCACCACACAATTCAAGACGAGGCACAGTGGTCGGAAAATTGAAAAAGCTGGCCAAAATTCTGAAAGTCGGTAATAAGGAGTTTTTGATGATGCTGATTACGGTGGCACTGAAAAGCGGCCAAAAAATAGCGGCCAACAAAAAGGGGCCAAAAATAGCGGCCAAATAAAAAAGGGGCCAAAAAAAGGGGCCAAAAAATAGCGGCCAAAAAAAAGCGGCCAAAGGAAAAAAGAGGCCCAAAATGGTTACAGTGTTAAATTAGCATTATTTTGTTAAAAATTAAAGACATTAGGTAACTAATGTCAGCAATCACATTCACTATAATTAACTTCATTGTACTTCTTAACTAACTTTTTCCATGTATTATTTACACAATTTGTCAATTTACTTTACTATTTTACCTAATGTCTTTGATTTTTAATAAAATAATGATAATTTAACACTTTAACCATTTTTGGCCTCTTTTTTCCTTTGGCCGCTTTTTTTTGGCCGCTATTTTTTGGCCTCTTTTTTTTGGCCGCTATTTTTTGGCCCCTTTTTGGATTTGGCCCCTTTTTTTCTTTGGCCGCTTTTTTTTTGGGTGCTATTTTTTGGCCCCTTTTTTTTGGCCGCTATTTTTTGGCCGCTTTTGAGTGGAACCGCTGATTACGAATCCGAAATCCATTTTTACAAAAACAAAATGGCGGATCGACAATGGTGCACAAATAATGCTTAACCAAATGTATTCTCACGAAATCGGTAATTTTAGGTTTCTGATGGTGCTAATTACGAATCTGAAATCTATTTAAAAAAAAAAAACAGAATGGCGGATCCAAAATGGTGGACTAAATACTGCTAAGCTGCATTTAATGCCACCAAAAACGGTACATGGGAGTTTCAGATGTTGCTTATAATGAATCTGAAAACTAGTTTACGAAATACAAAATGGCGGATCCACAATGACGAACCGTTTAGTGCAAAATTATATTAATCAATAAGAAGAGAGTTATTGGGGTTTTTGAGGTCGCTGATTGGAAATATGAAATTAATTTTTGTAACACAAAATGGTACATCTAAAATTTCGGTCAAAATATGCTGAATAGCATCTTTATCTACGAAAGTTTTGTTTCTGGGATCAATTATTACGAAAATGAAATACTTTACAAAAGTCCTAATATCTTTTTCAGAGGCACCTCGGGGCAGCTAATTTTTTTACAGATTTGTAGAAAAATTTAACTTGAATAAGATGCATGTAGAAACTAGACGGAAGACCGTGGATGCTATAACATTTTTCATATTAAAAACCACTTCAACAATTTTTTTGTGTATATATTTTCACGAAACAGTTGCCTATTTATATAAACTGTGAACGAGATAAAACGCTTTGGATTTGAAAAACATATTAAATAAACCTTCACTGAGAGACTCCATTTCGTTACATTGCAAAAATATTAACAGAAGTTATTTTTTCCACTTGTTAACTGAGACGCTTTATATTAAAAAAAAATAAAAAAATTCTTCGCAAGAATAGGTGAACTTCAAACTCAAACGAGAAGAGTTTTTTAGGCACAGAGGTCTTTCTGACCACTGAAACGAGCAAAGTGGATAATATTCTACCATTCCCAACAATTAAAAGTGCAATACAACAACTTTAGTGTGCGAGGTAGTGAAATCGTCTTGACTGGAGCGACTTTACTTTTAGAAAAATGCAAGTGACTGACAATACAGTCACCTTGCTTAACGCGAAGATAAATCGCAGCAGCGTAGGCCTTCTCAGAAGCGTCACAAAATACATGAAACTGCACTTCTGAGGCAGGCGCATAACGATATATCGCGGAATGCAAACCTTTTCAATGTTTTCGTATTCCTGCAAAAATGATTGTCAGGAATAGAGAGTGTGTGGGAGAATATTGTCATCCCAATCGATGTCATCCAACCAAATTTGTTGCATTAAGATTTTTGCTGTCACTACAATTGGTGCCAGCCAACCAGCGGGATCAAAAAGTTTGGCAATCATCGAAAGAACTTCCCTTTTAATGAACGACGACTTTATTTCGAGACGTTTAACGGTAAAGTAAAATGTATCCGAAGTAGCGTTCTAACGAACTCCTAATGCTTTAGCACAGCTTTCTTCTTCCAATTTCAAGAAATTCTCGTTGAAAAGATGTTTCACTGGAAGATCAGCTAAAATGCAAGACGCATTGGATGTCCATTTTCGCATTTTGAAGCCAGCAGAGCTAAGAGCAGCTATCAGTTCATTTTTAGCTTTAATAGCCGATTCAACATCATGAGCGCCTGCCAATGCATCGTCAACGTATGTGAAATGTCGAAGAATCTGAGCAGCAAGGGGATACTGCTGCTGAACATCATCCGCCATTTGCAGCATGGTTCTGATAGCCAAATATGGTGCACAATTTACACCGAAGGTAACTATCTTGAGCTCATAATCTGTAACTTCTTCATCAGAAGAATTCCTGAAAAGAATTCGCTGAAATGTGGAGTGATTTGGATCCACTAAAATTTGGCGATACTTTTGCTGTATGTCACCATTAAATACATATTTGAAAAAGCGCCATTTCAGACCCAGAAGGTTTTTAAGTTTAATACTTTATTGTACTCCGCGCAATAAAGTAATACTGTTTTTGAAACCGCCGTGTTCTTTTTATTTCGCCAATTTTTCAAACCCCAAGTTTTATTTTAGTTAGCTAAAATAAAGTTTCCCAAATCCCCATCGCGAAGTAAGTTTCAAAAGAAACATTTGGTCCATCTCGACCGTTTTATACGTGCCCGCGATTTAGAGTAAAAAATTCGAAAAAAATTCGCCGCGAGTTTTTATATACATTAAGAAAAAGAAAAGTGAATTCTGTATTTGTTTTATTTTTTCCATAGGAAAAAATTGTAAAAATAAGCAAAAATAAAAGCCAGTGCTTATAGTGCCAAAAAACTGAAAAAAGCAAAAAGTGTTTTGAAAGTTTTTTTTTAATAAAAAGAAGAAACAGCAGCCACCTGCAACAGCATCACAGCACCCCCAACAGCAGAAATTTTTTGGCATTTTTCGGATTTTTTTTGTTTAAAAGGCAAACAAAATAAAGGTACGTGATCTGTTTTCAGTCACTATAGTAAGGGTTTTAAAAAAAAGTGAAACAATTTTTTTGCGGAGAAAATTTTCCTCCAATTTCTAAAGTCTCGGTTCGAATTCCGTTTTTGGTTCGGTTTGGCTAAGTTTTTTGGTTTTTAAAAATTCATATAAAAGGAAAATTTGTGCGTCTATATAGTGATATATAAACATATATTTGCACTTTCCCGCGATTTTTAAAGTATATGAATACATAGGGGAGATGTGTGTACCTTGGCTCAAGTGAACCTCGGTCCGAGTGCCGTTTGCCTTTCAACAGCTGCACGTATACGATAATGTTCTTCTATGAAATTTTCCACTCATATCGGTGACTCATATTAGTTGACTTCAGACTGTCAAGCTGCATGCGTGTATAAAAAGCGGCGGAAAAAGTGTTTTTTGTGTGTAAAAATTTGTATTTAGAGTAAACTACGAAACGTTTTTTGAGAAACTTACTTGAAATATTTCAGTTTTACAACATCAGGTAGGAAGTTTAGTTATTGTTTTAAGCTTTTAGTGTGTTTTAAATGTATTTTCATTAATATATGTTATGGGTGTTGACAGTTTTTAAAACATGCTGTCTGTGTGTACCTTGGGCCTATGCTTATTGACCAGGAAGCCTTTTTCGACGGGCAACTAGGAAGCCATCTCAGTATAATAGTATTATTATTACTTACGTGATTAATGTTTTTATTTGCAATCATTTTTGTTTAATTAATTGTTTTTTACTAAATGCACTTTTTTGTGTTATAGGGGAGATGTGTGTACCTTGGTCCGCTTTTTAGTTTTTTCAATGTGCTGGATTTTCCAAAAAAGATTCTTTAGTTTTTTACTTAACTTATATTTCTACAATGCTTACAGCATCAAATTACGTGACAATGATATTTCTATGTCTTACCATTGAGTAGAAATATTACTTTTTCCGTTGCAATCTCAAACGGTCCAAGGTACACCATGCAAGTGTACCTTGGACTATTCAAAATAAAAGAGAATGCGTTGTATTTAGGTAATAAATTATAAAAGAACCATTTATTATGTAATCAAAAGTAACAGTTTTTTCAATAAAAAAAAAATTTTTCATAAGCAAAAATTATAACACAAAAAAATCCATTTAGTAAAAAAGAATTAATTAAACAAAAATGGTTGCAAATAAATACATTAATCACGTAAATAATAATAATACTATTATATTGAGAGGCGATTATGGCTTCCTGGTTGCCCGTCGAAAAAGGCTTCCTGGTCAATAAGCATAGGTCCAAGGTACACACAGACAGCATGTTTTAAAATCTGTCAACTCCTATAACATATATGAATGAAAATACATCTAAAACACACCTAAAGACCAAAACAATAACTAAACTTCCTTCCTGTTGTTGTAAAACTGAAACATTTCGAGTAAGTTCCTCACAAAACGTTTCGTAGTTTACTCCAAAAACAAATTTTTACACACAAAAAACACTTTTTCCGTCACTTTTTATACACGCATACAGCTTGACGGTCTGAAGTCAACTAATATGAGTCACCGGTATGAGTGGAAAATTTCATAGAAGAACCTTATCGTACACGTGCAGCTGATGAGTGGGGGGATCTTGCTAGCGAATGAGCGAAAAATAATAGACCCAATATACATATGAAATATACTCATGCACTTGTATACTTTATTAATTTAAAATGTGGTTTGCAACGACTGGGTTAATAACCTATCAAAACAGAGCCGAAAACATTTGGCAGAAATAGCCGATCAAAACAAAAATCCGACAAAGATCAAAAAAAACTCACCACTAACAGAAGCATAGATGTAATTTTGCTTCTTTATCTCCCCTCTGCCCAACCATATGGAGATAACAAAAAGCTCTCTCTCCAACCCAACCATGTAACAACCAATACTACTTCATCAACTCCACAAATTACAAAACAAAAGTCTACACTTTATTCATTGTGCTCTCTTAGTTACAAATATAAAGGAACGAATGGAAAATGGATCATTGGATCAACCAATACAAAAAAATTACCTTAACACGAACATGACTTAAGTATTCACTTAAATATTCATTATGTTTAGCTTAGCCAATTAGAACAATATATGTTTTAAGTTCGAAATTCATTTTCTTTATATCTTATTTTTAGATTAAGTATTTACTTATTAAAATTGATTTTATGTTTAGAAAAATTTTGCAAATAATAAAAATATATAGCGAAACGACTTACATTTTTCTGCAACTGATGTAGTCCAACGTTGTTAGCGCTAACTTTGTTGTCCACATTGTTGTTGTTGTTTCGTTTTATTATGTATAGTAGTTATGTATTGTGTTTATTGTTTTGTTGTAAGTATATACTTAATTGTGCATGTTTAATTTTAAGAATTTAGGTTTAGGAATTTATATTAATTGCATGATTATTATTTTAATTTTAAGTTTACTTTACATTATTCTTTCTTTTAGCAAAATTTAGATTATTAAATTACACATTAAACCAAATTTAATTCAAGAAAATATGTAAGCACTATTTTTCGACAAATAAATTCATTCAAATAATTTTAATTCAGACTAACACTAATTTTTGTTTCTGTTCTGCAAAATTATGTGTATATACTTATTATGCACAATAGGTATATATACATAAGTTTTTTTTTATGACTATTTTAGGAACTGCACTTTAAAATCTATTTACTTTTTTTATGCATTTTCACTTTAAAACATTTTTTCTTGCTTTTCAAAATTCGGACTATATATGTATATGAGAAATTATTATATATACATAGCGCGTTTAAACTAAAATTAAATTTTATAATTTATGTACTTTTCTGATACATTTTACGTAAGAATTTTTTTAGTTTTTGCACAATTTGCGGTCGATTATTACGAAGCTGCGTTTTACAAGAAATCGATCGGTCTTCAACAACCACGCACTATGAAGAAACCGTAACACTGACGGTTACGTGCTTGACGACACAGAGGTGAAATGCCAAAGCATATGCACCTCTGCGAGATCTAATGAAAAACTGTTTTTGAGTAAAGGTATAGCAAAAAAAAATAGTTAATCAAATGCTTACCGGGTGATTTGACAAAATCAAATAACTTATACGTGTCACAGCTCAGACTTGTTTGGCCCAACAAAATGTTTCCTTATAATACAATAGCCAAATTTTTAGGACTTCTTCTCTGTTCGGTTTCGATATAATTTGGAATTGTTTTAGATGACTTTAGATGAGAATTTTTGGAGAAAGTCTCCAATGAAAAGTTCCCATCTGACTAGCAAAATTCCTATAAATTTGATCAATTAAAAATATAAAATATATATTCGTAAGTTGCGTTAAGCAAGGAGTATTAAAAACTCAAATTTTAAATCTTATTAATTTTTAAGATGCCTTATTAATTTGAAGATTAAAATCAAAACCAAATTTCCAAACTTTTAACTTACTTGAGGTACTTAGGATGTTGCTCCAGCCAATTACAAAAGGAAATGGACGAGTTTCAAGAATAGAGCGAAGTTGTACATAATAATTACATGTATTGTACTAAAAATCTGTTTAGTATTTACTAAACGGATCTTAATTTTTGTAACAGATTAGGGTGGTACTTAATAATTTGATTTAATTATTTTTAAATAAAATTATTAATATATTTTTTTCTATTTTTTTTTTTCTATATAAAAAAAACAAAATAATTCGGAAGCATAACAGAACAAACAGTAGGGGCCATCACAAAACAGATTTTGAAACTGAGCTGTAATGCTCTATGTAGATAAAACTGGAAAATGGCAATTTGGTACTCTAATCTTTGTTTTGCATATCCTTTGCATGATATACTCCAAGCAGCTTACCGTTCAGGTCTTCTAACTCATAATATGAGGAACCGATTACCCTTCTGACTCTAGCATTCAAAAATGTAGGTGCCAATTTTGCATTAAATCTATCAGCCAGGCAACTCTGTGCAAAGTTCCTCCTAAGAACTTCTTCACCCACTGAAAATGTTGCATTTCTCGACCTCAAATTGTAAATTTTTGCATTAGTGTTGTAGGATTTTTCAATATTTTTGCGCACTCTATCACGAATCAGTTTTAAATTGTCATGCCGTTCTTGCACATTTGGAGAACAACCTTCTGTAAGCATATTAATATTACGCAACAACTCGTAATTTCCCCCATGGGTCATCATGTGTTGGCCAAATACTGTATAGTAAGGGCTAAAACCGATTGATTGATGTAGCGCACTCCTCAAAGCACAATTAATACTACTTATGTGTTTATCCCATTCCCTCTGATCTTCTTTTATATACGCCCGCAAGGCTGCATTGATAGACCTATTAACGCGCTCAGATGCATTGCTTTGTGGCGAATGAACTGCGGTACAAATATGCTTTACACCAAAACTGGCTAAGAAATTTCCAAAATCTGCCGATTTGAATTGACTATCATTGTCACTAATTAAAAATTCTGGTACTCCAAATACATCAAAAACTGAGGTTTTTAAGTAATTAGTAATATTTCTGGTAATAAATTTTTTAAGTGGGAAAAGGAATATAAATTTTGACACTTGGTCCACAACAATGAGTAAGCCAATGTATCCATTTTTGGAACGGGGAAAAGGACCAATTAAGTCGACGAATAATTTCTGAAATATTCTCTCGGTATCTACATATCTACCCATTGGAGGCCTAAGTACTTTAGTGGGATGTTTTGTTGTTTTGCAAATATTGCAATTTTGAATGTATTCTCGTACTGAGTGATAAAGCCCAGGCCAATAGAAAAACCTTTTTATTTTGTCAATTGTTTTTGCAACACCACCATGAGCACTGGTGGAGATATCATGATTGGCTTGCAAAACAGAACTACGCAACTTTTCGGGCACTAAAAGCTTCCATGATGAATTTTCTTGATCGATATTTCCAGTATAATGTTCTGTTCGGTGGTATATGAATTTATTATTTACGGTAAAATCAGGGTATAGTGAAGGATTTGCGGTAAATTTTTCCCTAAGCATAACATAATCTTCACTATCAAACTCTGGTGAGGATAGGTCAATATCTGGTGCATTATCAATAGAAATTTCGTGAATTTCATCCAACCGATCTGAATGAGTTCGTGAAAGTGCGTCAGGAACGACGTTGGCACTGCCCTTACGATGCTCAATTTTAAACGAAAATGCCTGCAACTTCAGCGCCCACCGGGCAAGGCGTCCACTGAGGTCCGTCTGATTCATGAGCCATTGCAGACTCGCATGGTCTGTAATGACTCTGAATTCTTGACCCTCAATATAAGGTCTAAATTTTTTAATTGCTAATACGGCCGCCAGGCACTCCTGTTCGGTGACTGTATAATTACGTTGCGCACTGTTCAATTTTTGCGACATGAAGGCAACAGGTATTTCGTTTCCACATTCTGCAACTTGAGCAAGAACAGCACCAACGCCATTCTGACTCGCATCACATTGTATGACAAAAGGCTTAGCAAAATCGGGATTTGCTAAAACCGGAGCAGTCGTAAGTTTATCCTTTAGATTTTCGAAGGCGTTCTGTGCTTCTTGAGTCCATTCGAATTTCTTAGACTTTTTCAACAATTCGGTTAATGGATTAGAAACTTCTGCAAAATTAGAGATAAACCGACGGTACCATCCTGTCATTCCTAAAAACCTCCTAAGCTGACGGACAGATTTGGGTGGTGGGAATTCAGAGATGGCAGATACTTTTTCTGGGTCAGTCTGCAGTGTCCCATTACCTACTATGTATCCTAAATAACGAACCTGTTCCAAGCAAAATTTACTCTTTGAAATATTAATTGTTAATCCAGCTTTGCGGATGTGATACGCGACGTCTTGCAATAGAATAATGTGGCTCTCAAAGTCTTCTGACATGAGTAGTAAGTCGCCTAGGTAGACAAAAACTCTTTCTTTTAAATAGTATGGGATGGCCTTATCCATTAACCGACACATAGATTGCGGGGCGTTGCAGAGTCCAAATGGCATGACCTTGTAATGATACAAGGGCCTATTTGGCACTGTAAAAGCAGTTTTGTCTCGAGAGCTTGCATCCAAAGGGATTTGCCAAAAGGCATCCTTAAGGTCAAGACTCGAGATGAACTCTGCACGCGGCAATCTACTAAGTATCCCCTCTATGTGTGGTAATGGATAGGCATCTTTGACTGTCACTGAATTAACTTTTCTACTGTCTAAGCAAAGACGCACCTTACCAGGTTTTCTAACCAATACAACTGGCGAAGACCACGCACTACTCGACTCGTCAATCACTCCCATTGCTAACATTCTATCAATTTCCTCGCCCATCAGTTTTTCAATAGCTGGGGATACGGGAAAATGACGTTGCTTGATAGGTTTTGCTGAACCTACATCAATAACGTGTTCTAGCAAATTAGTTTTCCCAAGTCCTAATTTCTCAAAAGATGGAAATGCATTTATGGCTGCATCTAAAGTTTTGCGCTGGAAAAATGATAGACGGTCTACAATAGAGCTAGTACAAGAAACTTCACTGATAATGGTTGTTGCTATTGCAAAATCCTTCCAAAAATTAACACCTAAATACACATCTTGCGTTAGAGTAGGAATAATATAAAATTCTATTGGTTTGGTCAAGTTATTGTAAGTCACATCCAGAGAAATCACGCCTATGACTTCATGAGCGGAACCATCAGCAGTACGAACTATACTTTGAAGTGTTTTAACTTTAAGATTTTTATCAATAACTTCCTTCGCAAGCTCGGCGCCTATACAACTCGCCGACGCACCAGAGTCTAACAACCCTAGCATTTGCTTGTTTAATAATTTTATTGAAGCATATGGACGCACATCTCCAGGCTTGGAACTAATAGTGGATACTAAATTTGATTTCTTTACTTTTACTTTTGACCAATATTCACGTGCTCGAATTGCAGAACGGTTATGTTTAAAAATTTCGTTTCGTGTTTTATTATATTTCATTAGGCGTTCGTCAAAAGGAATAATTGGTTTTAGTTTGGGTATATGACTGGAATTGAAATTTGGTTGATTATTTGTAAGAATATTTATTTGTGACTTATTTGTGACTTGTTCATGGGACTGGGATACCTCCGGATGTTGCTGTCGGCATCCCTTATTCGGTTTGCCGAATTGCTGCAATTTGGACAATTTGAATAAAAGAAAGCAATCAAGCCACACCCATAACAAAATATTCTCCGCGGTCTAACGCACAGTTTATATAAGTGACCTTCTTCGTCACAATTCCAACATTTCTGAATTTTGTTTTCTTTAACATTTTGCACAGCAGCAACATACGTGCATGCTTGCTTTTAGCCTGGACTAAGCTCGTCGGATGGGGGGGGATCTTGCTAGCGAATGAGCGAAAAATAATAGACCCAATATACATATGAAATATACTCATGCACTTGTATACTTTATTAATTTAAAATGTGGTTTGCAACGACTGGGTTAATAACCTATCAAAACAGAGCCGAAAACATTTGGCAGAAATAGCCGATCAAAACAAAAATCCGACAAAGATCAAAAAAAACTCACCACTAACAGAAGCATAGATGTAATTTTGCTTCTTTATCTCCCCTCTGCCCAACCATATGGAGATAACAAAAAGCTCTCTCTCCAACCCAACCATGTAACAACCAATACTACTTCATCAACTCCACAAATTACAAAACAAAAGTCTACACTTTATTCATTGTGCTCTCTTAGTTACAAATATAAAGGAACGAATGGAAAATGGATCATTGGATCAACCAATACAAAAAAATTACCTTAACACGAACATGACTTAAGTATTCACTTAAATATTCATTATGTTTAGCTTAGCCAATTAGAACAATATATGTTTTAAGTTCGAAATTCATTTTCTTTATATCTTATTTTTAGATTAAGTATTTACTTATTAAAATTGATTTTATGTTTAGAAAAATTTTGCAAATAATAAAAATATATAGCGAAACGACTTACATTTTTCTGCAACTGATGTAGTCCAACGTTGTTAGCGCTAACTTTGTTGTCCACATTGTTGTTGTTGTTTCGTTTTATTATGTATAGTAGTTATGTATTGTGTTTATTGTTTTGTTGTAAGTATATACTTAATTGTGCATGTTTAATTTTAAGAATTTAGGTTTAGGAATTTATATTAATTGCATGATTATTATTTTAATTTTAAGTTTACTTTACATTATTCTTTCTTTTAGCAAAATTTAGATTATTAAATTACACATTAAACCAAATTTAATTCAAGAAAATATGTAAGCACTATTTTTCGACAAATAAATTCATTCAAATAATTTTAATTCAGACTAACACTAATTTTTGTTTCTGTTCTGCAAAATTATGTGTATATACTTATTATGCACAATAGGTATATATACATAAGTTTTTTTTTATGACTATTTTAGGAACTGCACTTTAAAATCTATTTACTTTTTTTATGCATTTTCACTTTAAAACATTTTTTCTTGCTTTTCAAAATTCGGACTATATATGTATATGAGAAATTATTATATATACATAGCGCGTTTAAACTAAAATTAAATTTTATAATTTATGTACTTTTCTGATACATTTTACGTAAGAATTTTTTTAGTTTTTGCACAATTTGCGGTCGATTATTACGAAGCTGCGTTTTACAAGAAATCGATCGGTCTTCAACAACCACGCACTATGAAGAAACCGTAACACTGACGGTTACGTGCTTGACGACACAGAGGTGAAATGCCAAAGCATATGCACCTCTGCGAGATCTAATGAAAAACTGTTTTTGAGTAAAGGTATAGCAAAAAAAAATAGTTAATCAAATGCTTACCGGGTGATTTGACAAAATCAAATAACTTATACGTGTCACAGCTCAGACTTGTTTGGCCCAACAAAATGTTTCCTTATAATACAATAGCCAAATTTTTAGGACTTCTTCTCTGTTCGGTTTCGATATAATTTGGAATTGTTTTAGATGACTTTAGATGAGAATTTTTGGAGAAAGTCTCCAATGAAAAGTTCCCATCTGACTAGCAAAATTCCTATAAATTTGATCAATTAAAAATATAAAATATATATTCGTAAGTTGCGTTAAGCAAGGAGTATTAAAAACTCAAATTTTAAATCTTATTAATTTTTAAGATGCCTTATTAATTTGAAGATTAAAATCAAAACCAAATTTCCAAACTTTTAACTTACTTGAGGCACTTAGGATGTTGCTCCAGCCAATTACAAAAGGAAATGGACGAGTTTCAAGAATAGAGCGAAGTTGTACATAATAATTACATGTATTGTACTAAAAATCTGTTTAGTATTTACTAAACGGATCTTAATTTTTGTAACAGATTAGGGTGGTACTTAATAATTTGATTTAATTATTTTTAAATAAAATTATTATTATATTTTTTTCTACTTTTTTTTTTTCTATATAAAAAAAACAAAATAATTCGGAAGCATAACAGAACAAACAGTAGGGGCCATCACAAGGTACACTTGCATGGTGTACCTTGGACCGTTTGAGATTGCAACGGAAAAAGTAATATTTCTAATCAATGGTAAGACATAGAAATATCATTGTCACGTCATTTGATGCTGCAAGCATTGTAGAAATCAACTAATCGTCTGATCAACTAATCAACTAATCGTCGAAGTGAACGGACGTGATTGTGTATGTCTCCGCGAAAGTAATCATTAACTAGCAGAATCTAAAGGCTTATACGCTTAAGTCATCTGAAAAAGTAACACTGTTGCGGTAAAATATTTAATTAACTTGAGTTTTCTTTTCTTTTATCTTAAAATAAAATAATACCACAAAGTAAATTAAAAAACTAAATAAAAAAAAAAAAAACTAAATAAAAAAAAAAAAATTATTAAAACCGTGTTATTCGTCGGTGTGAGAAAAATTTGCGTTATCTCTTTGCACAGTCCCTTCATAGTTTGATAGCATCTTATGAGAGCTGTAGAAAGTGCGACAATATGTCTTGTAACCACTAAACTCTTACCAACGAGTGGCGACTTCGTCACCTGCTTCTCTTGCAATGCAAAATATCATTATTCTCCGTGCACAACTGTGTCGGAAAACTCTTACTTGAAGATGAGCAACGAACGAAAGATGGACTGGAAATGTCGAAAATGTAGACAGAGAAATAAGTCATCGTCATCAGGCGTTAATGTTATTCCGGCACCAAGTGCAACTACAACAATAACAACAACAGATGGTATTGAAGGTGATGCAGAAAGTGAGCGCGATAAGGAAAATTGCCCTTCGGCAGCTGCTGTCTCGCAAATTAATCTTAATTCCATCAAAACTGATGTGTCAGAACTGAAGCGCAACACCGACGATATCAAAAATATTGTAGAAGAAATGAGAAAACAACTCTCTGATTCTCAGGAAGAAATACAGAAAAAAATGGCAGATTCTTTTTCTAAAGTTAATGAAGCAATGGCAGAGCTTGCACTTCAGGTAACCGAACTTTCGAAAAAAAATAAAGAAAAAGATAAACAAATTGAAGAAATGGAAAGAAAAATCAATGCTCTCGAGCACAAATCACTTGCAAATAACGTTGAAATTAAAAACATACCAAAGAAGGATGGCGAAAATATTAAAAATATTGTCGTAGCTGTCGCAGAGTCGATCAGTGCAAATGTTAACGAAAACGAAATTGTGGGTGCATATCGCATTAAACAAAAACCTAATAGCATAATAGTCAGATTCTCTTCACCAAGCGTCAAAGGCGAAATAATGCAAAAGCCAGTGGCAAAACAATCAATGTGAACTCTCTTGGAGAAGAATTTGAAAACGTGAACGAGAAAATCTATATAAATGACGAACTAACAGCAACAAATCGACGTCTTTTATGGTTGGCAAAGAGCAAAGCAAAGGAGCAAAAGTGGAAGTTTGGTTGGGTCCGAGAGGGACGTATTCTAGCGAGCAAAGAAGAAAAGTCAAAAGCTATCCAAATTATTACTGAGAACAATATCAGCCTCATAATTTAAACTCTAAATAAAACAAATTTAGTCAATAAATTAAAAACAAAAATATCAAAATGAATACAATTATAACTAAAACAATAAGTAACTTTCAGCAAATAAATTTAATCGAACTACAAAATCGCAGTGTCTCATGTTGCTACCTTAACATACGTTCTCTTCGCAAAAACTTTAATACATTCAAAGTAGAAATAAATAAAATAATACATCTAGTTGACGTCATAGTTCTCGTAGAAACAAACATAACGAATAATGTAATGCGTGTGGGTACAAAGAAAATAAGAAAACCGATGGCTATAAATTGTCATCAGGTTTCTACAATGTACACTATGTATACAAAGTTTGATGTTATCAAGGCCGAAGTAGCCGGAGCGAGAGCCATTAATACGCTAGCTTTTGTCGTGGATACTTCGACCTACCAGGAGACCCTCACTACATAATTTTATTGTAGACTCTCTTAATAAAAACTAAACAATACAAACTATCTCTACACTAGACCAGTATGACCATGAGTTCAAACTAAACTAAACCCCTTCATGGTCACGTATGAGATTCAGAAACTATATAAAACAAAAAGAAGGTACCAATCTTATCATCAAAAAAAAAAAACAACCTCTATCTGCATACATATCTTCTGGATGTTTTTGAAGATATAATGCTCTTAACCCTCCCTACCTATGGTCTCACATTGCACAAATATTTAGGAGACCCCAAAAGCGCACTTGTCCCTGTCCCTTACATCACAATAAGGAGAAACTATTTAATTTAGTTCAACATCTTAAACATATCGTTTATTCACATAAAGAAAAATTTGAAAGGTATGAATTTATATCAAAATAGCCTAATAAAATGTAAATACTAAAAAGATATGTCTTAAATTTTAGATATTAGATACTTAACATCAAGCAAAAGAATTTATCTACACGATTGAGCGTTGCTTTTGTTCAAAAGCTTACTTTTTTGAATTGTACTAAATTCGTTCTAGCAACACAATTCAATTTGTGTTTAAAGAAATACTTAAGTATTCATTTTTAATTTAAAAGTGCATGGAATATATTCAAAAATAATAGTGAAATTTTTCATGTACGAAATAATATAAATTATCTAAAGTATTACGAAAAATACAAAAACGTAAAATTTAGTGCAAGTAAAACTTTGATAAAATTCTATCCACTGCAATCTATTGATTCGATCTTGAATGCAAAACAAAAACAAATGTAAACAAAGAGAGAGTTAGCAACTTATTTTGCACAAACAAAAAAATGCATATACCATTAATGCATATGTAATAATTTTAGTTGATCACTCAAGAAGAAGTTATCCGCTATTATCCGAACTTTGAGATGACAAGCACCCACGCTCTTTTATTCACGCAAAGCTTTTATCAACATTACTTTATGTTAGCAACATCTCTCATTAAGTTTTAAGTATGCGTGCATGCATTTACTTTATCAACATTTCTCAATTTTACTTAAGTTTCACTTTGCACTATTTGTGTTCTTTTCTTTATCAAAATTTTTAATTCCTGACCAAATTCATATGAAATTCAATTATGTATAAAAATATACTGTAAAATCACTCACTTTGTACAAACTCTGTGCGTCGTCCATCGATGAAGGCCTTCATGGATTTTGAGCTGATGAGTTGCTGAAGAGCTGATTTTTTAAAATTTTAAGGGTTGCTCAAAAATTTTGTGCTTGAGCAGGATACCAATTGAGCATGTTGGTATCGTGCAAAACACTACCACTGTATATATGGCTTAAACCATTCAACATAGGAATTGCATATTCTTAATTTTACAATTTTAATTTATTTGTATTTTAATTTTATTGGTTGCACTATTTTAAATTTTGTATTAAGTTATTTTTTTTGTTAACACCTAAATATGTGTATACTAACAAAATTAAGTGGGTATGCAATTTCTATGCCGGAATAATTACCTTATATACTTATTCACTTAACTATTTTTGTTCTTCTATGCACTTTTTCTTACACTAATTTTTTGGACAATTATTAATTTAATACAATTTTTTTTATTTCGCAATTCAATTATTAAATTATCGAGTATTTTATATTGTATATAGAGACTTTTCATTGCCTTTTTAGACTGTTTTTGTTTTTCTAACTATTTTTCTTTCTACGAAATTTTCGTTGAGACGAAATTTTACCGATATGTATGTATATAAGTATAAGTACCGGTAAGAAGTTGACTTTTTTTCACGATTTTTCAATTCTGATATTACTTATATGGAATTTTTTATGATTTTCTTAGCCAAATTTTTTATTCTAAACCGACACTTTTTATCAAATTTTTACTTGTTAATTTAATTCAGTTTTTAGCAAGCTCTATTTTAATCAATTTTAACGCGATTTTCAATTTACTTCGACGCGAAGTTTATGGGACTTCAACCCACGCTTTCAAAACAGTTTAACCAACTAGTTTCTTTCCTTCTTCTTTGGTGTTTTTGATGCCACCGTTGTTTTCTCGTCTCCAAGTGGAATTTTATGAGATTAAATCTCAATGCACAGGAGAACTGCTTGATAGTACTATAGGGTACTTATTTAAAATTTGTGTACGAACTTTTACCGCAGAATTTCGATGATAATCGTTCAATATAAAGCTGCCAATGGGATCTAAAGGTCTGAAATTTATTATGTAAATTAATTCTCATAAGCCGAGAAAACTTTAAGAAGTAATATGTTACCTGAATTTGATGATTTGGTAGGAAAATCTCGAGTTTTAAGGAGGAATCTCGGTAACCTTTTTATAAAAATGTTTTCGCAATGAGAATTTCAAACTTTTCAATTCTCTTTGAGCCAAGTGAGTGCACGATGGATGTGCTATATTGAGGTTAAAAACTTTTAGTTTAGAAATGTTTGATACTTGTGATCAAGACAACAGAAATTACCTTAATTTTAATTCATATTCGCGGTGATATCCAATTGTTGACTTGAATATTTTAACATACATTAAAACTTTGTTCTACCAACAATTTACTTGTTTTCTATAAGAAAAAATTGCAAATTAAAGTGTGACTTCAAATTTTAAGATTTTTATAAAATTTTCAGAATTATGCATATTGCATTTGAATTCTTTTATTAGGGTTTAAAATTTAGCAGAAATTATACAAAACTAATTTTGATTCCAAAGAACTTACTGAATTTTATGAAGCTAAATTTCGTCGTGTTACTCGTTCAGCGGCTCAAAGAGAAAGGAAGTTTAGAATTTCTTACTGAAGTAAGTTGCAGATTTCAATTTCAGAACCAGGGTTACATTTTTGCATTGGGCTTGAACAAATGCTTTCAAGCATTCAGTGCTACCAAATTGCTAACATTTGCATATTATGGTTATATGAAGTTGAACATATTTTTATTTTTTTTTTTTGAAATCAGAAACTAGAATTTTGCATGAACTGAAAAGTTGTTCATTACAAAACCTGATAATATCTTGTTAATTAACATAGATATTAGCCGGAAAAATAATGTGGCTACTGACGGATATTCTTGGCGTGGTATGTGCCTACTGATTTGCCTTGTAAATCTTCCAGTTTGTAGTAATGACGACCTAGCTTTTCGCTAACACGAGCTTTTAAGAACACCTGACTAAATTTTGCATTGAACTGTTTCTCAAAGTTACTTTGGGCAAAGTTGCGCCGAAATACCTCTTGACCTACAACGAATGAAACTGGGCGAGATCTTAAATTATATTGTTTCTCGTTATTTTCAAACGCTGTCCTAATGTTTTTACCAATGTTTTTACGTAGAAGTGCTAGCTGATCATCCTTATTGAGTTTGCATTCGGCTTCGTCCAAGATTTTCAAATTTTTTAATAATGCATACGTAGATCCGTGAGTGATCATATCTAAACCAAAAAGTGCGTGGTATGGCGAGCAATTAATAGATTGATGAACTGAGTTTCTGAGGGCACAGCTGATTGCAGTTAAGTTCTCGTCCCATTGTCGGTGATCATTCTTCAAATAGGCTCTTATGGATGCGATAAGTGAACGGTTAACGCGTTCTGATGCGTTTGACTGTGGGGAATGTATTGCTGTGTAAACGTGAGATATCCCAAGTTTAGTCAAAAGTACATTAAAATCGCTCGACTTGAATTGCGATCCATTGTCGCTTACAATGATCTCTGGAACACCGTATACATGGAAAATATTTTCCAAAAGAAATTTTTGAATCGCCGCTGAGCAGAATTTTTTAAGTGGGCATAGCCAATGAAATTTTGACATATGGTCAAGAACAATTAGTAATCCAATGTGGCCGTTTTTACTTCGTGGGTAAGGACCCAAAATGTCTACATATAACCTTTGGAAAGGCCTACAAGATGGTGATTGAGCTCCCATTGGTGGTCTTAAGCACATGTTTGGTGCCTTTATTGTTTTGCATATCTCACAATTTCTTACAAAAGTTCTTATCTCGCTTACCATTCCTGGCCAATAAAAATGTCGTCTAACCAGATCTAACTTTTTTCCTATACCTCCATGAGCTGAAACGAC
This sequence comes from Calliopum simillimum, assembly GCA_951812925.1. Taxonomy (NCBI): domain Eukaryota; kingdom Metazoa; phylum Arthropoda; class Insecta; order Diptera; family Lauxaniidae; genus Calliopum; species Calliopum simillimum. Next base: position 289,564 of record CATOTO010000135.1, on the reverse strand, counting down.
AGACTCATGAGCTCTTGAAATTACTTGATTTCTTAGATTTTTCGGAATCCATAATTTCCACGAATTTTGTTCTTGTTCTAGTTCGCCACTGTAATGTTCAGTTCGAAAGTAGATAAATTTATCACCGATTTTTATATCGGGATATTTTTCCTGATGAGCACAAATTCTCTGTTTTAGATCCTCATAATCAGCATCTTGAAAATGGTTTGAATTTAAGTCTATCTCTGGACCTACGTCATCTAAAGCTAAAGCCTCACAATATATACGCGACAGGGCATCAGGCACTACGTTTTCCTTTCCTTTGCGATGGCTTACAGTAAATTTATACGCTTGCAGCTTCAAAGCCCATCTCGCAAGTCGCCCGCTCAAATCTGGTTGTCGCATTAACCACACCAAACTTGAGTGGTCGGTAATCACCTCAAATTCGTGCATTTCCAAATAGCAACGATATCGCTTTATGGCCTCAATAGCCGCCAAACACTCGCGCTCTGTAACACTGTAATTTCGTTGGGCTGTGTTTAATTTCCTTGACATGTATGCAATTGGCTTTTCGGCTCCATCGTCCGAAATTTGCACAAGCACAGCGCCAATACCGAAATTACTAGCGTCACAGTGCACATAAAATTTTTTCGAAAAATCAGTATTTGTGAGGACCGGTGCCGAAGTGAGTAAAGACTTAACTTTCTCGAACGCCTTTTGGGCATCACTGGTCCACACAAATTTCTGTTTCGTCGATAAAGTTTCTGTTATTGGGAAAATGACTTCGGAGAAATTCTCCACGAAACGCCTATACCAGCCTGCTAAACCTATGAAACCTCTAACCTGTTTAATGTTTTTTGGTGCTGGCCAAGATAAAATTGAATCAATTTTTTGTGGATCCGTAGCGATCCCACCATTTCCGATAAGGTATCCTAAATACTTCACTTGCGTGACACAAAATTTGCTTTTGCTCACGTTTATAGTTAAATTTGCTTTCCTGAACTGTTCAGCTATTCTGACTAAAATAGAGCGGTGTGTTTCGAAGTCTTCTGAAACGATGCAGAGGTCATCGAGGTAGCCGAAGACGCAGTGTCGTAAGTCTGGAGGTCTGATCTGTTAACCTAGACATCGTTTGAGCGGCATTACATAAGCCGAAGGGCATCACCACAAATTGATATAAGGGGCGTCCTGGTACGGTGAATGCTGTTAGTGCTTTCGATTGCTCAGAAAGGCCAATTTGCCAAAAAGCATCTTTCAAGTCTATTTTTGTGATAATATTGGCTTTTGGTAATCTTGCAAATATGCCCTCGATGCTTGGCAAGGGGTAAGCGTCTTTTTTCGTTACGCTATTGACCTTTCTGGCATCTAGGCACAACCGCACTTTATTTGGCTTGACAACCAACCTCATTGGTGAGCTCCAAGGGCTCATTGATGGCTCTATTACTCCTAACTGTAACATCCTGTCTAGCTCTTTGAAAATAAGTTCTTCTACTGCAGGCGAAACTGGATAGAAACGTTGTTTGATGGGCTTTGCCTCCCCGACATCAATTTCGTGCGTTATTAAAGTAGTTCTACCTAAACCTTCAGTCTCAAAATCTGGGAATAAAGATTTTACAGCTTCAAGTTGCTGGTACTGGTTCACACTAAGTGGATATAATTTTTCTTCTTCTAACCAGTCAGTTCTTAAATATTCTCTTGAAATTTCACAAGATGAAATAATATTTGGAGCAAGCTTAAATTCCTTCCAGAAATCGATTCCTAATATCAAACGCTGGGATAGATTTGGTATTATAAAAAACTTTAATTTTCGTATTTCATTTTTATATTTCACTTCTAGTTCTAAAAAACCAGAAACCTCTTGAATATTGCCATCGGCAGTCTTAACAGTGGATTTTGTTTTATGAAAATTGCTGTGCTTTGAAAAGTCTTGAAGCGCTAGGTCTGACCCAATACAACTAATGTTTGCCCCAGTATCCAATAATCCATATTCTGTATAATTTGGAAACGTGACTTCAGCATAGAAACGGTTATCTTCATTATTATTGAATACTGTGGAAACTATTAATTTTTTTGTCTGACGAAGAGCTTTCCAAAACCTACGGATCCTCAAAGTCGATCTTTTAGGTTTATCTACAGGAAAATCTAAGTTTGTAAAATTCTCAAAAATCTTATTTCTTATGGCTTCATATTTTTTTACCCGTTCATGGTATGGTCTAATTGGAAATAACTTTGGTTTTATTTTTGGTAAATTTTCGCGCTTTAAAATTTTAATGTTAGAAAAATCAAATTGGTTAATATTTTTTTTATCGGTTGCATCGGCTTGAATAACTGAGCTAGCCGGCAATTGGCTATGAAAGGACTTATCATTTGAGTTTAGCGAGGTGCTGTTCGGTTGTTTTTGAAAGCCCCCGCTTTCGAGTTTTCCGCTTTTTTTGCTATGCATTTTTGACATTGAGGCTTATACGTATTTGGTGCCCCGCAACCATAGCAAAAAATTCTACGTTCATTAACACAATCTTCCCAGTGGTGGCCTTCTTCCTCGCAGTTCCAGCACTTCGAGACCTGTCGTTGCAATGCAGCAATGGAATTCGAATCGGATTGATCATAAATGTCATTAATTGTAGTATCGATTTTTGAATCGACACAATCAACTTCTGAAATATTTTTTCTCTGAACATAATTAATTGAAAGATTTCGCATCTGGTGACTTCGCTTGAATACTTCTTCAGCTAACAGATTTTCTCGTTTTTGGCAAAGATTACGTAATTGACCTATGGACAAAATTTTAACATAAAGTAACTCATGCCTTATGTCTGGTCTAAGATTTTTTGTTATAATTTCTATCAAGTCTCTATCAGAAACGCGCTGAGTTAAACGATCAGTAATGGCTAATATCTCTTCATAAAACTCATCAAATGTTTCATTAATTTTCTGTTTCCTGCTTCGAATCTCTTCCATAATATCAAAATCGGTTTTGAAATCTCTAAATTGAATTCTGAGGGCATCACAAAATGAATCCCACTGAATTCCTTCAACCTGGACTTGCCTGTGGTAGCGCCAGAACCAATCCCTGGCCTTACCAATAAGCAAAACATGTAAATTACTGCACAAAGCCTGAAAGTCATTACCCAAACTGGAGAATGTTAAGGAACGAGTTCTGTAAAGAAAATCATCAACTCCTAAACCTTTGCTTGAACCGTCGAACTTTACATTCCAGTTCTGTATGATTGTCCTAGCCTTATCTGCACGTAAATTTGGATGGAATCTGTTCTGAATTTGCTCTGGTTCCTGCCTTGGAACATTTCCAACATTTAAATTTAAAGGTGGATTTGAATAAGCAAAACTATTTTGATTCGAATTTGAATCATTATTCAGCACAACAGGATTTTGTCTCTGAACATTTTCAACAATTGGATTTGGTTGAGCATTTAAATTTCTATTCACATCAGAGCCACTTTGTAAATTCAAGTTATTTAGCATTCGCGCCAAGGAACTTTCAATTAAATCGACAACACGATCGTAGTCAATCGCTTGTGAATTGTTTACTTCAGGGATTCTACGATTTACTTCAGGAATCATACGATTTACTTCAGGAATCATACGATTTACTTCAGGGATTATGCGATCATCATTGCTTGGATGCCTACGCGAAGATTCTCGAGAAAAATCTAAGTCTAAGAGGGGTAACGAATGATTTGGATTATTTGGAATAATATTATTACTGTGCAAGCTCGGATTCGAGTATTGCGCACTGCCTTCTTCAACACGACGTCTAAATTCACGCGTATTATGACGCTTTGAGATAACACCGCGACCTCGACTATTTGAGTTACTACGACCGCGAGCTGAATTTGTATTAGTATTGCTTGCATTATTACTAGTAGCTGGTATTTCAATTGTTATAGGCAATAGTTCCGTAAATAACGCTGAGCGCCTACAGTTAGGACATTCTGACGAATCGATGAGCCAATGCTCGATACACGATTTATGAAAAACGTGGTTACAACGCGTTATCTAACATTCAGACCCATTGGCCAATGCTTGAATGCAAATTGTGCAATTTGTTTCCTGGTGAGGAATCAAAGACGGAATGTCATCAGAGCTATGTCTGACAGCCATTATATCTTATTCACAAAAAAAAAAAAATTTACATAAAAAAACTATCAACAAAAAAAAAAAAAAAAATTTAATTACGACCGCAAAAAATAAACTTTAATAAGTGTATTATTTTCACCTTAATTATAGTGATGTGCTTCCAGGGACAAGGTTTTAAGATTAGCTAAGATTGATATAGGATAAAAAAAAACAGGGCTATTGATTTAAGAAAGTATGAAATTTTTCAAAACTGAAATGCAAAAGCAAATAAATTTTAACTAAACTTTAAATTCGTTGGACAGATTTTGTTCATAGCAGAACTATCTGTACTTCCAAACAAAATATTAAAAGCTAGCATAAGCCTTGAGTAAATATCGGTCAGATAATCGCTTGAGCAATTAATCTGCATGTCCAGATGTTAGTCAAAGGCATAGCAAAACAGTAAACCAAAATGTGGAAAATATGAAAAAAATCAATTTCCTAAAAAATTCGCTTATTAGTGTTATTAAGCTTAGTTGATTTTTGCCGGAATTTTATGAACAAAATTATAATTTGAGAGCTTAAAGGTCGATAGCTGCTCGGACTACATAGCCAAACAGTCGAAATTCCGTAAAAGATCAAAAGATTATTCACTCATAAAAACATTCAAACACAGTTTCAACCAACTTGTGCGAAATTCAAATTTTGCAATTTATGGACGGAAAAGGAACAGACATCTCTTAAGGATCAGTCTGCCCCACGTTGGGCGCCATTTTATGTAATGCGTGTGGGTACAAGGAAAATAAGAAAACCGATGGCTATAAATTGTCATCAGGTTTCTACAATGTACACTATGTATACAAAGTTTGATGTTATCAAGGCCGAAGTAGCCGGAGCGAGAGCCATTAATACGCTAGCTTTTGTCGTGGATACTTCGACCTACCAGGAGACCCTCACTACATAATTTTATTGTAGACTCTCTTAATAAAAACTAAACAAAACAAACTATCTCTACACTGGACCAGTATGACCATGAGCTCAAACTAAACTAAACCCCTTCATGGTCACGTATGAGATTCAGAAACTATATAAAACAAAAAGAAGGTACCAATCTTATCATCAAAAAAAAAAAACAACCTCTATCTGCATACATATCTTCTGGATGTTTTTGAAGATATAACGCTCTTAACCCTCCCTACCTATGGTCTCACATTGCACAAATATTTAGGAGACCCCAAAAGCGCACTTGTCCCTGTCCCTTACATCACAATAAGGAGAAACTATTTAATTTAGTTCAACATCTTAAACATATCGTTTATTCACATAAAGAAAAATTTGAAAGGTATGAATTTATATCAAAATAGCCTAATAAAATGTAAATACTAAAAAGATATGTCTTAAATTTTAGATATTAGATACTTAACATCAAGCAAAAGAATTTATCTACACGATTGAGCGTTGCTTTTGTTCAAAAGCTTACTTTTTTGAATTGTACTAAATTCGTTCTAGCAACACAATTCAATTTGTGTTTAAAGAAATACTTAAGTATTCATTTTTAATTTAAAAGTGCATGGAATATATTCAAAAATAATAGTTAAATTTTTCATGTACGAAATAATATAAATTATCTAAAGTATTACGAAAAATACAAAAACGTAAAATTTAGTGCAAGTAAAACTTTGATAAAATTCTATCCACTGCAGTCTATTGATTCGATCTTGAATGCAAAACAAAAACAAATGTAAACAAAGAGAGAGTTAGCAACTTATGTTGCACAAACAAAAAAATGCATATACCATTAATGCATATGTAATAATTTTAGTTGATCACTCAAGAAGAAGTTATCCGCTATTATCCGAACTTTGAGATGACAAGCACCCACGCTCTTTTATTCACGCAAAGCTTTTATCAACATTACTTTATGTTAGCAACATCTCTCATTAAGTTTTAAGTATGCGTGCATGCATTTACTTTATCAACATTTCTCAATTTTACTTAAGTTTCACTTTGCACTATTTGTTTTGTTTTCTTTATCAAAATTTTTAATTCCTGACCAAATTCATATGAAATTCAATTATGTATAAAAATATACTGTAAAATCACTCACTTTGTACAAACTCTGTGCGTCGTCCATCGATGAAGGCCTTCATGGATTTTGAGCTGATGAGTTGCTGAAGAGCTGATTTTTTAAAATTTTAAGGGTTGCTCAAAAATTTTGTGCTTGAGCAGGATACCAATTGAGCATGTTGGTATCGTGCAAAACACTACCACTGTATATATGGCTTAAACCATTCAACATAGGAATTGCATATTCTTAATTTTACAATTTTAATTTATTTGTATTTTAATTTTATTGGTTGCACTATTTTAAATTTTGTATTAAGTTATTTTTTTTGTTAACACCTAAATATGTGTATACTAACAAAATTAAGTGGGTATGCAATTTCTATGCCGGAATAATTACCTTATATACTTATTCACTTAACTATTTTTGTTCTTCTATGCACTTTTTCTTACACTAATTTTTTGGACAATTATTAATCTAATACAATTTTTTTTATTTCGCAATTCAATTATTAAATTATCGAGTATTTTATATTGTATATAGAGACTTTTCATTGCCTTTTTAGACTGTTTTTGTTTTTCTAACTATTTTTCTTTCTACGAAATTTTCGTTGAGACGAAATTTTACCGATATGTATGTATATAAGTATAAGTACCGGTAAGAAGTTGACTTTTTTTCACGATTTTTCAATTCTGATATTACTTATATGGAATTTTTTATGATTTTCTTAGCCAAATTTTTTATTCTAAACCGACACTTTTTATCAAATTTTTACTTGTTAATTTAATTCAGTTTTTAGCAAGCTCTATTTTAATCAATTTTAACGCGATTTTCAATTTACTTCGACGCGAAGTTTATGGGACTTCAACCCACGCTTTCAAAACAGTTTAACCAACTAGTTTCTTTCCTTCTTCTTTGGTGTTTTTGATGCCGCCGTTGTTTTCTCGTCTCCAAGTGGAATTTTATGAGATTAAATCTCAATGCACAGGAGAACTGCTTGATAGTACTATAGGGTACTTATTTAAAATTTGTGTACGAACTTTTACCGCAGAATTTCGATGATAATCGTTCAATATAAAGCTGCCAATGGGATCTAAAGGTCTGAAATTTATTATGTAAATTAATTCTCATAAGCCGAGAAAACTTTAAGAAGTAATATGTTACCTGAATTTGATGATTTGGTAGGAAAATCTCGAGTTTTAAGGAGGAATCTCGGTAACCTTTTTATAAAAATGTTTTCGCAATGAGAATTTCAAACTTTTCAATTCTCTTTGAGCCAAGTGAGTGCACGATGGATGTGCTATATTGAGGTTAAAAACTTTTAGTTTAGAAATGTTTGATACTTGTGATCAAGACAACAGAAATTACCTTAATTTTAATTCATATTCGCGGTGATATCCAATTGTTGACTTGAATATTTTAACATACATTAAAACTTTGTTCTACCAACAATTTACTTGTTTTCTATAAGAAAAAATTGCAAATTAAAGTGTGACTTCAAATTTTAAGATTTTTATAAAATTTTCAGAATTATGCATATTGCATTTGAATTCTTTTATTAGGGTTTAAAATTTAGCAGAAATTATACAAAACTAATTTTGATTCCAAAGAACTTACTGAATTTTATGAAGCTAAATTTCGTCGTGTTACTCGTTCAGCGGCTCAAAGAGAAAGGAAGTTTAGAATTTCTTACTGAAGTAAGTTGCAGATTTCAATTTCAGAACCAGGGTTACATTTTTGCATTGGGCTTGAACAAATGCTTTCAAGCATTCAGTGCTACCAAATTGCTAACATTTGCATATTATGGTTATATGAAGTTGAACATATTTTTATTTTTTTTTTTTTGAAATCAGAAACTAGAATTTTGCATGAACTGAAAAGTTGTTCATTACAATAATGAGAATGATCTATACCACTTAGAAGGTTTTAATGCAGAGTTTTTAAACAGAGAGAACCTTAGAGGTGGTGGAATTGCGGTATATATAAAAGAAAATATTACCTTTGATTATTCTTTTCCAATTGTTACATCTTTTGAAGCTACCCGAATTAATTTGTACGTCAAAAATTGTCCGCTTGCTCTTCTTGCAATTTACCGACCACCGTCTTCCAACCCAAAAGAGTTCGTGAAAGAGCTAGAATTAACAATAAAACAAATAGACCCAAAGCAAAATGCAATCATTATTGGAGATATGAACATCGATTTGAACAAATCGGACAACAACACAACTCATTACCTCGATATGTTGTCGTCATGTGGTTTGCAAAATACAAACAATAACATATGTAAGTACGCGCGTAGATATTACAAGAGAGACAAGTACTAATATTGATCACCTCTTCATTAGGTATAAAGAGAGTGATACGTTGCTATCTGTTATTTCAACCGATATCTCCGACCATTACTCTTTATTATGCAGAATTACATGTGAAAAAAGTACCACAGAAAACGAGAACATTGCAGAAAAAAATAGTATCGATGAGTGTAGGGTAAACAGCCTTATTTTAGGGACCAATTGGGAAAATATTTTGTGTTTGAATACAGTTGATGAGATATACAATAAATTACAAAGCACTTTTCAAGATATTTATATTAGAGCACAAAGTAACAATAACAGAACTAAAAAAAGAAAAGATAACCCGTGGATTACTGATGAGCTTCTAAAATGTTGTAAATCAAGAGACAAGCTATACAAAAGGAGGTTAGCAAAACCGAAGGACAAGAAAAGAGAATATGAGTATAAAATTTTCAGAAACATCACAAACAAAAAACTTGAATCAGCCAAAAATATATTTTATCAAAACAAATTTTATGAAAATAGAGCTGATATGAGAAAAACTTGGCAGACTATTAATGAAATTTTGGGTAAAAAGGAATCCAGTTTAGATGATACTATAATAAGAAATATGAAAACGTCCGATTATGCTGAAATAGCCAACACTTTTGCAGACAAGTTTCAGGAAAATATAAGCAAAACAATACATAGTTGCTCAATTGAAACGTTAAAATACAATAAAAGCGTATTACCGAACTCAATTTTTATGGAATCAGTTACAGATATCGATATTCTCAATATTTTAACGATTATGAAAATAAAAGGCCCAGGCTGCGATCATATTCGACCGAAGGACTTAAAAAAACATGCCCTGGCCATGACTCCAATTGTAGCTAAATTAGCGAACCTAAGCTTGGTAGAAGAAAAAATCCCAAAAATACTTAAAATGTCGATAATTCGTCCTATTTATAAAAGTGGAAAGAAAGCAGATTACGAAAACTATAGACCAATATCCTTATTACCAGCTGTAGAAAAGGTTTTGGAAGAAGTCGTGGTCAGAAGGTTAAGCGATTTTCTTCAAAAATATATGGTGATTCACAAAAATCAATACGGGTTTCAGAGAGGAAAGAACATTAATAAACTCTTAGGATCTTTCTCTGATGTCCTTAACAAAAATTTAAGTAAAAACATACATAGTCTTGTTGTATTCGTTGACTTTAGTAAAGCGTTTGATACACTTAAACATGAAAAACTTTTAGAAATCCTCAATAATTATGGCATCCGTGGAAGTACGTTAAAATGGTTGGAAAACTATTTAACCTTACGAAAATATAGAGTTAAAATCAACAACACACTAAGCGATGAGAAACTAATAACGTATTTTGTCCCTCAAGGTTCTAAACTGGGCCCAATGCTTTATAAACTTTACGCGAATGATATGCTTAATCAGTTGAAAGGTAGTCAAAGCTTTGCCTATGCTGACGACACTGCTATCATTGTGTCGCATCGAAATATCGAAGAAGCAACTAAAATAATGCAGAAAGAAATGAATATCTTAACTAGATGGTCACATGATAATGGACTAACAATAAATGCAAGCAAAACTAAAATCATGCACATAAAACCACCACACATACTATATCACAATTACGAATGTTTACATGCAACCACTTCAGCAGATATACATAGCTGCAGAGAAAACAATGAATGTGCTACAACATTAGAGCAAGTAACTACGTTCAAGTACCTCGGCATAATAGTCGACCACAACTTAAAGTGGCAGGAACATATAGATCATGTCCGAAAAAAACTATGAAAGACATCATTTATGCTATATCACCTTAACAACTGCAGTAACTACAATGTTATGAGACAGGCATACTTTGCACTATGCGAGTCCTACGTTAGACATGGGATAACGGCTTGGGGTACTTCATCCCATTGCAGATTGCTCCAAGTTAGCCAAAATCAAATACTTAAAATACTTAATAGACGGAATTTAAACAACGGAAATGATCGCTGTCTACAACTTAGTCAACAGCTTGGAGTACTAAATGTTGAAGGAATTTTTAAATCAACCATTCTCAATGAGTGCTATAGCGTGCCAACACTTCGTGTCAACATCAATCATCAGCACAGTACCCGAAGGAAAACTGAAGGCAGGTATCAGGTTGCAAGGTTTTATAACAACTACGGAAAAAAAACTCTTCAAGTGACAATTCCAACAATATTCAACGAACTGCCAATCAGCTTACTCAACATCACCAACTCTCTTAATAGAAAAAAACAGATTAAATCATTTGTTATTAATAATCCTTAAGATAATAAAAAGAACAGCATCAGATATCAAGAATAGCAACAAAAAATTGCAGAAGACAAACCAGAAATCACCAAAAATCATTCACAGCTAAAGCTAAGACGCAGGACTATTTAAATTACCTGTTAGATTCTTTTTAAATAGCTATTTAACGATTTATAATCATTTCATTAGTCTATGTTCAAACTTTAAAGATTAGTAGAAATAACTAACGAAATATTTTTCATATGATAATTTTATATTGAACTAATTAAACAGTCATTTTTGCAATTTTTCAACAACAGACGAAAGCAAGTGTTAACATGGAAATTGATTACATATGTTTCGGCTACTTCCACATACATATTTATATATTTTCATATATAAACATGTATATAGCCTCATCAGATCAGTTTTAGTTAAATATTGCCAGAAAACGTACTCGAACTCGTGACTCCGGTTTTCTAATGAAAGAGAACACGGTGCTTAAGCGATTGTGCTATAGGCCACGAGCAAACTCTCTGAGCAGGATCGCCATTATGCATAACTCATAAGGCTCACTAGCGCCGTCTGTTGTGAAAAATTGCCAAATTGTTAGTTGGTAACACACTCTGGTTTTGAGACATGCTACGCTAGCTACAATTAATTGTACAATTGTAGCTAGCGTAGCATGTCTCAAAACCAGACACAATTAATTGTAGCTAGCGTAGCATGTCTCAAAACCAGAGTGTGTTACCAACTAACAATTTGGCAATTTTTCACAACAGACGGCGCTAGTGAGCCTTATGAGTTATGCATAATGGCGATCCTGCTCAGAGAGTTTGCTCGTGGCCTATAGCCCAATCGCTTAAGCACCGTGTTCTCTTTCATTAGAAAACCGGAGTCACGAGTTCGAGTACGTTTTCTGGCAAGATTTAACTAAAACTGATCTGATGAGGCTATATACATGTTTATATATGAAAATATATAAATATGTATGTGGAAGTAGCCGAAACATATGTAATCCATTTCCATGTTAACACTTGCTTTCGTTTGTTGTTGAAAAATTGCAAAAATGACTGTTTAATTAGTTCAATATAAAATTATCATACTTCAATTTAGAAAAAGCGCGTTGGTACTTTCATTAGTACTATACAAGCAATAAAAAACAGTCAATAAACTAACTTCACAAATATTTTTCATATTTATAAGTAATTATACCCTACACCCAGGGTATATTCACTTTGTCCTTCCGTTTGTAACGCAGAGAAGGAGGCGTGGCAGGTATAGAAAAGTATATATATTCTTGATCAGCGTCACCTCCTGAGTCGATATAGCCATGTCCGTCTGTCTGGCTGGCTGGCTGGGTGGCTGGCTGGCTGGCTGGCTGGCTGGCTGGCTGGCTGGGTGGCTGGCTGTGTGTTGAAATACACTTTTTGGGAAAACTGAGCAAGATAATTCAATGAAATTTGGTACACTGCCTCCGTCGTCAAAGTTAGCTCGGGGGATTGAAAATGAGCAAAATCGGTCAACGGACACGCCTACCGCCCATACAAAAATTATATTCAAAATGCAATTTTAGGAGTATTTTTCACGACAATGCAACCACAATACATATAAGTACTACGAATTGTAAGCGCAAGCTCTGATAAAAATTTGGGCGAATTCGGACAAGAGGGCGTGGCACCTCCCATATAAGCAAAAGCTTCAAAACGCTATACTGAAAGCGTTTTTTGAGATATTCGAACCAAATTTGACTCAGACACTAAGAATTATAAATGAAAGCTCTCAGCAAAAATTTGGTGAAATCAGACAAGGGGGCGTGGCACCTCCCATATAAGCAAAAGATTCAAAATGCTATACTGAAAGAGTTTTTTGAGATAATCCAACTAAATTTCACTCTGACACTAAAAGCTATAAATGCAAGCTCTGAACAAAAACTGGGTGTACTCGGACAAGAGGGCGTGGCACCTCCCATATAAGCAAACTTTTCAAAATACTGCAGTGTAGGGTATTTATTTTTTGGCCAGGCCAAAATTTACACCCTTACTAGTTTTTTCTTGCAGATAAGCCCATAGGGCTTCGCGAGATTTATGAATTGTAATTAATATTGGAAAAAATTTAATAATAAATTAATAATAATAATAAAAAATAATAATAACAATAAATATAACTTAATCAAAAAAATAAAGAAACTTTTTTGGAAAATCCTGCACATTAAAAAAACTGAAAAGCGGACCAAGGTACACACATCTCCCCTATATATAAATCGGAAAAAAAAATTTTTTATAACGTTAAAAAAAATTTTTACATAGATCGCGTTATTCATTTTGCAAATTTTTGGCGATCGCTTTTTTATATAAAAGTAAAGTGCAATAACCTGTGTTTAGTTACAACAACAATATCACAGTTGTCTTGCATTTCCTTTTGTATAGCGTCGCTTAATAAAAAAAAACTAGTAAGGGTGTAAATTTTGGCCTGGCCAAAAAATAAATACCCTACACTGCAGTATTTTGAAAATTTTGCTTATATGGGAGGTGCCACGCCCTCTTGTCCGAGTACACCCAGTTTTTGTTCAGAGCTTGCATTTATAGTTTTTAGTGTCAGAGTGAAATTTAGTTGGATTATCTCAAAAAACTCTTTCAGTATAGCATTTTGAATCTTTTGCTTATATGGGAGGTGCCACGCCACCTTGTCTGATTTCACCCAGTTTTTGCTGAGAGCATTCATTTATAATTCTTAGTGTCTGAGTCAAATTTGGTTCGAATATCTCAAAAAACGCTTTCAGTATAGCGTTTTGAAGCTTTTGCTTATATGGGAGGTGCCACGCCCTCTTGCCCGAATTCGCTCAAATTTTTATCAGAGCTTGCGCTTACAATTCGTAGTACTTATATGTATTGTGGTTGCATTGTCGTGAAAAATACTCCTAAAATTGCATTTTGAATATAATTTTTGTATGGGCGGTAGGCGTGTCCATTGACCGATTTTGCTCATTTTCAATCCCCCGAGCTAACTTTGACGACGGAGGCAGTGTACCAAATTTCATTGAAGTATCTTGCTCAGTTTTCCCAAAAAGTGTATTTCAACACACAGCCAGCCAGCCACCCAGCCAGCCAGCCAGCCAGACAGACGGACATGGCTATATCGACTCAGGAGGTGACGCTGATCAAGAATATATATACTTTTCTATACCTGCCACGCCTCCTTCTCTGCGTTACAAACGGAAGGACAAAGTGAATATACCCTGGGTGTAGGGTATAAAAAGAACCAAAAACCACCACCTTTTGCATCAAAAATTGTTCTCTCGCATATATGTATATTAGGCATGCGCTTATTTTACGATTTTCTGATTTTCGTTCATGCCGCCCCCTGAAATCCTTCTAATGGTCATAAAAACAAATACTATGAAGTTTCACGGCGATCGGATAACGATAACCCGGCCCGCAAGAGAGGTCAAGGTCAAGTTGAGGTTTCAGGCAAAAAATAATGAAAATTTTTTTTAAACTTAATTAAATTAGTCAAAGCATAAATTTATCTTATAGCAAATTGAAATACCTTTCCAACAAGCTATAATTGTTTAAAATCGGGTAATAATTACGAATTCTATGAATTTTTCTTTTATCGACATTAGCAAAATTTCCGCAAAATGCTATTCTACTACATATGGTATTTTGCGGCAATTTTGCTAATGCCGTAAAAGAAAAATTCATAGAATACGTATTTATTACCCGATTTTAAACAATTATAGCTTGTTGGAAAGGTATTTCAATTTGCTATAAGATAAAGTTATGCTTTGACTAATTTAATTAAGTTTAAAAAAAATTTTGATTATTTTTTGCCTGAAACCTAAACTTGACCTTGACCTCTCTTGCGTGCCGGGTTATCGTTATCCGATCGCCGTGAAACTTCATAGTATTTGTTTTTATGACCATTAGAAGGATTTCAGGGGGCGGCATGAACGAAAATCAGAAAATCGTAAAATAAGCGCATGCCTAATGTATATGTATGTACATACGTACATATGGGTATTTCCACACGCTACGGACGCACAGTGTTTCACGTAGAACAAGCTAGCTGGACAAAATTATTTTTTGATATTTTTGGGTAGAGTAAGCCTTATTACGACATATTATTAATATTTTGATTTACAGGGTGCTCCAAAATTTCCGGAACGCTCAAGTGTTTTTAATGCTGCACGTTAAATAAAAAAATAAAAAACACGTGTCCAATATTTTTAGGAGGGCAGTGCAACGATACCAATTTTGACCCTCTACACCTCTCCTCCCGCGGTTGACGGAAGAAACTTCAAAATTTTATATGGAAACTTCCAATTTTTATTGCGGATTCTGATTTTACGTGGAAAAATACTACACTTTTGTCTGAAACATTTTTTCTTATTCGGCATAGATCAGCATCATAACCAGAAATTGCTCATTGGGGGGTTTTCATACAGATTAATTTTATTTTATTTCAATATTTTCAATTCATATACATATAGAGGAAAAAGATATAAGTATAGGAAAAAAATCTTAATAGAGAGGGTTTGAACCCGCAAAAATTGGTATCGTTGAATGGCTATCTAAAAAAAAATTAAACAAAAAACCCAAAATGAAATAAAACAACAGAATTTTTTATGTTGGAAAAAGTATAAAAACCAAAATTTATTGTTTCTTTTTTTGCAAATGTTCAATTACTACTCGCAGTACGATACAAATGCATTAGTAATGTAATTAGTGATAACATATCAAACTATGAATCGGTTTCAGCTTACATCAACTTTAAATTGCCTAATCAGTTTCATCGTCAATTTCATTCGATGAATCTGATACAATATAATATTCCTCAGGTTCTGGCAAGATATTTGGTGGTGATTGTGGAACTATTGTAGGAGGGATAATTAGTTTTAAGACCTCTGCACACAATTTATCTCGTTTTTTTGGTATTTCTCTTAAAGAGTTTATAAAAGGATCAGAAGTTAAGAGCAGCATATTTAATAAATCCTTATTCGTGACTATGCGCGACCACTTTCTTGTATTCTGTTCACGGAACCTGCGGCAATCTTTGTTCCGCGCTTCCTGGGCTTCTTCTGAAAGCTGGCCTATTGAAACAAATGCGGTTTTGATTACTTCCGTACTGTGTATTAATATTTGGTGTACGGTGGCAGGCATATAATACCACGAATAATGGTGTAAATAAAGACTTTTTGTTTCAAAAAATTCGAATATAAATTAAAATAAAAAAAATGATGAAAGGTATTCTGGAAAAAATTTAAATAAAATAGATGAACTCTAATGTGCAAGTTAAAACTAATATGTTCATCAAGGGAATAGGTGCAGCTAACATATATCCAAAATCTAGACTGGGTACACGCGGGTACATGCAATTGCAGCTCCTGTAAAGTTGAAAAATAATAAAACTACCAGTTATTTCTTTAAGTGTTTTCGAAACATTTCCTGAGGAAAGGAATGACAAAAATCTTATTCAAACACAAAACGCTAACCTTCATTTATAAAATCCATCACTTGAAATGTCATAAAATTACGACGTTTTTAAGACAAAGCAAAAAAATCGAATATAAATTTAAAAAAAAACTAGTAAGGGTGTAAATTTTGGCCTGGCCAAAAAATAAATACCCTACACTGCAGTATTTTGAAAATTTTGCTTATATGGGAAGTGCCACGCCCTCTTGTCCGAGTACACCCAGTTTTTGTTCAGAGCTTGCATTTATAGTTTTTAGTGTCAGAGTGAAATTTAGTTGGATTATCTCAAAAAACTTTTTCAGTATAGCATTTTGAAACTTTTGCTTATATGAGAGGTGACACGCCCTCTTGTCCGAGTACACCCAGTTTTTGTTCAGAGCTTGCATTTATAGTTTTTAGTGTCAGAGTGAAATTTAGTTGGATTATCTCAAAAAACTTTTTCAGTATAGCATTTTGAAACTTTTGCTTATATGAGAGGTGCCACGCCCTCTTGTCCGAGTACACCCAGTTTTTGCTCAGAGCTTGCATTTATAGTTTTTAGTGTCAGAGTGAAATTTAGTTGGATTATCTCAAAAAACTTTTTCAGTATAGCATTTTGAAACTTTTGCTTATATGAGAGGTGCCACGCCCCCTTGTAAGATTTCAACCAATTTTTGCTGAGAGCTTTCATTTATAATTTTTAGTGTTTGAGTCGAAGTTGGTTCGAATATCTCAAAAAACGCTTTCAGTATAGCGTTTTGAAGCTTTTGCTTGTATGGGAGGTGCCACGCCCTCTTGTCCAAATTCACTCAGTTTTTTATCAGAGCTTGCGCTTACAATTCGTAATACTTATGTGTATTGTGGTTGCATTGTCGCGAAAAATACTCCTAAAATTGCATTATGAACATAATTTTTGTATGGGCGGTAGGCGTGTCCGTTGACCGATTTTGCTCATTTTCAATCCCCCGAGCTAACTTTGACGACGGAGGCAGTGTACCAAATTTCATTGAATTATCTTGCTCAGTTTTCCCAAAAAGTGTATTTCAACACACAGCCAGCCAGCCAGCCAGCCAGCCAGCCAGCCACCCAGGCAGCCAGCCAGCCAGACAGACGGACATGGCTATATCGACTCAGGAGGTGACGCTGATCAAGAATATATATACTTTTCTATATCTGCCACGCCTCCTTCTCTGCGTTACAAACGGAAGGACAAAGTGAATATACCCTTGGTGTAGGGTATAAATATAAATATATTTAAAGGTATTCGAAAAAAAATTAAAATAAAATAGATGCAGCAGTGCGCAGGTTGAAACTAATATATTCATCAAGGGAATAAATGCAGCTAACATATATCCAAAATTTAGACTGGGTACAAGCGGGTACATGCAATTTCGTCTCCATTAAAGTTGGAAAACGAAAAAAAAAAAGAATAACTTTTTTATCTGTTTTCGAAGCTTTCTTACACATAACCCAAAGGAGGAAATGAAAAACCTCTAACTAAAACATAAAATACGTTCTTTTTGCTATAAAAGTCATCACTAAAATTATCACAAAATATTGATTTTGCCACAATAAAATCAAGTTGCTTTATTGCTTAATGAAAAGAATAAATATTTCAAATTGAACTTACAATCATAAGTTGACTTCTGCACTCAGTTGTTTGTCACCATCAAATATTTACACAAAAAAAAGTAGGTATATTATGTATTTGGGGTATTGTTGACATTACCTCATTACTAATATTTAGATATCTGTTAATGAATTTTGACCACCTAGCTTGTTCTACGTAAGACACTGTGGGACGTGACATTCGTATGCATATTTTTTAAAAATAATCTAGTCTAGAGGAAACTTTGACTTTTTATTTGGTGCATAATTTAGTATTAGGGGAGGACTATTATTCGAAAAAATCACGAGGTCGGTCTGGCATGCAGTACCAAAATACTAGCCAATAAAAGTCCATACGGACGCGACATAAAATGGAGGTACTTTTGAGGTGCATGTACGAAAATTAAAAATTCTGCGAAATATGTAAGCAAATTTTTTTTTTCTAATAATGTGAAAACCATGCTGAAACATGCTTCTTCATAATGCATTTTTCCTTAATAAAATAACCTCTTTGGTTTCACTTATATAAGCTAAAATGTAATAACGGACGTGACATTCCGGACGCGACAAATTTTTCCTTAGCAATAATTCAAGTAGTAAAATACATAATTTTAGTTGTTTTAATGATATTAAGGTAGCTATTGATGAAAAGTGTCTAACCTCCTTTGCATGGATACAAAACCAATTAACTTCATGAGTGTTATGATTATTTAGCGCATTCGAAAAACAAAAGCATTTTGTAAAATAAATTTTTGGCTTTTAAGTCGTTTCTGTCAAACTTTTCTTTTTTGTACGTGTCCAATTTTATCGTCTGCGTCTAAGTACGTGTGCGAAGTTACGAAATCCAAGTATTTATATCCAAATTCAATTACAAATTTACCAAAATATTGAGGAGATGAATTTTGATTTTGTGGGCGTGGACAGCCCAATTTTCCAGTGGATGTTATTTTTCTCAATACTCTTTACATATGTACCAAATGCCATCCATCTGCATTAAATAGTTTCAGTTTTATGACGAATTATGTTTGGAGGAGGTCGTGACAACGCCCATTTTTTCAACCTATGATCGAGCATTATCCAATACTAACAAACGCACTGTTGTAGTGTTGCAACACATATATCCGTATCTATATCACTAGTGTATTAAACATGTACTCATTGTTCTTATCTTTCCTAATGGGTAATCACACTATGTACCTATGTACCTGCATTGTGTTTACAATTGGTAGAATCCACGCACATAATAAATTCTGCAAATTTACAAAGTTCAACGACACTTGTAAGGTCGCGCAATGCATCAAATAAGATCAGCGAATAGCAATAACAAAAACAAGTGTCACTGCGCATGCGTTGAAAAAATGTTGAAAACATAAACAAAGAAGTTAGTGCGGATCATGTAGAACATGCGTTCCACAAGCAAAGCTTAAAACAAGAGAAAGGGAGATAAAAACAATGAACACATTTTTTATGCATAGATTTAGGATTTAGGGAAATTGTATTTGTATTTAGTTGTAATACTTGTAATATTTGTTATTATTTTTTAAGGTATTATGATAGTTGTATTTGTATCTAATGTTAAGGAAATAATATATAAGACGAATTTTAAAATAAAGAAGATCACTTCTGTTTAAGCAGCCGAAACTCAAAATTGGCATTTTAAATTAAACAGGAAAAAGACAACTGGGTAGTAATTCGCTTGTGGCATTCTGTGCTGGCTTACGAAACCCCTAGGGAATCCTTCCAATTTATATTACATGGCGATCCTGCCTAATTAAAGGCTTGGAGTTTTTTTTGATACGCAGTGGATGCTGCTGAAGTAAAGTTTTGAGGAATTTTTTTTTTTTTTGTTTGAAATTCTGATCCTGCCGAATTTTGTTGAGACGCGATAGATCCTGTTTAGAAGTTTTTTATGGACTTTGAGGATAAAAATGCGGGTCCTAAGCCCATCACTATTGAACAATTAAGAGCTAGGGAAGCTAGGGCTAAAGAAGAAAAGTTGACTGCTATACCAATTGTTGACACTACCATAGCAAAGAAGAAGCGTGGTGGTAGGAAAGTCTTCATAAGACGTCAGTTGGCGCATTTAAAGCGGGCAGTAAATGCAGATCCTCCACCATTCTGGGAGATTGCGTCAGAAATGTGGCAGAAAATTGATGTGCTAGAGAAGGAGTTGAAGTCGAAAAAGGGTGTTTGAGACACTTAATAAATATGTTTATTAAGAATTTTATTTAAGATTTGGTTTGAAAAAAGAAAAAAAAAAATAAAAAAAAAAATAATCAATATAAAAAAAAGAATTTAAAAAAAAAATGAAAAAAATTAATATAAAAATTGTTTTAAAAAAAAATAAAAATAAAAATTGAATAAAAAAAAATTGATTTTAAAAAAAAATAAAAGAATAAAAATCAATAAAAGAGAAAGATATAAAAGAGAACTAGTAAGGGTGTAAATTTTGGCCTGGCCAAAAAATAAATACCCTACACTGCAGTATTTTGAAAATTTTGCTTATATGGGAGGTGCTACGCCCTCTTGTCCGAGTACACCCAGTTTTTGTTCAGAGCTTGCATTTATAGTTTTTAGTGTCAGAGTGAAATTTAGTTGGATTATCTCAAAAAACTCTTTCAGTATAGCATTTTGAATCTTTTGCTTATATGGGAGGTGCCACGCCACCTTGTCTGATTTCACCCAGTTTTTGCTGAGAGCATTCATTTATAATTCTTAGTGTCTGAGTCAAATTTGGTTCGAATATCTCAAAAAACGCTTTCAGTATAGCGTTTTGAAGCTTTTGCTTATATGGGAGGTGCCACGCCCTCTTGCCCGAATTCGCTCAAATTTTTATCAGAGCTTGCGCTTACAATTCGTAGTACTTATATGTATTGTGGTTGCATTGTCGTGAAAAATACTCCTAAAATTGCATTTTGAATATAATTTTTGTATGGGCGGTAGGCGTGTCCATTGACCGATTTTGCTCATTTTCAATTCCCCGAGCTAACTTTGACGACGGAGGCGGTGTACCAAATTTCATTGAATTATCTTGCTCAGTTTTCCCAAAAAGTGTATTTCAACACACAGCCAGCCAGCCAGCCAGCCACCCAGCCAGCCAGCCAGCCAGCCAGACAGACGGACATGGCTATATCGACTCAGGAGGTGACGCTGATCAAGAATATATATACTTTTCTATACCTGCCACGCCTCCTTCTCTGCGTTACAAACGGAAGGACAAAGTGAATATACCCTGGGTGTAGGGTATAAAAATACATTCAGAAATGAAGAATTCTTAAGAAAAAGAAAGAAAAAATTAAATAAAAATTGTACAAAAACAAAAAAGAAGAATACGAAAAATAAGTAAAAAAAAAACATTACAAATAAGAATAGAAAGGGTTGATCCCAAACATTTCGTCAGTTAAATCTGATTTTAAAACTGATGTTGAAGCTGATGCTGAATCTAATGATGAATTTTGGAAGCAGATATATGGTAGCTGAAAATTATTACTTTACTGGTTGATATGATGCTGATTTGAAGCCGACGTATTTATGTTATTTTAAGTTGAAATTTTCTAAAGTATATTTATCTATTTATTTTGTATATAATCACATTAACTTTTTATGGAACCATTAGCGAAGAGCAAAGAAGATTTAGAGAAGATTTTGTCGAATTTTAAAAAAGGACAAAGTAGAGGTTTTAGAAACGAAACTTTAGTTCAAAAACTAAAGGACATAGAAGGATTAAGAGAAAAATTTTTGGAGTTAGTCTCAGATATAGAACTAGATGAAGATAAGCTGAAAGATAAAGTCAAATTCGAGCAATTGCAAAATACTTTTAACAATACTTTCAAAGAAATATCAGTTTTGCTAAAAAATAGTTTGAATATGGCAGATTTCAATTTAGAAGTTGAGGTAGAAACTATTCCGATATTTAGTGGAAATACGAAAAAGTTAGAAACTTTTCTAAAAATTGTCAAAATCCTACATAAATCCCTGTCATCGGATGAAAAAATTTCATTAATAGACTTTGTGGTTTATGTTAAATTGTCGGAAACTGTAAGGACTGCGATTATAGCTTCAGTGCCAAAAACTTTAAACGAACTTAGTACGATTTTAAAAGAACGGTATAAAAGTAGTTTGACGATACCTCAAGTGCAGTGTATGCTATCGAGCTGCACTCAAAGAAATTTGAGTATCATTAAGTACAAAGAAAGGATATTAGAGTTGATTAGTGACTTAAATAAGTTACAAATAAATGATTTGTGTCAATCAGCGACTCAGTCAGAAAAATCGGTTGTAGTTAAATTAAATTCTCAATACAGCTTGACGGTTTTCAAAGCTGGTTTAAATGATTGTTTCAAGCAAACTGTATTTGCGGCCATGCCAAAATCTTTCGACGAAGCGGTGGATTTGGCATTGGAACTTGAGAATGACAGTAAGAATGGTCAGGTGAAGGTTATGAGTTTTAATGCTCGGAATAATCAAAATTTTAATCGTAAACTAGTAAGGGTGTTACCTTTGGCCTGGCCAAACATTAAATACCCTACACAGCAGTATTTTGAAAATTTTGCTAATATGGGATGTGCCACGCCCTCCGAACTCACCCAGTTTTTTCTCAGAATTTGCATTTATAGTTCTTAGTATTTAAGTGAAATTTGGTTTAGTTATCTGAAAAAATGTTTTCAGAATAGCGTTTTGAAGCTTTTGCTTATATGGGAGGAGCCACGCCCTCTTGTCCGATTTTATCCAGTTTTTGCTTAAAGCTTGCATTTATAGTTTGTAGTGGCCGAGTCAAATCTAGTTCGATTATCTCAAAAAACGCTTTCAGTACAGCGTTTTGAAGCTTTTGCTTGTATCAGGGGTGCCAAGCCCTCTTGTCCGAATTCGACCAGTTTTTTCTCAGAGCTTGCGCTGACAATTCGTAGTATTTAAGTGTATTTTGGATGCATTGTTGTGAAAAATGCTCCGAAATTTGCATTTTGAAGATATTTTTTGTATGGGCGGTAGGCGTGTCCGTTCACCGATTTCACTCATTTTCAATCCCCCGAGCTAACTTTGACGACGAAGGCTATGCACCAAATTTCATTGAATTATCTTGTTTAGTTTTCCCAAAAAATGTATTTCCACACACAGCCGTTACCCAGCCAGCCACCCAGCCAGCCAGCCAGCCAGCCAGCCAGCCAGCCAGACAGACGGACATGGCTATATCGACTCAGGAGGTGACGCTGATCAAGAATATATATACTTTTCCATATCTGCCACGCCTCCTTCTCTGCGTTACAAACGGAAGGACAAAGTGAATATACCCTGGGTGTAGGGTATAAAAAAATTACAATAACAACAAAAATGGAAATTACAATAGTTATGGCAATAATGGCAATAGCTATAACTGTAATAAAAACTATAATAACAAAAATTTTAATAAAAATTCTGGTAATAGGAATCAAAATAATAGTAATGATAATCATTTCAATAAAAACGGAAATTACAATAACAACGAAAATTACAATAATCGGAATAACCGAAACAATAATTCAAACAATAATGGTAAAAATTGGCACAGTAATCGAAATGGCCAAAATAGGCGAAACAACCAAAATAATAATAACAGTAACAAACGTGTAAATGTACTGCAGAACCAGGGAAACGAGCAAAACCCGGGGAGCCAGTCCGATTCTCCTCCGGGGAACCAGAACTAAAAATTTATCAGATCTCGGATAGTTTAACTAATTATGTTACATTAACCTGTAAAAATGCTAGCGAAAAACTTACATTTTTGGTTGACACCGGTGCGGATATTTCGGTGTGCAAATCTGGAGGTATTTTTTCGAATCATGAATTTTCACCAGAAAAGAAGGGCAAACTTTCTGGTATAACCAATGAAGAAATTTTTTCATTAGGCACAACTATATTGCAATTTGATTTAGGTGCACAAAATGTGCAACACACTTTTCATTTGGTTAAAGATGAATTTCCAATTGAAACGGATGGAATTTTAGGGCGAGATTTTCTTTCAAAATATCTATGCAAAATAGATTATGAAACATATATTATAACGATGGTAGTAGGAAGAAACGATATTGTTTTACCAATGGATACAAAAACTCGTAAAATTTCTAAAATTATCATACCACCTCGAACTGAGATAATACATCCCGTGAATTTGAGGGTATGCGAAGATAGAGTAATTTTGAACAAAGAAGTATGTGAAGGAGTTTATGTTGGTAACTCAATTATACCCAGTAAAGGGATATGTCATATAAAGATACTAAATGCGACAGAGTCAGAGGTTACATTATCAAAATTAGATCTTGATATAGAACCATTAAAAGATTACGAAATTTTAAAAGTTTCTATGACAAAAATAGGTTTGAACGTTTTTTAAAGGTTCTCAATCTCGACGTAAAAGATGATGAAGCTCGGAACTCACTTATTGAGATTTTTGAAAAATATCAAGATGTATTTCATCTAGATGATGAACCACTCTCGATAAATAATTTTTATACCCAAAACATAAAAACTGTAGACAATGTTCCAGTTTATATCAAAAATTACCGTTTACCACATTCACAGACTGAAGAAATTAATAATCAAGTTCACAAACTGTTAGAGGATAATATAATCGAAAATTCAACCAGTTCATATAATTCACCTTTGCTTATAGTGCCAAAGAAAAGTAATACTAATGAAAAGAAATGGCGACTTGTTGTAGATTTCAGACAATTAAATAAAAAAAAAATAGTAAATGATAAATTTCCACTAACAAGACTTGAAGATGTTTTGGATAGGTTAGGAAGGGCGAAATATTTTTCAACGTTAGATATGACAAGTTCATTTCATCAGATAGGTCTTAATAGTAATTCTAGGTCATTAACTGCATTTTCAACTTCGACTAAAAAAAGAATGTTGACTATTGCACTAAGTGGTTTAGACGCAAATGCATTTTTGTATGTTGATGATGTGATAGTATTCGGTTGTAGCCTGAAACATCACAATGAAAGTTTAGCTAGAGTTCTTGAACGTTTGCAACGGTATAATTTGAAATTGAATGTGAATAAATGCAATTTTTTAAAGACTGAGGCAGTTTATCTTGGTCATTTAATAACGCAAGATGGCATAAAAACTGACCCGTCTAAGTATAAAGCGATTGAGCAATATCCTGTTCCAAAGGATGCAGACGAAGTTAGAAGATTCGTGGCTTTTTGCAACTATTATAGGCGATTTATTGCAAATTTTGCTGATATTGCAAGGTGTTTAAATGATCTTTTGAAGAAAAATCAGCCATTTAATTGGACTGATGATTGTCAAAACGCATTTTTAGCTTTGAAGCAAAAATTGATCAATCCACCTGTATTGCAATATCCAGATTTTGATAAGACTTTTGTGTTAACTACAGACGCATCTAATTATGCTTTAGGCGCGGTGTTGTCCCAAGGTGAAAAAGGCAAAGACTTACCTATATCATATGCTAGCAAAACGCTACAAAAGCACGATATAAATAAACCAATAATAGAAAAAGAGCTGTTAGCCATTCATTGGGGTATTAATTTTTTTAGACCTTATTTATTTGGAAAGAAATTTATTGTCGTCACTGACCATCGACCTTTAGTGTCACTTTTTACACATCAAAATCCATCATCGAAACTAACAAGGATTCGTTTAGACTTATCCGAATATGATTTTGAAATCGTATACAAGAAAGGGAAAATTAACACAAATGCTGATGCTTTATCGAGGATAAAGATTGACTCAGACTTACTTAAAACAATTATGCCAAAAGGGGATGAAGATGAGATAATGAGTAGAAGAGAATTAGTAATTACGAGGGGTATGTCTGCGAAGAACGCGACAGAAGAATGTAGTAAGGAGAAATGTAGATTTTCAGAGAGGCCTGATCAACTTCATATTTGGAACTGCACGTCCTTGACTGACATTAGAAATTTGAAGAAATTAAAGTTTATTGTCGACAAAAGTTATAAAAATAAAGGTGTGATAGAGATTGATAGTAAAGAAGTAGTATGTTATTAGATGTGGTGATAATCCATCGAATTTAGGTTCGCTTTTGGAGAAGCTTTCATCGAAAATGGAAAAACTAAAGATAGAAGAATTAGCACTGACGAGTGATGATGAAATATTTAACTATACACCAGTGAATCTTTTTAAAGAGATATTTAATGCGCTGCAGCAAAAGAAAAAAGGAAATTTAAAAATTTTGATATATGAACCTCCAAAACGTATAACAGATGATATGTTAAAATATAGGCTCATAGAAGAGTATCACAATTCTGTCCACTCAGGACATATAGGCATTCGAAAAACTGAGTTAAAATTAAAACAGTGATATATTTGGAAAAATATCCACAAAATGATAAAAAAATTTATTAAAGATTGCAAAACATGTGCATATAACAAGCAGACCAGACATACAAAAGAACAAATGGTCATAACTGACACACCAGGTACGAGTTTTGAAACCATTGAGGTTGACACTGTTGGACCTTTACGACTTGCAAACGGTTTCAGATATATTCTGACTACACACAAAAAAATATTGAACATAATATTTATGAACGGCATTCATACACCGAAATTCATTGATTTTCAAATCAAAATTTTTCATTAAAATTTTTTGGTTTTAAGAACGATTCATTAATCGTAAGTACATGAGTTCATAAATATTTTTCTATGAGGAATTTTTTTATTAACTTCCGTTCTTAAATTTTAAGAATTTTTTCGTACGAATAACAAAGTTTCATAAATCTACAGATACAAATTTTATGCATGTTTACATAAAATTAAACAAAACGTTCATAAATTTTAAGTAAAAGTATCATCAATTTGAATTATCATTTTTAGGTTGTATTTCATATTCTTCTTTTGTTTCTAGACTGGTTAATGATAAATTTCAAATAAAGTATTGTTGAAAGTTCCTTTCTATGTCGCTCACACCACCATGCTATGAGTGTGTGTATTCTCCTGGAACTTCTAGGCATAGAAGCATGCTATGGTAAGTATTTATTTTCCCAAGAGGAAAAATAGCGCCTTGAAAAGCGTTCTTTAGAATGCAGCGCTTACTTTCCTTAAGACACACTACTCCATTTCAATTCCATTTCCATTTCTCCATTTCTCCTAATAAAAAAAAAAAAAAAAACTAGTAAGGGTGTAAAATTTGGCCTGGCCAAACATTAAATACCCTACACTGCAGTATTTTTAAAAATTTGCTTATATGGGAGGTGCTGCGCCCTCTTGTCCGAGTTCACCCAGTTTTTGTTCAGAGCTTGTATTTATAGATTTTATTGTCTGAGTGAAAAACGTTTTCAGCTTTTGCTTATATAGGAGGTGCCACGCCCTCTTGTCCGAGTTCCTCTAGTATAAGCTTAGAGCGTGCATTTATAGTCTGTAGTATTTGAGTGAAATTTGGTTGGATTATCTCAAAAAGCACTTTCAGTATAGCATTTTGAAGCTTTTGCTCATATGGGAGGTGCCACGCCCCCTTGTCCGATTTCACCCAATTTTTGTTGAGAGCTTTCATTTATGATTCTTAGTGTCTAAGTCAAATTTGGTTCTAATATCTCATAAAACGCTTTCAGTATAGCGTTTTGAAGCTTATGCTTATATGGGTGGTGCCACGCCCTCTTGTCCGAATTTGCTCAGTTTTTCCTCAAAGCTTGCTCTTACAATTATTAGTATTTATTCGTAGTTTGGTTGCATTGTCGTGAAAAATACTCCTAAAATTGCATTTTGAATATATTTTTTGTATGGGCGGTAGGCGTGTCCGTTGACCGATTTTGCTCATTTTCAATTTCCCTAACTAACTTTAATGACGAAGGCAGTGTACCAAATTTCATTGAAATATCTTGCTCAGTTTTCCCAAAAAGTGTATTTCAACACACAGCCAGCCAGCCACCCAGCCAGCCAGCCAGCCACTCAGCCAGCCAGCCAGCCAGCCAGACAGACGGACATGGCTATATCGACTCAGGAGGTGAAGCTGAACAAGAATATATATATTTTCTATATCTGCCACGCCTCCTTCTCTGCGTTACAAACGGAAGGACAAAGTGAATATACCCTGGGTGTAGGGTATAATAACAAAAAAAACTTTCACCCGCATTGGGGTTCGAACCCGGAAACCAAAGCGCAGAGAAATATTACTAGCTCCTTATCACATACGCTACAGACTGCTCTGACGTTTTTGTGTAAAATTTGTATTTTAAAAGTTTAATTGAATTTTTTTGTTTTGTAAAAAAAAAAAAAAACTAGTAAGGGTGTAAATTTTGGCCTGGCCAAAAAATAAATACCCTACACTGCAGTATTTTGAAAATTTTGCTTATATGGGAGGTGCCACTCCCTCTTGTCCGACTACACCCATTTTTTGTTCAGAGCTTGCATTTACAGTTTTTAGTGTCAGAGTGAAATTTTGTTGGATTATCTCAAAAAACTCTTTCAGTATAGCATTTTGAATCTTTTGCTTATATGGGAGGTGCCACGCCCCCTTGTCTGATTTCACCCAATTTTTGCTGAGAGCTTTCATTTATAATTTTTTGTGTCTGAATCAAATTTGGTTCGAATATCTCAAAAAACGCTTTCAGTAAAGCGTTTTGAAGCTTTTGCTTATATGAGAGGTGCCACACCCTCTTGTGCGAGTACACCCAGTTTTTTTTCAGAGCTTGCATAGTTTTTAGTTTTTAGTGTCAGAGTGAAATTTAGTTGGATTATCTCAAAAAACTTTTTCAGTTGAAATAATAGGAATATATGGTTTTTAATTACAAAAAACTGTTTATTTAACAAAATTATCTCCTGAGCCAAACGGATCTCATCAAAATCTAACAAAGGAATGAATTGACCGTTACAGAAATATTTCTCTATACCTACGCTTAAAAATACAAAACAGAATGACATATGAAACAACGAATGAATAGGCATGAAAGAATAAAGAATAATAGACAAGACAAATTTACAATACAATTCACAAGAGTGTGCTCACATACAGAGCGTCATAATTTAGGGATGTGTTACACATTTAGATATGGTACTTATTACAATTCGGCCATTCTGACAAAACAATCGTCCTCGATTGTTACTTATTTGATATTATTCTTACTTGAGTGTTACCTTCAAAATCCAAGTCAAATCTACAATAATTTTATTTGAATCCAACCAGGTTACCATCAGGATCTAATTCATAGCTAACGGGATCTTTACTTTGAATCTACTAGAATCCAAAATTCCATGGTAAGGCATCTGTGTAATTTGGAAACCCTGAATATCCTCAACAACATAACGATCATGGTCTAATTTCTCTTTGATTTCATATGGGCCACGGAATTTCGGTATCAATTTTTTATTTGTCCCTATCGAAGTGTCGACGTTTTTTATAACAACAAAGTCTCCAATTTCAAATTTTTTCGCCGGCTTATTGTGTTTATTGAAATAGTCCAGATTATAAGATTGAGATTTAAGTATAGAATCGGCAGCCTCAGACCTAAGTTTAACAAAATCAACTCTCTGTTTATCAGTATATTTTGAATCAATATATTCGGTTATCTCGTCTACTACCTTACCCCTTTGTTCAATTCCAAATAAAAGCCTGCTTGGTGCAAATTTAGTCGTCGTATGATTTGTACACACAAAAAAATGTTGAACATAATATTTATGAACGGCATTCATACACCGAAATTCATTGATTTTCAAATCAAAATTTTTCATTAAAATTTTTTGATTTTATGAACGATTCATTAATCGTAAGTACATGAGTTCATAAATCTTTTTTTATGAGGAATTTTTTTATGAACTTCCATTCTTAAATTTTAAGAATGTTTTCGTACACAGAAGCATGCTATGGTAAGTATTTATTTTCCCAGAGGAAAAATAGCGCCTTGAAAAGCGTTCTTTAGAATGCAGCGATTACTTTCCTTAAGACACACTACTCCATTTCACTTCCATTTCCATTTCAATTTCCATTTCTCCATTTCTCCTAATAAAAAAAAAAATAACAAAAAAAACTTTCACCCGCATTGGGGTTCGAACCCCGGAACCAAATTGCAGAGAAATATTACTGGCTCCTTATCACATACGCTACAGACTCCTCTGACGCTTTTGTGTAAAATATGCATTTTAAAAATTTAATTGAATTTTTTTATTTTGAAAAAAAAAAAAAAAAATTATGAATTTCGTTCTTAGATTTTATGAACGAGTTCTTACGTTTTAAAAATAATTCATAAAAAAAATTTACGAATTTTGTTCTTATATTTAAAGAAAATTTCTTACATTTTATGAATAATTCATAAGCGTACGTATGCGTTGTTTAACGTGTGATTGAAAATACTTATAATCAATGAATGCTGTACTCGGCTCATATTCGAATTTTTTCGTTTGGAATAATAAATTTTTCATTAATATTATGTCACCTTTTTTTTGTGTGTATATTCCTATCTGTTACAAATTTCGAGAAATCCATAGAGGTAAAACTTGTACCACGATCACTAATTATTCTACGTGGTCTACTATAATATTCAAAATACTTGTCCAATGCCTGACAAGCTTCTTTCGTCCCAGGTGTATTTACCGGGTACAACTTAACAAACTTCGTAAAAGAGTCTATCACCGCAAACACATACTTATGTCTCGAATTTACTGAAGGTAATCGGCCAAAATGGTCAATGTGCAATGTGTCAAAAGGCTCCGATATCTTTTTTGAGATAATCCAACTAAATTTCACTCTGACACTAAAAACTATAAATGTAAGCTCTGAACAAAAACTGGGTGTACTCGAACAAGAGGGCGTGGCACCTCCCATATAAGCAAAAGCTTCAAAACGCTATACTGAAAGCGTTTTATGAGATATTCGAACCAAATTTGACTCAGACACTAAAAATTATAAATGAAAGCTCTCAGCAAAAATTGGGTGAAATCAGACTAGGGGCGTGGCACCTCCCATATAAGCAAAGGATTCAAAATGCTATACTGAAAGAGTTTTTTGAGATAATCCAACTAAATTTCACTCTGACACTAAAAACTATAAATGCAAGCTCTGAACAAAAACTGGGTGTACTCGGACAAGAGGGCGTGGCACCTCCCATATAAGCAAAAGCTTAAAAACGCTATACTGAAAGCATTTTTTGAGATATTCAAACCAAATTTGACTCAGACACTAAAAATTATAAATGAAAGCTCTCAGCAAAAATTGGGTGAAATCAGACTAGGGGCGTGGCACCTCCCATATAAGCAAAGGATTCAAAATGCTATACTGAAAGAGTTTTTTGAGATAATCCAACTTAATTTCACTCTAAAACTAAAAACTATAAATGCAAGCTCTGAACAAAAACTGGGTGTACTCGGACAAGAGGGAGTGGCACCTCCGATATAAGCAAACTTTCCAAAATACTGCAGTGTAGGGTATTTATTTTTTGGCCAGGCCAAAATTTACACCCTTACTAGTTTTTCTTTAACGTCTGTGACAATGCCTCGCAATCAGTTACTATTGTAAATGGTAATCGGTCAACAAATGTATGGAATCGTTCTAAAGCGTACACGATGGCTAATGTTTCCAACTCGAAACTTATTAACTTGGATTCATCGGGTGTCGCTTTTCTTGAGTAATAGGCGACTGGATGAAACTTTCCATCACTTTGTTTTTGCATAAGTGCCGCGCCAAAACCATAGGAGCTCGCATCGCAATGTAGCTGCATTTCCTTTTTTGGATCATAAATCGATAAGACTGGTGAAGAAGTCAAACTATTTCTTAAATATTCAAAAGCTTTAGAACATTCCTCTGTCCAGGAAAACTTAGTTTCCTTTTTTAACAGATTGGTGAGTGGTTTGGCAATACTTGCGAAATTTGGTACAAAACGTCGGAAATATGAGAATAACCCATGGCATCTTTGGACCTCTTTTGTGTTCTTTGGCATCGGATATTGACGGATTGCTTCTAAATGACTGTCACTTGGCCTAACGCCCTCATGATTTATACGATATCCTAAGTAGTCAAGCTCACGGTAAGCAAATCTACATTTTTTTAAATTCAACTCAAGATCAGCTTCTTTTAATAGTTCCAGAACCTCTGCTAAAATTTTATAATGTGTACTTAAGTCTACGGTTGCAATGCATATATCATCTAAATAAATTACAATTAGACCTCTTTCGATCAACGGTTTCAGTTTTAGGTGAATATACCTCTGAAAAACAGCAAGCGCATTTTTGAGACCAAAAGGCATGCGGGTGTATTCGTATTGCCCTAACGGTGTGACAAATGCAGTGAACTTAATCGAGTCTTCATGCATTCTGATATGATGGAAACCATCTTTTAAGTCTAAAGAAGTAAAAAACTTTTTCCCGTTAAAATACTCCAAGCAATCCTCAATTAAGGGCAGAGGGAAGTTATCGCGAATCGTAATTTTGTTTATTGCTCGATAGTCAACACACATCCGGATGTCACCATTTTTCTTTTTTACAAGCACAATTGCCGAAGCATAATGTGAATCACTTGAACGAATAATACCCTTCTCTAAAAGTTGATTTGTTATTTTTTGGACTTCCATCCTTTCAAAATAAGACAAACGCCTTGGAGCGCAATACATTGGCACATCATTAGTCAATCTTATTTGCATCGAATAATCTGTAAACCTATAGGTTGAACTTTAGAATTCAAATAATGATCTGAAATTATAGCACTTAACTTCTCTTTTTCAGTTTTTTCCAAACCTTCACTTGAAATAATTTCCTTATTTCTACTTTCGGTGGTAACTGCACATGTCAGCAGTCCCAAATCAATAAAATCAACCATCCCTTCTTCATTAATTAAGTTAATCAATTCTAATTCAGAAACATCAAATATGTGTCGATTATCTTCAGTTAACTCCTCAAAGCCTTCATAAGAATTTCCTCCCAGTTCTTTTACCTCTTTAAAAATTCCTTCCTTAAAATTACCTACAGTTACCTCGGTTGGTTCAATTAATGCTACTCTACTTAGATTTTTTAACATATTGAAAGAAATGAGTGCACTGTTTTGCTCCTTTGGCAAAATATCGTTTTTATTTTGCAACTTTTTCCTTATTTCTAAAAGATTATTTTTAGTGTATTTTAATTCAATTTGGCATAAACGAATATTAAGTTTTAATAAAACATCTCTTCCTATTAACAATGGCACCAGTGACTCGTTATCTGGAAGAACAACAAAATCATGTATTACCGTTTTATTCCGAAAAGTTATTTGACATTTTACTTGTCCACACGTACTTAATTTTGAATTTCCCATTCCACGAAACAGTGTTGGTGACTTCTGTTTACAGACAAAGGGCACCAGTGACTTTGTTATAAAACTACTGCTACTTCCGGTATCGAAAAGGGAACAATATATTTTAGCATCAGTGCAACCATTTCTACCAAGGAAGGCAAAACTTACCTGTTGGAAAGCACCTAAACGATCATTGAATTCAAAATCTCCATGTCCATCTCCATCCCCAGTGGCAACTGCAGCGACAGCTTGTTGTTTCTTCGGGCAGTTCTGGTGAAAGTGTCCCACTGAATGGCATCTAAAACAAGCGTTAAGTGGGCGCTTTGGCTTTGTGCACTTGCTTTGGTAATGCCCAAATTGTGAACAATTGTAGCAGCGGACAGCAGATATCATCCTTTGGCTTGGAAACAGATGCAGCGACACCAACGGCAGCTTTCATCAGAGCGCCAGTACGAACTCTTTTCTTTTCGTATCGGTCCAGAAGAGATTTTAAATCCTGAAGTGAACGTGCACACAAAAAAAAAGGGACATAATATTAATGAAAAATTTATTATTAATAACGAAAAAATTCATCGAATTTGAGCCGAGAACCGCATTCATTGACTATAAGTATTTTCAATCATACGTTAAACAAGGCATACGTACGCTTATGAATTATTCATAAAACGTAAAAACTTTTCTTAAAATCTAAGAACAAAATTCGTAAATTGTTTTTATGAATTAGTTTTAAAACGTAAGAACTCGTTCATAAAATCTAAGAACCAAATTCATAAATTTTTTTTTCAAAATAAAAAAATTTGATTAAGCTTTTGAAATACAAATTTTACACTAAAACGTCATAGGAGTCTGTGATAAGGAGCTAGTAAGATTTCTCTGCGCTTTGGTTTCCAGGTTCGATTCCCAATGAGGGTGAAAGTTTTTTTTATTATTTTTTTTTTTTTATTGGGAGAACGCTCAAGCTCCAATGCATAGGACATACAATATTGAAATGGAGTAGTGTGTGTTAAGGAAAGTAAGCGCTGCATTCTAAAGAACGCTTTTTGAGGCGCTATTTGTCCTCTTGGGAAAATAAAGACTTACCATAGCATGCTTCTATGCCTAGAAAATCCAGGAGGATACACACACATGATGGTGTGAGTGACATAGAAAGGAACTTTCAACAATACTTTATTTGAAATTTAGCGTAAACCAGTCTAGAACCAAAAGGTGCAGATGAAATACAAACTGAAAATAATATTTCAAATTGATGAAACTTTTACTTAAAATTTATGAACGTTTTGTTTAATTTTATGTAAACATGCATAAAATTTGTATCTGTAGATTTATGAAATGTTGTTATTCGTACGAAAAAATTCTTAAAATTTAAGAACGGAAGTTCATAAAAAATATTCCTCATAGAAAAATATTTATGAACTGATGTACTTACGATTAATGAATCGTTCTTAAAATCAAAAAATTTTAATGAACAATTTTTATTTGAAAATCAATGAATTTCGATGTATGAATTCTGTTCATAAATATTATGTTCAATATTTTTTTGTGCATGCACCATTTAAAATTGATATGTTTGAAGACTTATCATTCAATCCATCTAATATGTATTCGATCAAATCGATTTCGGGAACAGCGGCGTTCGATGCAATTTCTTGCATTTCGATGACGTAACGCTTTACAGATTCTCCAGGCTTCAGGGTGCGTGCTTTAAGCTGTGAAAATACATCACTCAGTGTGGGCCTGGCCAAATTCAGCAGTAAGCAGTTGTTTTACGCTTTCATAAGTGTTTGCTGCGGTGGTACGTAAGAAAATTTTGGCCGTGCCGCAGTGAAAAATTTCGAATGCGTCTTCAATATCTTTAAACCATTTTTTGACATCGTAGGTATCGTCACCACTGAACGAATGCACCATCGCCTCGAAAGCTTGGAAATCAAATTTGCGGCTATCAACACTCTGCACTTCACCCACGTTCAACTCTTCCATCAATTTTTGCAGCTCACGTTTCTTCCTGGCAAGGAGCAACTCGCGATAAATTCGGGACAGCTCTTTGTCAACTGCGTCATCTTCGCCGTTCACTTCAACCTCACAAGCATCTGAATCCTCACATGCATCTGCACCCTTACCAGCATCTGCACCTTCACCAGCATCTGCACCTTCACCAGCATCTGCACATTGGCCGCGGCTTGATCTTCCCATCAACTCCTCGTACATAGGGCCCAACATTGCCACAGTAGCACCTCTTTCAATTTCAACACCGGCAGCGGTCAAGGCATCAATCATCATTTTCTTTGTTATTTTCTCCATTTTAATTGTAGATATCCCACTTCTGAATTGAAATAATAGGAATATATGCTTTTTAATTACAAAAAACTGTTTATTTAACAAAATTATCTCCTGAGCCAAACGGATCTCATCAAAATCTAACAAAGGAATGAATTGGCCGTTACAGAAATATTTCTCTATACCTACGCTTAAAAATACAAAACAGAATGACATATGAAACAACGAATGAATAGGCATGAAAGAATAAAGAATAATAGACAAGACAAATTTACATTACAATTCACAAGAGTGTGCTCACATACAGAGTGTCATAATTTAGGGATGTGTTACACATTTAGATATGGTACTAATTACACAGTATATCATTTTGAAACTTTTGCTTATATGAGAGGTGCCACGCCCCCTGGTACGATTTCAACCAATTTTTGCTGAGAGCTTTCATTTATGACTCTTAGTGTCTGGGTCAAAGTTGGTTCGAATATCTTAAAAAACGCTTTCAGTATAGCGTTTTGAAGCTTTTGCTTGTATGGGAGGTGCCACGTCCTCTTGTCCGAATTCGCTCAGTTTTTTATCAGAGCTTGCGCTTACAATTCGTAGTATTTATATGTATTGTGGTTGCATTGTCGTGAAAAATACTTCTAAAATTGCATTTTGAATATAATTTTTGTATGGGCGGTAGGCGTGTCCGTTGACCGATTTCGCTCATTTTCAATCTTCCGGGCTAACTTTGACGACGGAGGCAGCGTACCAAATTTCATTGAATTATCTTGCTCAGTTTTCCCAAAAAGTGTATTTCAACACACAGCCAGCCACCCAGCCAGCCAGCCAGCCAGCCAGCCAGCCAGCCACCCAGCCAGCCAGCCAGCCAGACAGACGGACATGGCTATATCGACTCAGGAGGTGACGCTGATCAAGAATATATATACTTTTCTATACCTGCCACGTTTCCTTCTCTGCGTTACAAACGGAAGGACAAAGTGAATATACCCTGGGTGTAGGGTATAAAAAAACCAGTAAGGGTGTAAATTTTGGCCTGGCCAAAAAATAAATACCCTACACTGCAGTATTTTGAAAATTTTGCTTATATGGGAGGTGCCACTCCCTCTTGTCCGACTACACCCAGTTTTTGTTCAGAGCTTGCATTTACAGTTTTTAGTGTCAGAGTGAAATTTTGTTGGATTATCTCAAAAAACTCTTTCAGTATAGCATTTTGAATCATTTGCTTATATGGGAGGTGCCACGCCCCCTTGTATGATTTCACCCAATTTTTGCTGAGAGCTTTCATTTATAATTTTTTGTGTCTGAAACAAATTTGGTTCGAATATCTCAAAAAACGCATTCAGTAAAGCGTTTCGAAGCTTTTGCTTATATAAGAGTTGCCACGCCCTCTTGTGCGAGTACAACCAGTTTTTTTTTCAGACCTTGCATTCATAGTTTTTAGTCTCTGAGTGATATTTAGTTGGATTATCTCAAAAACCTTTTTCAGTATAGCATTTTAAAACTTTTGCTTATATGGGAGGTAGCACGCCCCCTTGTACGATTTCAACCAATTTTTGCTGAGAGCTTTCATTTATAACTTTTAGTGTCTGAGTCAAAGTGGGTTCGAATATCTCAAAAAACGCTTTTAGTATAGCGTTTTGAAGCTTTTGCTTATATGGGAGGTGCCACGCCCTCTTGTCCGAATTCACTCAGTTATTTATCAGAGCTTGCGCTTACAATTCGTAGTATTTATATATATTGTGGTTGCATTGTCGTGAAAAATACTTCTAAAATTGCATTTTGAATATAATTTTTGTATGGGCGGTAGGCGTGTCCGTCGACCGATTTCGCTCAGTTTCAATCCCCCGAGCTAGCTTTGACGACGGAGGCAGTGTACCAAATTTCATTGAATTATCTTGCTCAGTTTTCCCAAAAAGTGTATTTCAACACACAGCCAGCCAGCCAGCCACCCAGCCAGCCAGACAGACGGACATGGCTATATCGACTCAGGAGGTGACGCTGATCAAGAATATATATACTTTTCTATACCTGCCACGCCTCCTTCTCTGCGTTACAAACGGAAGGACAAAGTGAACATACCCTGGGTGTAGGGTATAACTAGTAAGGTTGTAAATTTTGGCCTGGCCAAAAATAAATACCCTGCACTGCAGTATTTTGAAAATTTTGCTTATATGGGAGGTGCCACTCCCTCTTGTCCGAGTACACCCAGTTTTTGTTCAGAGCTTGCAATTATAGTTTTCAGTGTCAGAGTGAAATTTAGTTGGATTATCTCAAAAAACTCTTTCAGCATAGCATTTTGAACCTTTTGCTTATATGGGAGGTGCACGCCCCCTTGTCTGATTTCACCCAATTTTTGCTGAGAGCTTTCATTTATAATTCTTAGTGTCTGAGTCAAATTTGGTTCGAATATCTCATAAAACGCTTTCAGTATAGCGTTTTGAAGCTTTTGCTTATATGGGAGGTGCCACGCCCTCTTGTCCGAGTACATCCAGTTTTTGTTCAGAGCTTGCATTTATAGTTTTTAGTGTCAGAGTGAAATTTAGTTGGATTAT
The DNA here is from genome assembly GCA_951812925.1 of Calliopum simillimum. NCBI lineage: Eukaryota > Metazoa > Arthropoda > Insecta > Diptera > Lauxaniidae > Calliopum > Calliopum simillimum. The sequence continues at coordinate 251,788 of CATOTO010000135.1, read as the reverse complement.
CTCAAAAAACTTTTTCAGTATAGCATTTTAAAACTTTTGCTTATATGGGAGGTGGCACGCCCCCTTGTACGATTTCAACCAATTTTTGCTGAGAGCTTTCATTTATAACTTTTAGTGTCTGAGTCAAAGTGGGTTCGAATATCTCAAAAAACGCTTTTAGTATAGCGTTTTGAAGCTTTTGCTTATATGGGAGGTGCCACGCCCTCTTGTCCGAATTCACTCAGTTGTTTATCAGAGCTTGCGCTTACAATTCGTAGTATTTATATATATTGTGGTTGCATTGTCGTGAAAAATACTTCTAAAATTGCATTTTGAATATAATTTTTGTATGGGCGGTAGGCGTGTCCGTTGACCGATTTCACTCATTTTCAATCCCCCGAGCTAGCTTTGACGACGGAGGCAGTGTACCGAATTTCATTGAATTATCTTGCTCAGTTTTTCCAAAAAGTGTATTTCAACACACAGCCAGCCAGCCAGCCAGCCAGCCAGCCAGCCAGCCAGCCAGCCAGCCAGCCACCCAGCCAGCCAGCCAGCCAGACAGGTGACGCTGATCAAGAATATATATACTTTTCTATACCTGCCACGCCTCCTTCTCTGCGTTACAAACGGAAGGACAAAGTGAATATACCCTGGGTGTAGGGTATAAAAAAAATTATGAATTTCGTCCTTAGATTTTATGAACGAGTTCTTACTTTTTAAAAATAATTCATAAAAAAAATTTACGAATTTTGTTCTTATATTTTAAGAAAATTTCTTAGATTTTATGAATAATTCATAAGCGTACGTATGCTTTGTTTAACGTATGATTGAAAATACTTATAATCAATGAATGCTGTACTCAGCTCATATTCGATGAATATTTTCGTTTGGAATAATAAATTTTTCATTAATATTATGTCCCTTTTTTTTGTGTGTACGGAATTCACGAACGAATTAATGCGAAATGTATGTGAATTGTTAAATATAAAACAAGTATTCTCTACCCCTAATCATCATGAGACTTTAGGCACTGTAGAGAGAAACCACAGGGTCCTAAATGAATTTTTATTAACAATAGCCGATGATTATGAGTGGGATAAGTGGATCTCGTACTACACTTTTGCTTATAATACGACACCTCATGTCGATACACAATATACGCCATATGAACTAGTTTTTGGAAAACTTTCATATTTACCAAGCGATATTTTGCAAAATAAAAATCCAATCAATAATATAGATGATTACGTAAGTGAACTTAGATTAAGGCTCCAAAGGTCATTAGCTAAAGCTAAAGAACTTATAAATATAGTAAAAAATAAAAGAAAAACTATTAGTGATAAGGATTGCAATCCATCTAGTTTTAAAGTAGGAGATTTAGTATTAGTTAAGGCATCAAATAGAAAAAAATATAATAGTCCATATCATGGTCCATATAAAATCGTAGATTTAAGAGGAGTTAATTCTATTTTAGATATTAAAGGTATACATAAGGAATATCACAACAATATGTTGAAAAAATGGAATGTATCTTACTGAATGAAAATATTATTTTTGAATTTTGATCAATGAAATTAACTAAAAAATCGTATTCATATTTTTACGTATAAGCATAAGCAAAACTCGGCCATTCCACGGCAAATTTTTCTATTGTGGAAAAATTAAAACCTGTCATATTCCAAATTTTTTTTCATTAACTTATTAGTTATATCCGTAAGTATTACAAACACTTTTTTTTTGTCTTTGACAATCGCCTAAGGTAAATTAATTAACATTTAACTAAGCTAAGTCAAAATATTATTTTTATATGAAAAAATCTATTATGTTGCACAGTTGCCCATGAAAAACCAAAAGCCGCAAATGTCATTTTCTTTATTTAGTGATATTGATTATTTTGTTATCTATGTCCTCGTTGATAAATTTTGTTAAATTAATGCAATCTTTCCTTAGTCTGACCAAATTCTTGTAGGAACCTAGTTTTTTTCCCGTCCATCCCAAAATAAGAATTTTTTTATCATCATTACTGTAAAAGAGGTTTCTTTAGAATAGGGTTCCGTTATATGTAAGTAAGGATAGCACACAACATTTTTTTGTCATAATATAATATTAAAGGTAGTTACTGCGAGATTTAGTTATACTACGAAATCTGTCCCGTCCATCCCAAGTTATTTATAATTTTATAACTTTTTAACTATTGCATTTTATTACGTATTTTACGCATTATTCTTAAGTTTTATAAATTTTTCGGCTTTGGAGACCCCCAATGAAATTGTTCGTAGAATATTTTTGTAGAACAAATTAACCCATTATGACTAAGCTGTTGGAAGAAAAAAGGGGTCAAAAAGACCCACAAAAACAGGATATAATGGGTTGAGATGCTAAAGTGAATTGTTTATGGCGTGATTTCGTGGTGTCCTTGGAATAACAAGTTTTATCCGAAATGAAGATTTAGAGTTTTACAGTAGAGTGAAAGTTCGAAAATACGTTTTTCGCATGTATTTTAGCTAAAAAAAATGATTTGTGGTTGATTTTAGGTTCAAGATTTTATGTTTTTATATACTCTGATTCAAGACTAGAAATTTGAGATATCGTACAACTGATTCCAAGCATTTTTGAGATCGCAATAAAAAAAACCGCATCAAGCCGAGGTTTTCATTAATTGACGTTGCGTGATCTCTAAATGACCTTAAAAAAAATTTTAAAAGTTTCAGCTCACTTATTTGACACTCTCTTTCATATTTTTTGGGTTAAAAGTAGTTTTTCAAAAAAAAAATTTTTTTTTGAATCACTCTAATGTAAATGCATTTTCCAAAATTGAATCCAAGCAACTCAAATGTTATATTTCTGTAAGCCATAAATTTATAAATAAATTTTGGTTCAATTATTTTTTGTTAAAATTTTGTCCCGTCCATCCCACACAATTTAGTGCATAGTTAATTTGTTAGCAATGATCCCAAAAATTTATGAACATTTCTTGGAAATATAAAGCATTGGTAATAAGTATACATTTATTTTCTTAACCTTATTTAAGTCATTTCATAGAAATATCAAACCGAAAATTTGTCCAAAAATAAATACATTTTTTGTGTCCCTTCCATCCCAAACTTTCTGAGCAAATTCTTCGGAACACAGGCTTCATTATAGGCTTATATATAGATTAATATATTGTTTGTTAATCTGAAAATATACTCCTTTAAAAGAAAAAACAATATCGCGGTGCATACCTCTAAACCATCACTTCTTATCAGTATATCTCTACGAAATGTCCCGTCCATCCCCGTGGAATGGCCGAACTATAAAAAAAAAAAAAAAAATTAAATATCCATATAATCATTTAAATTCAAACATAATTTTTTTTATCTCTTAAATAATTATAACTTGAAACTAAATTTTAGTTAAATTTGAATTTTTTTTATTTTCAATAATTACATGTACACAAAATTATCAAAATTTATTCGTAAACACCATAAATTTTTCTTTAAAGAGTAGGGGTGTAGTGTTGCAACACATATATCCGTATATATATCACTAGTGTATTAAACTTGTAATCATTGTTCTTATCTTTCCTAATGGGTAATCACACTATGTACCTATGTACCTGCATTGTGTTTACAATTGGTAGAATCCACGCACATAATAAATTCTGCAAATTTACAAAGTTCAACGACACTTGCAAGGTCGCGCAATGCATCAAATAAGATCAGCGAATAGCAATAACAAAAACAAGTGTCACTGCGCATGCGTTGGAAAAATGTTGAAAACATAAACAAAGAAGGAAGTGTGGATCATGTAGAACATGCGTTCCACAAGCAAAGCTTATAACAAGAGAAAGGGAGATAAAAACAATGAACACATTTTTTATGCATAGATTTAGGATTTAGGGAAATTGTATTTGTATTTAGTTGTAATACTTGTAATATTTGTTATTATTTTTTAAGGTATTATGATAGTTGTATTTGTATCTAATGTTATATTGCTTTTTAAATGTAAGTATGCAAATTTGGTAGCACTAACCTTTGTAATTAATAGAATAAAAGTGTTTTTTATAAAGGACAAATAGTTTGAATTTTAAAATATTTTTAATTCTTCAAGAGATTTTGGGGCACATTTGACTTTTGCCGAAGGGGCACATTTAACGTTCTGCAGACATATGTGTTTGTGTATTTTATAAGATTTTCTAGTTTTATCTTTTTAAAGGTATGGTATGCCACTACAAAATGAAGACAAACAGACGCAAAGGCGATGAAAAAAAGTTAAATACGCTGTTTCTAATATCGGAAACCAACGAGAAACCCCGACTTCCGCCGCAGAATCCATTTTATTTGATTTGATATAATTTGTTACTTTTGTTTTGTCTACAATATAAGATTTTTGAATAGATGCTTTACAGGACCTTTACTACTAATTTTAATTTGAAAATCTGGATGGGTGAATTGCAAAGTAGATATATTGACATCAAAGTTCATCATGTATGCGAAGTTTTTACTAATAATCAAATCGATTTGAAATACGTCCCATCATGTGAAAGCGCTGCAGATATCTTGACAATAGTGTTACCCAAAATCCAGACCAAAGAAATTTCCACCAAACTGGTTCTTATCTAATTTAACATTTTATATTGATGTTTTCAATAAGGGTAGTGGTGGAAATTGTACTTTATATTGAAACTTGTTTAATGTTTGATGTTTGCCTGACTTTTAAGAGTGCAATTGAGTTTAAACTACCAATTCCAACAAATCCAGCCTCAACTTCACGTTCACGCACTAAATACGTATTTGACATCGACTTATATATAAAATAAGTCTTCGTTAATACATACATACTTATTATTTGCATTTATATGAATAAAATATATGTATTAATGTTTTGTTTAATGTTTTTGTGTTATTTTTGTGAGTGTCAAATGTGCCCCTTGCAATGTCAAATGTGCCCCGTACCAGGGGCACAAAATGACTTTTTTTGAAAAAATTTAAAAAAGGACTCTTAATGCAATGTTTTGAAAATTTTTTTTTTCTTGGTTTTAATCTTAAATAATCGATGATTCAGAAACTCTGAAGAGTATTAAGATCATGCAATAATTTTCAAAGATACAGGGCTTTGAAAATTTAGTGTCAAATGTGCCCCAGTCTCCCCTACGTATTTTTTTAGCGGACTATGATCTTACTGAAAATATAGAGTTTCGATCAGGTGTGACCGCTAATACATTAATGGTAATTAAAAATTATGTTTTTGGACTACGGACGCGACATTAGAACTTTACTTAAGACAATCCGAAAAATGACCGTTATTTGAACTCCAGTTGCAATTTTAACATTTTATTTGTATAATTGCTATTGTTAGGCAAATTTAAAGGCAAACTAATACAACATTAAATTTTCTTAAGCTCCTCTACCGCATAAAGAAAAAAAGACTAATAAATTTGTTAAAAATTAAATTGGAGAACTTTAATTTTTGCACCCATTTTTTATGGACTACAATTGAGAAAAGCTATTTGTATTATTTGCATATATAAATTTGAATATTTTTGCATAACTTCCGGTGGTTAGATCAAACTTTAAAACATACTAGTATCCCCCAGTGGTCGATATTCGACCACAAATAAATTAATTAATTTTGGTACTTTTTGGACACTTGGTACTTTTTTTGCTATTTGGTACAATTTAAAAAATCCCGTGAGTCAATTTCAAGCGAAACGTATGTATGCAAAACAAAACAAAAACAAAAAGTCGCTGCTCTGCTTTTTGTCTTTTAGCTGAAACACAATGCGGCAGTAGCAGTGGCAGCGGCAGTGATCAGCTTTTTTTTGTAGAAGCAGTGTGTTTCAATGGTAACACAATTACATAAGAGCAGTAGCAGTAAGCAGTACTGTCATGTTTAGGGGCCATTCACATATTACGTAACGCGATTTTCGACCAATTTAAAATCCCTCCCTCGCCGGTCGTAACAAAACGGACAACCCCCTCCCCCCTAGTTACGTAACAAATCTTAATTTTGGTAATTTGAATTTATCGTCGCATAAAATTTACAAAATCAACGCTAAGTAAAGTAGTTGATGACCCCTCCCCATGCAACACTTCGTAACAAAACGTTCGACTCCCCTTCCCCCTGGTGCATTACGTAATATGTGAACGGCCCCTTAGCTCTATTTCTAAATTTCCCATACGTTTCTCAGAGAGTACTTAATTAAGCTGTCGTCTAAAACACAGCTACTGTTAATGTAAATGGATAAAGTTGTCTTAAGTTGTTGCATTTTTTTCTTAACATAAGTTAATTTTTCTTCTTTATAAAGTATTACAATATTTTTTTATTTGTTCCATCGAAGCATTTATACCCCATTAAGTCCGTCAGTGACGCTCTTCACAAAATGAATTACTGTCATCGTTTTTAATGCCAAAAAGCACGTTGGTACCAAATCAGCATTTTTAGATAAATTTTCTCTTCGCACTGTAGCTGTGGCAACTTTTTAGCGACCATATGTCTAAAAAAAAGGTTTTGAACAAAAAAATAATATAAAGTCTATCAAATTCGCTCTCGAAAAATTAATCTAATTGAATGCCACCGCTTATAAGCCCATTTTGAATGGGGCGATGGCCCCCTTCGCCTCTTAAGGTATGCCATTGCATTGTAAACAAATATTTAGAGATAAGTCAGCGCATCGTTCTTTGCAGAAGATTATGCATATTGGCCATAAAAAGATGTGCGCACTGACCTTTTTTTAATAATAAATATTTACATTTGCCCACACTTCTGTACAAAATATCTGTTTTCTATCCATAAAGCTATATTTTAATACAAAACTTGGATCTGTTGAAGTTTTGATCCTTTTTTGGGAGCTTTTAGTACTTTTTTTGCTATTTAGAACACAATAAAAAATCACATGTGTCATCCCTGGTGTCATCAGCGCAACGAAAGCAAAGCAAAAAAAAAAAAAACATGTGTCAGTTTTCGTCTTTCTCTTTGTACTTAAACTTTTTTCTAGCTTATGTGACCATGTATTTTGTTGTTGTGAATATTGAAAAATTTGTTTTTAATTTTACCTGGCTAAAATGCAGAAATTAAAATAATTTTAACTTTGTGCACATCTACACACAAAAACTTTTCTAATAGTGTATAATTCAAAGTTGAAGTGCAATTCTAACAAAGTAAAAAAAGATGGACAAATTTTCGTCTTGCGTATTAATATATAGATTTAATTTTTCTCACTCGGTAGACTTTTTTTTAAAAATACACATATGTGCATTTTTTCTATTTTTTGCTTTGCTTTGTGAATTCTCTTGTTGTTGTTTTTGTACTTTTCAGTAGTGAGAAAGTACCGAAACCTGTACAGTGGGACGGAACACAAATTTTCAAGTAGAAATTACACTTGTATACAAAATATTTTTTTTGTATGCAAATTTTTTTTAAAAATCATTTTTAATCGTTTTCCTTTAGATTTTTCGTTGTACATATACATTTACACTTGTGTACAAAATATTTTTTGTACACAAACATTTTTTTTTCGTACAGAATACTTGTTTCTTGTGTTCGAATATAGTGAAAGTAATTTATTTGGTTTTTTACAGTTTTTTCTTGCAAACATATACATTTACAATTGTGCACAAAATATTTTTTTTTCGTACAGAATACTTGTTTTTTGTGCGCACATATATTTAAAAATAATTTATTTGGTTTTCTACAGTGTTTTCTTATATATATATACGTTTACACTGGTATACAAAATATTTTCTTTTGTATACAAATTTATTTTAACTAATTTTTTGTGCTTTTCTTACTAAAGAGACAACTTTTAAGCAATTTTAGTTGGTTTTAGTGCTAAATTTCTTAAATAATTTTGACTTTTCAAGTTTTTTTTTGGACACAAAGTAATATTTTTCATTTCTGAACTTGATCAGAACAGGAAAAAGTTTCTCGAAACGTTTTTTTTTTTTTTTTTTTGTGGTTCAAAGCATATTTGCAAGAGAAAGAAACCAATAGCAAGTTTAACATGGCAGACTTGAAGACATTTATTCGTTTCTCAGATTCACTAATTGAATTTGAGACAGATTTTAATAGTATTGAATCTCATCCCGTTTTCTCCTTGGCTGCTCAACTAGAAGAGTTTAAATGCCTGTGGAGAAAGATAAAGTCTTCATATGAAGCATGTCTCGAAAAAGCTTCTGAAGATAAAAATAACATTGAAGTTGTGAAGAATAAGTATCGCACTTGCTACCAATCATATATTAGGGTAGCAGGTACAATTTCGGAGCTTTCACAGGAAAAGCCCGCTAAGCGATCACTAGATACAGAGCATATCGACGGCTTATATTCAATACACTCTATCTACAAAAACACAATTTTTCAGGAGAGCAAAAAAACTGTTTTATTCGCTATTTTTTATAGTGTTAATCACACGAAGTACTACGATATTATTTAGAAAGAGCTACTAGATCCTTCAAATAAAAAAATTTAAAACTAGTAAGGGTGTAAATTTTGGCCTGGCCAAAAAATAAATACCCTACACTGCAGTATTTTGAAAATTTTGCTTATATGGGAGGTGCCACGCCCTCTTGTCCGAGTACACCCAGTTTTTGTTCAGAGCTTGCATTTATAGTTTTTAGTGTCAGAGTGAAATTTAGTTGGATTATCTCAAAAAACTCTTTCAGTATAGCATTTTGAATCTTTTGCTTATATGGGAGGTGCCACGCCACCTTGTCTGATTTCACCCAGTTTTTGCTGAGAGCATTCATTTATAATTCTTAGTGTCTGAGTCAAATTTGGTTCGAATATCTCAAAAAACGCTTTCAGTATAGCGTTTTGAAGCTTTTGCTTATATGGGAGGTGCCACGCCCTCTTGCCCGAATTCGCTCAAATTTTTATCAGAGCTTGCGCTTACAATTCGTAGTACTTATATGTATTGTGGTTGCATTGTCGTGAAAAATACTCCTAAAATTGCATTTTGAATATAATTTTTGTATGGGCGGTAGGCGTGTCCATTGACCGATTTTGCTCATTTTCAATCCCCCGAGCTAACTTTGACGACGGAGGCAGTGTACCAAATTTCATTGAATTATCTTGCTCAGTTTTCCCAAAAAGTGTATTTCAACACACAGCCAGCCAGCCAGCCAGCCACCCAGCCAGCCAGCCAGCCAGCCAGCCAGACAGACAGACAGACGGACATGGCTATATCGACTCAGGAGGTGACGCTGATCAAGAATATATATACTTTTCTATACCTGCCACGCCTCCTTCTCTGCGTTACAAACGGAAGGACAAAGTGAATATACCCTGGGTGTGGGGTATAAAAACCTTAGTTATTCGCGTTATTATAGTAGATAGAGGATATTTCAATTCAAATATAATAAATGCGTGTTCAAACAAGCAGATAGAGCCTATTGTACAATAATAAAAACCAATTTTGTTATTAATGATTTATTCAAATTTATTAAAATAGATGGTTTTTTAGCAAAGGAAAACTTAAAATAGGTTAAGCGCCTGGCGGACTTGAGAATGCAAAATATGAGGACCGAAACCTGAGGTTCTTATTTTTTAAAGCCGTTTATTTTGAACTTTAATCTGCTTATTATGAATCTAAACTTGGTTTTTTTTTATCATGTAAGGATCCTGAGTTATCCTTGCTTCTAGCTTGCTATATAGCTCTAAGTAGGCCTCAAAACAGTGATTTTTGGACTTCTAAGAAAAGATAACTCAGAATTCTTACATGATAGAAAAAATCCTAGTTTAGATGCGTAATAAGGAAATCCCAGTTAGTGATGAGCAAAATTAGTCTTGGTCTTGATTCTTGGTCTTGGTCTCGGTATTAGACCAAGGCGCTGCTAGACCAAGACTTCTGTGGTTTTGGTCTTGCTCAGGATTATCATCAAGACCAAGACTGCTTTTTAGTCTTTCAAATTTGTAGTTAATAGGTGTGTCACGCCCGTTTCAAGCATAAAATCATATCTCAATTCGAAATTTGGCATCTTTGAGACCAAGACTTAATGACCAAGATGAAGAGCAAGTCACAATATGCAAGAACAAGAGCATAAACTGCTATAAAAAACTAGGGCGCAAGACTATGGTAGGCCTGGGCGGGGAGTAGGAAATAAAGACTCTTGCTTCTGGGTACATCTACTTTCTAGTAACTTGGGGTACTTCATATAAAAATCCGCGCTCAGATTTCAGTTCTCATGTTTTGCATTCCCACGTCCGTCTGGATACCGCTCGAATACCCAGTTTCTTTTGACTCGTATATACAAGTGTCCGTACCAAAGGGCCTAGGTACCATTTCGAGACAAAAGTAATCTCATACATATTATGTGGCATAATAATCAGTTATTTGACCGGTATCATTATACCCTACACCCAGGGTATATTCACTTTGTCCTTCCGTTTGTAACGCAGAGAAGGAGGCGTGGCAGGTATAGAAAAGTATATATATTCTTGATCAGCGTCACCTCCTGAGTCGATATAGCCATGTCCGTCTACACTTTTTGGGAAAACTGAGCAAGATAATTCAATGAAATTTGGTACGCTGCCTCCGTCGTCAAAGTTAGCTCGGGGGATTGAAAATGAGCAAAATCGGTCAACGGACACGCCTACCGCCCATACAAAAATTATATTCAAAATGCAATTTTAGGAGTATTTTTCACGACAATGCAACCATAATACATATAAGTACTACGAATTGTAAGTGCAAGCTCTGATAAAAATTTGAGCCAATTCGGACAAGAGGGCGTGGCACCTCCCATATAAGCAAAAGCTTCAAAACGCTATACTGAAAGCGTTTTTTGAGATATTCGAACCAAATTTGACTCAGACACTAAGAATTATAAATGAAAGCTCTCAGCAAAAATTGGGTGAAATCAGACAAGGGGGCGTGGCACCTCCCATATAAGCAAAAGATTCAAAATGCTATACTGAAAGAGTTTTTTGAGATAATCCAACTAAATTTCACTCTGACACTAAAAACTATAAATGCAAGCTCTGAACAAAAACTGGGTGTACTCGGACAAGAGGGCGTGGTACCTCCCATATAAGCAAACTTTTCAAAATACTGCAGTGTAGGGTATTTATTTTTTGGCCAGGCCAAAATTTACACCCTTACTAGTTTTTATACCCTACACCCAGGGTATATTCACTTTGTCCTTCCGTTTGTAACGCAGAGAAGGAGGCGTGGCAGGTATAGAAAAGTATATATATTCTTGATCAGCGTCACCTCCTGAGTCGATATAGCCATGTCCGTCTGTCTGGCTGGCTGGCTGGCTGGCTGGGTGGCTGGCTGGCTGGGTGGCTGGCTGGCTGTGTGTTGAAATACACTTTTTGGGAAAACTGAGCAAGATAATTCAATGAAATTTGGTACGCTGCCTCCGTCGTCAAAGTTAGCTCGGGGGATTGAAAATGAGCAAAATCGGTCAACGGACACGCCTACCGCCCATACAAAAATTATATTCAAAATGCAATTTTAGGAGTATTTTTTACGACAATGCAACCATAATACATATAAGTACTACGAATTGTAAGTGCAAGCTCTGATAAAAATTTGAGCGAATTCGGACAAGAGGGCGTGGCACCTCCCATATAAGCAAAAGCTTCAAAACGCTATACTGAAAGCGTTTTTTGAGATATTCGAACCAAATTTGACTCAGACACTAAGAATTATAAATGAAAGCTCTCAGCAAAAATTGGGTGAAATCAGACAAGGGGGCGTGGCACCTCCCATATAAGCAAAAGATTCAAAATGCTATACTGAAAGAGTTTTTTGAGATAATCCAACTAAATTTCACTCTGACACTAAAAACTATAAATGCAAGCTCTGAACAAAAACTGGGTGTACTCGGACAAGAGGGCGTGGCACCTCCCATATAAGCAAACTTTTCAAAATACTGCAGTGTAGGGTATTTATTTTTTGGCCAGGCCAAAATTTACACCCTTACTAGTTTTAACATAATGTCATCAATTCAACGCCATCAAGTAAATTTTTCGTGAAAACAGAAAACAATTATTATCATTTCTAACAAAATGTCACCCGATTCATATTATGACACAACTTTTGCCTCGAAATGGTACTCAGGCCCTTTGGTGCGGACACTCCTCAATTGTATTAATTTTAAAATCAAGTTCAACCGATCACGCCCATTTTTAATCCCAGATAGCCTAGTTTTCATGTGTACCAAATTTCATGCGTATAGCCTTATCTTTTTGTTTACAGAAGGCCAATCACGACTGAGCAGGGCTATCAAGGTTAAACATACAAAACTTAAAAAATAAAGAAAATTTATTTTCGCCATTTGTCATGACCTTGTATATAACGGCCACGCAATAAATATAATAAAATTAAAAATCTTTCATTTTTCATATGTAGATAGAGGATATTGCATTTCGCAAAATCAATTGCTGTAGATAGTGAATTTTTTTAAATGGAAAAAAGTAGCTCTGGAAGCAAATTTTTCGTTTGGAATTAATATCATAGATGCCATCATCATCAAAAACTAATTTTCGTGAAAATTGTAGATAGAGGGTATTGAATATAATCCGTCGATATGCCTATATCAGGTCACAGTATGCCGGCACCTCCGTGCGATACTGAGGTTTTCAATGGTGATTACCTCTCATGGCCGTGTTCACGGCCATTTATATAAATACCTTGCGGCTCTCTTCAGTGGAAAAGTTATTCCACTTGAATCAAAAAACAAGCGGTGAAGCAATGGATATTGTGCGGAAATCTCCTTTGACGAATGAAGGATTTGTAGAAGCGTGGCATAATTTGTCTGACAGGTACGAAAATAAACGTATCCTGGTCAACAGCCAGCTTAAGGTTTTATTTAATTTGTGCCCAGTACCAAAAGAGTCTGGCCCTGAGCTGAAAAAATTGCAAAGGAACATAAATAGTTGTATTTTTGCTCTCAATACTCATAATATTGACATTTCAAATTGGGATGCCATTCTGGTATACCTGTGTTCAACACGGAGCAATCCATTTCGAAGAAAAATGAAATTCTGAAATGGACAGATCTCGATGCATTTTTGACAAGTCGGTTTCAAACTCTTGAAACAGTTTCTGACATTCGCAGCTCAAGTGGTGCGATTCCTTGGCAAATTTCTTTGCCATCAACCTCTTCTAAACAGACAAATGCTAATTTCAGTAAGCGTCTCAATACCTATCAGGTAAAAGTATCGACAGCGAAGTGCAAAATATGTTCATCGGAACAGCATGCGCTGCGGTTATGCCCAAAATTTTTGAAATTGGATGGGAAGGAACGCTTAGCAATTGTTCGTAAGCATCAATATTGCATCAATTGCTTAGCGAACTCCCACCAAGTAAAGGAGTGTAAGAGTTTGTATTCTTGTGCGACGTGTAAACAACGCCACAATACTCTCTTGCATCGTAATTCGACCCCAACCCCTCCCATTACTTCGAGTGTAAACTCAAGTATGTCAAATTCGCGACCCAACCCCCCGGGCTCCAATACTCAATCTCACTCCGCTCAAATACAGTCCACTGATAGCGGCATCCAAACGTGTTTCGCCTCGGGTACAAAAAATGTACTACTTGGCACTGCAATGGTGACCATATGTCACTTAGGTTCAGCGTACACCACCTGAGCGCTTATCGACTCTGGCTCTGAAGGTACGTTTGTATCCGAACGATTGCAGAAAATATTGAAACTTCCAACGCTAGCCGTCAATGTTCAAGTTTCAGGGCTCAACAACGCTGTTTCAGCTCAAGTAAATCAAGCTTGCAACTTGATTATAAGTTCTCCTAGAAATAGACAGTTATAGATTGCTGTTTCTGCTTATGTTCTGTCTCGGCTTACTGGTAATTTACCATCTGTCTCGATTGATCCTTCGTTGTGCAAAAATATGCCAGATTTTTAACTGGCAGATCCACATTTCTTTCAAGTGGTCAAATAGACGTACTTATCGGTGGCGATTTGTACCCCACTATTATTCTAGATGGCATCCAAAAGAATGTCTTTGGGTCACTTTTGACCCAAGAAACCATTTTTGGCTGGATATTTACAGGCCCTATGCCTTGTAATAAAATATCCAGTTTTACGACTTATTTTACTCACTTCAGTGAGGTTGCAATCGATAAACAGATTGCACGTTTTTGGGAGATGGAGGAGCTTCTCAAAAAGCAGTTTTTATCCCAAGCTGATAGATTTTGTGAAGAAAACTATCTGAAAACGACTAAAAGAGGCAAAAGGGGTCGTTATATGGTCACTTTACCTTTTAAAGCTGGCTACCCCGACGAAATAAGTTTAGGATATTCACGAGGCATAGCCTTTAAACAATTTCTCAGAGGCGAAAGTCGACTGATTAAAAATCCTAAACTAAAAGTTTAATACGACGCAGTGGTAAATGAATATCTTGATTTAAACCACATGAAAAGGATTTCGCTTCCAAAGTTTGAGATCTCGCCATCTCACTATTATTTGCCGCATCACGCGGTTGTGAAACCAGACCGTACTACCACAAAAGTTCGTGTAGTATTTAATGCGTTCAGTCCTACTTCAAATGGGGTCAGCTTGAATGATGTGTTGTACGTTGGTCCAACGCTTCAAACTGATCTGACGCTTCTGGTTCTGAAATGGCACTTTGTCTTTTCGTGCCACCACGGTCACCACACTCGGCAATACATTCGGCACAGGGCTAAGTTCCCGCACGGTCTCAGACTCATTCATGTCAGTGAGCCCCAAATTAACCTCCTCCAAGAGGTCACCGACAATACTGGCTGTGCTAGACATGCTGAAACGAGAACGAACAACCAAAAAAGGTAATAAAAGGAAAAAGTGAAACTTTAAGCTAAGCCGATGGGAGAACGACTAGCTTTGCTATAGGCTGCGTCAGGCAGCCTCTCTCGGTTCGAATATCCGCGACACGCACTCTATTATCGCTACCGAGATACGTTTTTTGTACCCTACCTAAGCGCCATTCATTTTGAGGTAGATTGTCCTCTTTTACAACGACCAAGTCATTTACTTTCAGGTCTTGTTGAGACACTTTCCACTTAACGCGACGATGCATTTCTTTCAGGCATTCACTTTTCCACCTGTGGCAAAAGTGTTGTTGCATCGCCTTTATTTCACCGATTGACAATTTTCGGAGGCTGATCAGTAGTATCCGGCAAGAAGGACCAAATGTTTCTCTGTGGAAACTTACTTTTTCGCGAGGGAAAATGGGGACACTTTATTTTACCTACGTAAAATAAAACTTTGGAAAAACGAAATAAATAAAAGCGGCGGCTTCAAAAATGTAGACAATGTTCTTTATTGTGGCGAGTACAATTCAGAATTAAACTTAAAATCTAAACCAAAAATCAAAACAGAGCCAAAGGGAGAGCGTCAAACCGTCAGTGTTGCCGCTGTCGGTCAAACTTGACGAAGACTGGAGTGTGTTCGGTCTTGGCGCAAACATTATAGCACAAGTCGCTGACAAAAGTCGCAACGATTTTGCATCGATTGCCTGCTTAAAAAGGGCGCTTTTGGTGTTTTCTTTAAAGTTATTGTTAAAAAGCAACTGCTCCAGCCAGAACTAAAATTGCACAAAGGCAATAAATCTTCAGAACAGTTTGTATGCGCACTTAAAAAAAAATCCAAATTAATTGAAGAAAGCAGCGACAGCGCGTACACCAACAACAAAAGCATTTCGAGTGACCCGCAGCATATGTACTTTATTTGTCGAAATCATCATAGCACGAACGATAGCTGCATTTTCGACTCAACTGGCGACGTGCTCGACGCAGCAACCAAAAAAACAGGAGAAGAGGGAAAAACGCCACAAAAAAAAAGCGACAATTGAATTTGCTTACCAGCAGCGGATGAAGCAACATCATCATCAGAAGCTAATGCAGCAGGTGTTACAACAACATATATTTTCCTGCATTACCACAACAACAACTTCTGCCGAGAACTTACATTTAGAATATGCAGTAAGAAAATCAACAGCAACATCTAAACCAACGCAAAGCAGTAACAACCCAACAGAAAATTTCGATGCGCATCCCCAAGATGCAATAGCGATGCGCGTCCATCTCGCATCTAAAGAGCTGATTTGTATGCGCATATTTTCTGCGCTATAGGTAGCGAGAGCGAAGCGCATTCAAAGAGCATTTTTGAATGCGAGAGCGATGCGCATCCAAAGAGCATTTCTGGTAGCGAGAGCGATGCGCATCCAAAAAGAATTTCTGGATGCGAGAGCAATGCGCATCCAAAGAGCATTTCTGGTAGCGAGAACGAAGCGCTTTCGGTCACGTACACACAAAAAAATATTGAACATAATATTTATGAACGGCATTCATACACCGAAATTCATTGATTTTCAAATCAAAATTTTTCATTAAAATTTTTTGATTTTAAGAACGATTCATTAATCGTAAGTACATAAGTTCATAAATATTTTTCTATGAGGAATTTTTTTATGAACTTCCGTTCTTTAATTTTAAGAATTTTTTCATACGAATAACAACGTTTCATAAATCTACAGAAACAAATTTTATGCATGTTTACATAAAATTAAACAAAACGTTCATAAATTTTAAGTAAAAGTGTCATCAATTTGAATTATTATTTTTAGGTTGTATTTCATCTTCTTCTTTTGGTTCTAGACTGGTTTATGATAAATTTCAAATAAAGTATTGTTGAAAGTTCCTTTTTATGTCGCTCACACTACCATGCTATGAGTGTGTGTGTACTGGAACCTCTAGGCATAGAAGCATGCTATGGTAAGTATTTATTTTCTCAAGAGGAAAAATAGCGCCTTGAAGAGCGTTCTTCAGAATGCAGCGCTTACTTTCCTTAAGACACACCACTCCATTTCAATATTGTTTGTCCTATGCCTTGGAGCTTTTGAGCGTTCTCCTAATAAAAAAAAAAAAATAATAAAAAAAATTTTCACCCGCATTGGGGTTCGAACCCGGAAACCAAAGCGCAGAGAAATATTACTTGCTCTTTATCACATACGCTACAGACTCCTCTGACGTTTTTGTGTAAAATTTGAATTTTAAAAATTTAATTGAATTTTTTTATATTGAAAAAAAAAAAAAAAATATGAATTTCGTTCTTAGACTTTATGAACGAGTTCTTACGTTTTAAAAATAGTTCATAAAAAAAATTTACGAATTTTGTTCTTATATTATAAGAAAATTTCTTACATTTTATGAATAACTAGCCTTCCCTGCCCGCTTCGCTAGGCATATTTGTTTTGTTTTTTCATTCCCAATAACTTATAAGATATAGATAAAAGCGTTCATTTATACCACTGTATTATGGAAAAGTTAATTTAATTTTAAACCATCTCAAACTATCGTCCACTATCGATAGTTTGCGAGCTCTACCATGTTCTGCCCTCCCCTATTAATTTATCTTTCTGACTTAGTATAAAAATAAATCAATGGGAATGATTTTTTTAAAATTTAATTTGTTTTTAATTTTAATGCGTTAAATTCTTCGCCAACTATAACGATCGCCACTTCGTCAATTGTTGGTGCATTGTATCGTCTTTCATGATGTCCGAAAGGTGTTTTATCTGCTCTTATTATAACTCTGTACTCATCTGCTGGCATTTGGTCAAGGGCAGTTCTAAACAATTGAATCAATTCGTTGTGTTGATCGAAAAAAGTTTGTAATGCAGCGACAACTTCTCGTCTAGTGCCCTTATTGTATCGACAACGTTGATCTATTTGTTCATCTGTGTTTCCCATGAAATAAATTTGAAGAAATTTATGGTCCGTGTCTGGCAATGGTAGTAATGATCCAGCATGATGATATATTTGACCTTGTGCTTTCATTGTTGGCATATAGTTGTCGCGCACTGAATGATGTCATTTGGAAACATGAATGTACTTGCGTATATTCGTTAAAAAATAGTTTGATTCGCTCGTGTCGCCTGATACCAACTTTGATAATGGTTCGGGTGGTAGATGTAATTCTGGTAATTTTGCACCAGCACAGCACATTCCTGGTGATTCATTCATCCATTTGAATGCAATGCAATATGTGCATAGTTCATCCATTTTTCCAATAACCACACTTGGATGAATGCTGTAATTATAGTTAGCATTGTAATGGAATGCACTGATTTATAAGTCAGCGTGAGTGGTTCGTCTGGCTCGAGCAGTGTACATTCGGATGGTAAGCAGTCTGGATTGGCGTTGCACGTTTGTTTCCGATGAACGGGTTCGAGCATGAAGTTCTCTGTCGGTTTCCAATCTTGCATTTCGTTTCTCGTTTCTTTCCGATGAACGGGCTCGAGCATGAACTTCACGGTTGGATTCCAATCTTGCAATTCGTTGCTCGTTTGTTTCCGATAAACGGGCTCGAGCATGAAGTTCTCGGTCGTTTTCTAATCTTGCATTTCGTTGCTCGTTAGTTTCCAATGAACGCGCTTGAGCATGAAGCTCTCGGTCGGATTCCAATCTCGCTTCTCGTTGTTCGTTTGTTTCTGAGTTTCGTTTTGCCTTTTTCTATCGTGCTTGAGACGTAGAACGACCGAGCGCTCGTTTTTTGGGAGGCATATCTGCACAGAAATTGCGTTGAAATGTTTTGATAATACATTTAAATATGTTGAGCGTTGATCAACAAATGGCATTGAAAATTAATTAAAATTTTTAGAGAGTTGATCAGCAATCAAAATTTCGAATGAATTCAAAAAAGCTACTCTCTTACTCTTTATTATGTTCACAAATTCACTGGGAATAATGTAAAAAATAAGCGTTTGGAAGATTACGAAACCAATGTTGATTCCTTTTACCATGAAATGCATGGAAAAGGGGCATGTTCCGCCCATTTTGTTATTGAAGGAAAGTTAATTTCGTTTCAAACCATCTTAAAAATTCCGAATAGCTCAGCTAGGATGTCCCAGGAATCCATCAATTAAGGCTTGTTGATAGTTCACCAAAGATGCTTTTCTTGTAGTACATTTAGATATTCTTCGTTTTGACTATGAAACCATCGAGTGACCTTCGGGAACCTTCGATTATTCCACAAAATTTTCAATTAAGGCTTGTTGATAGTTCGCCATAGATGCTTTTCCTGTAGTACATTTAGATGTTCTTCGTTTTGACTATAAAACCATCGGGTGACCTTCGGGAACCTTCGATTATTCCAAAAAATTATCAATTAAGGCTTGTTGATAGTTCGCCACAGATGTTTTGCCTTTAATATGCCTAGATATTCTTCGTTTTGGCTATGAAGACTTCGGGTGACCTTCGGCAACCTTTGAGTGTCACGGCAAACTGTTAATTAAAATTTTTTTAAAGAATTTTTCCATCTCGAATACTTCGATATTGTTCGATTTGACTGTTAAACCTTCGTGTGACCTTCAAGAACCTTCGGGTGCCAGAAAAAAATATCAGTTAAGGATTGTTGGTAGTGTGCTACAGATGTTTTCTCTCTAGTATATCCAGATATTCTTCGTTTTGACTATTAAGCCTTCGGGTGATCTTCGGAAATCTTTGTGTATAGCCTTAGCTATGCAATTTAATTTAAGGATGATTTGGTGTAAATTTCAGGTGAATCGATTAAGCAGTCTCTGAGGAAATGCAATTTAACAAAATTTTGTATGAGGGCCACTCTTAATATGCACCCTGACAAATTTTTTTTTTTTTCTTAGAAATTTTCGCGGACATGTTCAACCGATTCCTTATGTTTCAACGCAATGGGATGAACGGTCTCTGAGAAAATGCGATTTAAAACAAATTTTTATATGAGGGCCACCCTTAATATGCACCTTAACGGAATAAATAGTATCCTATATCCGTTTCCTGGCTCTAAGCTACCTCGTCACCAATTTTTAGCCATATCGGTAAAGCCGTTCTTGAGTTATAAATAGTGTAACTAACACGACTTTCTTTTATATATATAGATTCATAAGCGTACGTATGCTTTGTTTAACGTATGATTGAAAATACTTATGTTCAATGAATGCTGTACTCGGCTCATATTCGATGAATTTTTATACCCTACACCCAGGGTATATTCACTTTGTCCTTCCGTTTGTAACGCAGAGAAGGAGGCGTGGCAGGTATAGAAAAGTATATATATTCTTGATCAGCGTCACCTCCTGAGTCGATATAGCCATGTCCGTCTGTCTGGCTGGCTGGCTGGGTGGCTGGCTGGCTGGGTGGCTGGCTGGCTGTGTGTTGAAATACACTTTTTGGGAAAACTGAGCAAGATAATTCAATGAAATTTGGTACGCTGCCTCCGTCGTCAAAGTTAGCTCGGGGGATTGAAAATGAGCAAAATCGGTCAACGGACACGCCTACCGCCCATACAAAAATTATATTCAAAATGCAATTTTAGGAGTATTTTTCACGACAATGCAACCATAATACATATAAGTACTACGAATTGTAAGTGCAAGCTCTGATAAAAATTTGAGCGAATTCGGACAAGAGGGCGTGGCACCTCCCATATAAGCAAAAGCTTCAAAACGCTATACTGAAAGCGTTTTTTGAGATATTCGAACCAAATTTGACTCAGACACTAAGAATTATAAATGAAAGCTCTCAGCAAAAATTGGGTGAAATCAGACAAGGGGGCGTGGCACCTCCCATATAAGCAAAAGATTCAAAATGCTATACTGAAAGAGTTTTTTGAGATAATCCAACTAAATTTCACTCTGACACTAAAAACTATAAATGCAAGCTCTGAACAAAAACTGGGTGTACTCGGACAAGAGGGCGTGGTACCTCCCATATAAGCAAACTTTTCAAAATACTGCAGTGTAGGGTATTTATTTTTTGGCCAGGCCAAAATTTACACCCTTACTAGTTTCGTTTGAAATAATAAATTTTTCATTAATATTATGTCCCTTTTTTTTGTGTGTATTAACATACAAAACAAAATAAATCAATAAGTCATCTTCGTAAGAGCGCGATGATAGATAGTCCAAGAGCCAGCGCTTAAAAACAACTTTGCGTTTCTAAAAGCTGAATTTGTTACAGTTGGTTATAGTCAAAGGTCGGCAAGGGGTACCCCTAGAGAACAAAGTTCACATGTATACAAAATGTGAGCATAAAATTTTATTTCTATGTCAAAAAAATATAGATATTTTCATTCAGTATGAATCGAGCAGTCGACTAAGATAGTCGATTTACGTCACCCATTCGTAAAATATGTACACTAAAAAAAAAATGTATAAATTTCGATTAGGCTATAACTTTTAAGAATCTTGGCGCGATAAAGAACAAGAATTTTATGAAGAAAATTACTTCACATATGACCCTCTGCTGTTTCATTATTGATGCCGAAGGACTTGCTAGGAAAGGGTCTACAACTGACACAATTTCTAAAACATATGTTATGAAACCACTTGCATTGAGTCAAAATTTATTTTGTGGGCTAATCTAAGATGGTCCAACTGCCGCCTAAGTTATGATGACATCGGTCATCTCCAGTTCTATCCTTAACCTTCCTTAATTTGTTTCTGAAACTATGAACCAATGATACAATTTTTTGTCAGAAATAATGGTTTAAAAAATATCTACCAATTTCGAGAACTGGACTGGTAAAAGACTAAAAGATTTTTAAAATATCTTTCTTTTAATCCTAATAACTTTGAAAATATTTAAAGGACTTCTTCACTTTTAGCTAAATCCGGATCTTTTGACGCTATCTCTCCGAAACTGGATCCGAGCGAAAAATTTTGTTGTTCGTGTTGTACGTACAATTTAACCCAGATAGACCTGAATTCTTTTTTTGGAAATTCACCAATTTTTTTTTGTAGTTTTCGTATATTAGAGGTTGTTTGACAATGAATATGGTGATTTTAGAATTTTTTTGGACATCCTTCCAGAAGGACGTCAGTCTTATATGCAAGCAAAATTTGTATCATTTTTGCTTATAATTTCCTTATCAGTATCAGTATCTGTAAATTAGTTTTCCATTTTATCGAGTCTAAAAGAATAACAAAACCAAAACCTTTAGTAAAGCTAACTCTTGAACGCTGAAAATAAAAGTTTAGCTTGAAGCTTTTTGGTGTTTACTATCAGAATGTCGGTTTTTTGTTGGGATTACAGCAGAAAACGTACTTTCTGATATTCTTCAATTCTTCTGTGTTCTGAAGCGAACATTTCTTATCAAATTCACCCAAATGTCACGACAAATATCTTATCAACTTGAAGAGTCCTTATCCGTTAAGAAATAACCTCTTTGGTATGATTTCAACCTGGATATGAAGATGATCTTGAAGCTAAAATTTGTTCCCGTACCTGATCGGCTTTCTTCTTGTGAACTTTTTTATTCCAAGACTCCAAATGATAGGACAATACCCTCAACGACTGAATGTTTTTAAGAGAGCGGGGCAAAAGCATGACATCTCTTGTTCAGGAGGGGATTAATCTCGGTTAAACGGTCATTGCTACTCAGGTTCTTATTTTCACAGTTGTATAGGTAAATGTATTGCATATCACAAATTGGTATCAATCCCCTGAATTAGGCCTCCTTCGGCATTATTTGGTGATAATAAAGCAAAATTGACCACTCTATGTCCTATGGCATCATACTTTCCCTCCAAAACTTCCACAATTCCTTCCAATGGAAGCAGTTTTCTGAGTATGAAAAAGATAATTTTATGACGTGGATTTGACTGACGTCCTTCCAGAAGGATTTGTAACGTGATCCTAAATTCTGCCAGTTTTGTGAAATCCCATTGAATTGAAAATCAATGAAAGAAATCGCAAAGTATACTTAACCATGATGACAGTTGGTTAAGCCTCAAGACATCCGAGCGGGCTCTGCACACCTAGCTATGCTTCAGCCTTAGCTTAGGGAAAATGGGCGTGGGGTTGCTCTTAGCCTTGAGGATGGTTACACAACTTATATTTTGGTGCAGATAGATAATAAGGAAATTAAGGAAGGAATGAGGATAAAGATAGGAAACATGCCCAACGAAGAAAAGTATTGATTTATTCTTAACTAAACTGACACTATAAAATTATTTTGCACATTTTTTTGTGACCGAAAACGTCTGTATGTATGTATGTATTCTCCTTTAACTCCTAGGAGGAGCATAGGGCCAATATGAAATCTCTCCATTTGTCACGATCCCTTGCGATGACTTTGATCTCTTGCCACGATTTTCCCGATTCTTGAATTTCCTTTTCCAACGACCTTTTCCAGTTGATTTTGGGTCTACCACGTCCTCTACTGCCTTGTGGATTCCACTCAAGGGCCTGGCGACAAACTTCGCTGTGTGGTTTCCGAAGAGTGTGACCAATCCATCCCCATTTGCGCAGCTTGATCTCGTTTGCCATAGCCTTCTGTTTGCATTTTTGATGTAGCTCGGCATTTGATATAGTTCGAGGCCACCAAACCTTTAGTATGCGCCTTAAGCATTTGTTGACGAATACTTGCAGCTTGTTCGTTAGTTGTTCAGTAACAAGCCATGTTTCGCACCCATATAACAAAACCGATTTCACATTCGAATCAAAAATGCGTACTCTCGTTTTGGTGGATATAACGAATGAAGCCCATATTTTGTTCAGTTGAGCAAACGCGCCTTTTGCTTTTGCTATTCTTGAGTTAATATCCTCTTTTGCTCCACCATCCATGGAGATAATGCTGCCTAAATACGTGAAGCTATCGACGTTTTCGATATCATCACTGCCAGCTTTAAACGTGATGTCATTGCTTGCGTTTAGCTTCATGCTTTTAGTCTTGGATACGTTGATTTTCAGGCCGGCCTTTTGTGATTCCAAGACAAGGTCTTCAATTTTGTTTTGCATATCTGAATGTTTGGATGATAAGAGGCAGATGTCGTCGGCGTAGTCGAGGTCTTCTAGATGTTCAGTAAAGTTCTATTGGATACCCCTTAAAAGATTGGATACCCCGATAAAGATATAATGCGCAGAAAAATCTTATTCAAGAATAACAATTATAAGAAAGATATCAAATGATTTAACAAAAAAAAAAACAATATAAGAAATCTGAATAGTAGTAGTTATCGTGGTTCTACTGTCATTAAATTGGAACAAAAAAAAACCGATCTTAGTTGAGGTCGTTGACCACATAAGAAATTAAAAGTACAAAGAACAAAATGAAAAAGAATCAAACATTCAAAATTTTGAGAGATTCAGCTAGTTAGGACTTCTCAAAAAAAAAGCTTTGCTGCACATTTATGCATTTCTGCGAGCGATTCTGAACGAACTCTCTTTTAAGTTATTATTTATGTTTTTATGTTTCGTTAGATTTTATTTTTAAGCTCTCTCTACATTTTTGATTCTATTTCTCTTTTGTTTCTTTGCTACTTTTTTTATGTTTTGTTTCATTTTTAACTATTAAGCCACTCTTTATATTAATTTACAAAAACAACATACCTCTCCAAATTCTGCACAACGTTGATCGATAAAGGCCTCCACGCTTGTTGTTGCTGCTGAATCTTTGTTGGTGGGTTTTTAAATGTGAGATGTATTTATAAACTTTAAGTGTATCTGGCTTTTTAAAGATACGAGTGCATTATAGCATTTGTAATGGGCTTTATTAATCATAAGCTGAATTTATATAGAGTCGTAATTTATTCAAACTGTTATACAATTAGGCACTCTTTAAATCAGAATAACAGTCGCCCACTCCTGCACGCATAACTGAGAATTGCATAGGTTCATGTATATGCACTCAGTACTTTTGCATGTGCACTACCTTTGCTCTAAGGGTAGATTAAACTTAAGTTAAAACTACGCTTAGTGTAGTTTTCGTAATATTACATGCAAGCGAAATAGAGTGAACATAGGCTGACTTTGCCCTACGTTTTAATTTTCGGTACCTATATTTCAATATATTTTGCCAATTTCTTTGCAATACCGTTTTACATGTAACAAGTGTTTTTTTAAGCAGTGGGCTTTTCATAATACCTTTGTTGCAATATGCAATTATCAACAGCATTCTTTTCAAATTGGTATGCCGAGCATAAAACATCATTAGTGTGATTTTAATATTTCTTTTTTTTTTTTTTTTTCGTAAAGTCGTGATATCAATATATTTCCTAAGAAAGTGAAACCATTCAATTATTAAAGGCCATAAAAGTTTCAAAAGATTTACATAAGTTCCAGGAATTTTTGGATTGCTAAGGTAAAGTCACATAAATAAAAAAATAGAGAAAAATTAGAAAAGGAGTCCGACCCATTGTATTTTGTTACTTAGGAAAAATTATTTCGAAGGCGTACAATTGTCCAGCGGAGCCCCACTGTTGCGAAAGTTTTGCTGTAAGAAGATTTGGCGCATCTTCGGCAGGTGGCCTGGGGATGCGCAGCTTTTAAAGTTTACACTTCTTAAAGAAGCACCATTTCATCAAAAAACTTTCGGGAAGCCCTACTAATTTACCACGTGGAAATTGTATCACCATAACCAAACTACAACACGAGCATCTTAGTTTAGCTGATTTCAAATATCACCCTGAAGCTCCAGTTTCCAAAGAATTTTTAAATACAAGGCGTATTGGGAACCTTTTTATGCTGAAATTTACGTACTTCGCAGACTCATAAATCATTGCAGAATAAACTGACTAATTTCTGCAGTTTCATCGACGCATGACTTGTATTTACTAGCAGTCTTCAGCTTAAGTTTTAATTTTTACGCTATTCATTTGCTACTGTGGAATTCAAAATCTCAGGGAAATTTAAGTAGTTTCGTAGATTTGAAAAAGGCTCATGTTTTTTTTTTCCAAAGTGTTCAATTTCAACATATTCGTATTAAAGACATATATTTATATATATATAAAACTCGTGTTCGACGCCTCGATATATATATATATGTACGATGGCCACAAAATGGCGGTGATGTTTTTCCAAAACTTTTTAGTTTAACTTTTAACTAATAATACTTAATTCTTGAATACAACATTCCATTCCATTCAAAATTTATTTTTTTTTCATGAAACGTTTGAATTAAATTCATAAATTGTCAATTTAACAAAATAAATAATAATTTAAGTTCTTATAAGTAATAACGAAGTCTTCAGTACTTCTTTAATTCAATGCCAGTTTGATTGACCTATGATTTTCTGAAATCATTTAGAATTTAAATAATACTTAAATTTAGTTGAAATCTTCTTTTATTTCTAAAAAAAAAACCATTGAAATATTTTGTTGCTTACTATAAGGACCTAGATGATGATGCCCTTTTAAAACTTTTTTTTTGTTTTCATAATTAAAAATAATTTAAAATTTTTATTTAAAATTTCCTCATTGTTAATAATGGGTTAATGCACAAAAAGTATCTTCAATCTTAGTTCGTAATTCCAAAAAAGAAGCAAAAGCAAATATAAAATACAACAAAAAAAGTTTCAACTGGGTAATTATTCTATTAGAGAGATTAAGCTAGTGTTTAACTATAATTAGTGAGAGTATTTTACACACATTCCATAACTGCAGCATCACATCGCTACGCTGAGCTCAACGTCATCGATGCAGCCGCTAAATATGTAGGTGAGTTTTACTCCTATTTTTAACTCTCTTTATCGTAGTTATATTTTAAATTGATTGAAAAGAAATAAGAAAACAAAAACAAAGAAATACTCCAAAGCTCTTCTTTGAATTGATATGTTCTCAAATTTATAGCTATAGTGTTTCGGTTTTCATTATGTTTCAATTTTTTTTTATTTGCTCTTTAATTTGCCAAGGCTTAATCTGCAATGTTGTTAAAAATTGTATCAACAATGTTGACAAAACCAAAATTTTGAATTAACCTTTTTTTTTTGCACAATATTGAAATTTACATTACATTTTTTCTATCTATTTTTGAATAGTATATAAAATGTATAAATGCTATTTAGTATATTTAATATTTTGAATTAACATATTATCATAAATAATGAATAAATTGTAAACACTTTAATAAGTCTTGTGATGACAACGTAATTTTGTTAGTTTGAATTTGCTTTTGGTTGGGTTTGGGAGAGATTGAGGGTCTCTCAGACTATGGTTGGGCTAGGGACAAGACCCGAGACAGAATAACACCTACTGTCTCCCACCAGAAAGATAGAGTAGTTTATCTTGCGCCTGATTTGTAAAGATTTTATGTTATAGTTTAACTTGCCTTAAGGCAGTTTATTAATTTTGATCCTTGTTTGGGGTTGTTTATTTTTTTTTCTTTGCATTTTCACTATTATGTAATTGTGCACGATTTTTTTATGGATGATAATTAAAAGGCATTGTTAGTGTAGGGCACGAATCCCCCCCCATATCCCGACGAGCATAGACCTGGAATCACTAGCGTGCACACACTTGCTCTGCATCAACTTATTGCCACCTATCTTATGGAAACATTAGATAGATTTTCCCCTATCCATCTCTTATAGAGATCGATTCATTGTGGTTCTGCATTTTTTTTTTTTTGCATCTCAATTATTTTATCATTACATAAAATGGCGCCCATTGTGGGGCCCAGTTATTTTGGGCTATCCTCAGTTTTTTTTTTGGAACTTGTTCAGTAAGTCTGGAATTAGAAATTAGCTTTTCAGAGCTTAACTAACCGACTTTGGAAATAAGATTTTCACTTTTAATTTTCATTGTATGTTTGAAAAATTTTTGGAATTTTGTTCGAATGCTTGGCGTTCAGCAAACCATTTTTAAAACATATAAAATATAAATCCATCATATTTAAATAAGGCACTGGAATTTATTAGCGTGCAAAGCATTCTTTTAACCAGCCTTAAGTTTTCAATTGGTTTTGAACAAAATACCCTTTCCATATCTTTTGGAATCTATTTTTTTTATAATTCGTTTCTTGTCATTCGATATGTAAAGTGAAGTATATTTGCAAACCGCTTTCTTCATAAATAAATTTAATTTTCCACTTTTTTCTATTCAGGTAAGGTAAACTGCTTCTGTTTCTGAGTGAGTCTGTTTATATTTTTTTCTAAACTAACAAGATTCTCGTCAGTCGATCACAAGACTTAAACCAATTTTGCTTATAAATACTTTTATATATTTTTTTTGAATCGTGAAAAGCTAAAGTAATCTAATTACAACCTTTCTAAATAATTCAGATTATAGATTAATGAATAGGTTGTACAAATTTTTGATACATTTTGAATAACCATTCGTTTTCTATTCGATCGTGATTTTGACTTTCGGTTTTAGTACGATACGACATTTGTGTTTTTTTTTTTTTATATACATAAATTTAAAATGGCTGTTCATCACAGCAACGAAGATTTGGTTCAACTGGGTCTACCTAGAGAACTTTGCACTATATGTAGTGAAGTTACTACAGAGTTAAATTTTGCGTTAACGCCTTGTCGTCATGGCTTCCACCGTTCTTGCATTGCCATATGGTTACAAGAAAACAATAGCTGCCCAATCTGCAGAAGATCTTGTGATAGCCAGTCTCTTCATAGCTTTGCCGAGCAAGAGCCACCACTTTCTCTTGATCTTGGAAATGGTGCACGACCAAAAGGAGCAATTAAT
This sequence comes from Calliopum simillimum, assembly GCA_951812925.1. Classification (NCBI taxonomy): domain Eukaryota; kingdom Metazoa; phylum Arthropoda; class Insecta; order Diptera; family Lauxaniidae; genus Calliopum; species Calliopum simillimum. Next base: position 223,428 of record CATOTO010000135.1, on the reverse strand, counting down.
GGTAGGGGTCCTACTACACGTTCTCAAGCCACCAATGCTACGGTTTCAAGTTGGCAAAGTCAAAATGAGTATAGATCGCCTGCAAACCATCGCGGACGTGGGAGGCCACCAAACTTTAATAATCATAATAACCGTAACCGAAATGACAGAAATGACAGGAATAATAGGAATGAACAACTTAATTCTAATTTTGATTTACGACGCATGCAAGATATAGTTGATGAATCAATCCAACGTCAAAATGAAAATTTTTCACGTGAATTAAGAGGTACCGTTGCCCAGCTAGTCACTAGTTCTCTAGATTCGTATTTCCAAAATTTGAATATAGGTCAAAATCCTTTGTTACGCAACAATAATGCATCTCGATCAGGCTTAAATCTTTTAGAAGAACCAAGTAACCAAAATGCAAACAATAATAATGATGTTAGTTCTCGTAACGAGCAGAACATTGATCAAAATGCTAATCATAATTCAGATCGCAATAATCCCATTCATGGGATTAGTTCCAATGGCAATTCTTCTTCTGATTCAATTGCAAAAACAATTTTTAATTGGAAAATAATATTTGATGGGTCATTAGAATCAATTTCTGTAGATGAATTTATCTACCGCGTGAACGCTCTTACCGTCTCCACACTTAGATGCAATTTTAATTTATTATGTCAGCATGCGCACGTGTTATTTGAGGGAAAAGCTAAGAGATGGTTTTGGCGGCATCACCGTGCTGTGCAAAGATTAGATTGGTCCAATATATGCGAAGAACTGCGAAAGAATTTTAAGGATGTAAGGTCAGATTTTGATATCGAGGAAAAACTTCGCTCCCGAAAGCAACGAGGAAACGAAACTTTTGAACAATTTTTCGATTCTATTATGTGCATTTGTGATAGTCTGCGTACACCAATGCCTGAATTGGTTTTAGTAGAAACACTCATTCGAAATTTACGTCCCGAAATCCGTCATGAGCTTTTGCACCTAGAAATAAAAACTATTTCTGAATTGAGGCGAGCTTGTAACCGACGTGAAAATCTGCTTGATACTTTTCAGCGTCCTAATTTGAATTTTGCTAAGCCTTTCTCTTATCAAAAGAAACAGATTTCAGAAGTTTTAGAGCCAGAATCAGGTGACGATGATTGTGCGGAAGATGTTAGTGAAATTCGAGCACAAGCTAAATCGGTTGATTATTCAAATGTCAAATGCTGGAACTGTGAAGATTTAGGACACAGTTATAAGCAATGCGAAAAACCACGTCGTATTTTTTGCTACGGTTGTGGTTTATTAGGATTTTTCTTGCCCAATTGTACAAATTGTAACAAAGCGGAAAACAGACAGGGGGATGGCTGCGGCAACAACAGCAGACATCCCAGAACTTACAAAAAGAACATGAACTAGCTAATAAATCTTCAATTTTAATTTTAAAAAAATCTGACGTAACCCAACTACCAAATGTGACAAATTTATTTCCTATCAAGCCTTTACACGAAAGACTGAAAAATTATAAAAATATTCGCAACAAAATCTTCGAAAGATCCCGTTCTGCACAACGTGCGAGAGATTACTGGGAGAAAGTTAGAGATAAAAGGCAATTTCTCTTATCCACAGTTCTCTGCAAGGACAGTGACATACGTCCTTATGCTTCTATTAAGGTTTTGAATAAAAATATTCTTGGCTTACTTGACTCAGGTGCCTCAGCTAGTTGCATAGGCAGTTCTCTTGCAGATGAAATTTTGAGTTCAAATTTGAAGTTTAAACCAATTAAATCTTTTATACGGGTGGCAGACGGATCTAAACAAGACATTAAAGGTGTTGTAGAGTTAGATGTAGAATACCTGGACAAGACACATAAAATAGAATTTTATATTATACCAACATTAGCGCAAAATATTTATCTGGGAGTAGACTTTTGGAAAGTTTTCAAGTTAGCCCCACATATCATAAGTGAAGTTAATTTTTCTGAAAACGATTCTAATATGCATGACCTAGATATGGCACAAAAAGATTTGTTAAATTCGGCAATAAGATGCTTCCCGTCTTTTGAAGAATCAGGTCTGGGAAAAACTTTGGTTTTAGAGCACTCGATTGATGTTGGAACAGCCAAACCCATAAAGCAGAGGCACTTTCCCATTTCGCCTGCAGTAGAGAAGATTATGGGCCAAGAGATCGATCGAATGCTTGCATTAGGGGTCATTGAAGAGTCAAACAGTGCCTGGTCTTCGCCGGTGGTCTTAGTTAGAAAACCGGGGAAGGCCAGACTCTGTTTGGATAGTCGGAAGGTTAATGAACTTACGGTGAAGGATGCGTATCTACTGCCTCACATCGAGGGTATACTAAGCAGGCTTCCCCGCGCAGAGTACATTTCTAGTCTGGATTTAAAGGATGCATTCTGGCAAATTCCACTAGAAATGGGCTCTCGCGAAAAGACTGCTTTTACCGTGCCAAACCGACCTTTGTATCAGTTTACTGTTATGCCGTTCGGCTTGTGCAACGCGCCCCAGACGATGTGTAGGCTAATGGATAAGGTTATCCCTTACCACCTTAAGGAGCAAGTGTTCGTTTACCTTGATGACCTCTTGTTGCTTTCGACCGATTTCTTGTCTCATATCCACCTACTTCAAGAAGTTGCACTACACATTCGAAAAGCAGGGCTCACAATTAATATTGCTAAAAGTAAATTTTGCTTAAAAGAGGTGCGATATCTTGGGTATATTGTAGGTCGCGGTACGCTTAGAACGGATCAGGACAAAATTTCAGCAATCACTGAATACCCTGTGCCAAAATCAGTCCGACAGTTACGACGTTTTCTAGGGATGGCTGGTTGGTATAGGCGTTTTATTGCTAACTTTGCCGAAATTACCACCCCATTAACTGAACTATTGAAAAAGGCTCGAGTTTTTGAATGGACACCGGAAGCTGAAGCAGCATTCAAACTGTTGAAAGATCGCTTGACGTCAGCACCGTTGCTCGCCAATCCGGATTTTAATAAGCCATTTATAATTCAATGTGATGCAAGTCAGCACGGAGTAGGTGCAGTGCTCGTGCAGAAGAATGAGAATAATGAAGAAGTACCTGTGGCTTTCATGTCACAGAAGCTCAATAATGCGCAGCGCAACTACTCCGTGACTGAGCAGGAATGCTTGGCGGCGGTGCTGGCGGTAAAGAAATTTCGTCCATACGTTGAGGGTAAGGAGTTTCAAATAATTACGGACCACGCTAGCCTTCGCTGGCTTATGAGGCAAACAGACCTCAGCGGTCGTTTAGCTCGCTGGGCCTTAAAGCTTCAAGGCTACGATTTTGTGATTGAACATCGCAAAGGAAGCGCGAATGTGGTGCCAGACGCCCTCTCACGTACAAATAGTGAAAATGCGGACGAAATTTCAGAAATGGTGATAGAAAATGTGCCAGATATTGATCTTGATTCGGGTGAATTTGACAGCTTGGAGTATGCAGAGCAAAGGAGCAAAATTCAAAACAATGTGGATAAGCTTCCTGATTTCAAAGTTTGCGACAAATACATATATAAACGTACCGAACACTACACTGGTGACGAAAATCAAGAAAATTCAACATGGAAATTAGTTGTGCCTAAAAATTTGCAATATATAGTGATTCGTAGTGCACATGACGGGGCGACTAGTGCTCATGGGGGTGTAGCAAAAACCGTAGAACGTTTGAGAAGATATTTCTTTTGGCCCGCCATGTATCGAATGGTGCGAGATTATGTGCTGAGCTGTGAAACCTGCAAAATGACGAAACATTCTACTAAAATAAATAGGCCTCCAATGGGCAATTTTTTCCCAACCGAGAGAGAGTTTCAGCGTTTGTTTATAGATTTGATTGGTCCTTTACCCAGGTCTAAAAGTGGCCATATTGGTTTGTTGATTGTATTGGATCAGTTATCAAAATTTACCTTTTTATGTCCTCTAAAAAAGTTCACGTCTTCTCCCATTATTCAATTTCTGAAGACGAACATTTTTGATATTTTTGGAGTCCCTGAAACCGTAATTAGCGACAATGGCAGCCAATTTCGGTCAAATGAATTTGAATCCTTTTTAACTAAACTTGGAATAAAGCACACTTGCACAGCGGTTTACTCACCTCAAAGCAATAGCTCTGAAAGAGTAAATCGCTCGATCAATGCAGCACTACGTGCTTATATAAAAAGTGACCAACGCGAGTGGGATATTCACCTGAGCAGCATCAATTGTGCCTTGCGCAATTCGGTGCATCAAACAACCTGTCATAGTCCTTATTATGTGGTTTTTGGGCAGCACATGTTGTTACATGGGGAAAGCTATAGACTCCTTAGAAATGTGAGTATGTTAGAAGAAGGAAAGACTGAAAATGTAGAGCAACGACATGATCATTTATCGGTTATTCGGGATTTAGTTAGACAAAATTTAAAGAAAGCACACACAACAAATGCAAAAATCTACAATCTGCGAACTCGTCCAGTTTGTTATCACGTAGGCCAGGTGATCTTACGTAAAAATTTTGCGCAAAGCAACTTAGCCAACCACTTTAACAGCAAATTAGCCAAAACTTACCTTAAAGCTAAGGTTCGAGAAAAACTTGGGTCAGTCTACTACGTCTTGGAAGATTTAAATGGGAAAATTTTAGGGACTTACCATGCAAAGGACATGAAACCTCTGTAAAAACATTTTTTTTTCTGATTTTTCTGAAAATTTCCAGATTTTTTATACAGCTGCAAGGCTACAGTATTAAAAACCTGTTTTGTAATGGGCTTTATTAATCATAAGCTGAATTTATATAGAGTCGTAATTTAATCAAACTGTTATACAATTAGGCACTCTTTAAATCAGAATAACAGTCGCCCACTCCTGCACGCATAACTGAGAATTGCATAGGTTCATGTATATGCACTCAGTACTTTTGCATGTGCACTACCTTTGCTCTAAGGGTAGATTAAACTTAAGTTAAAACTACGCTTAGTGTAGTTTTCGTAATATTACATGCAAGCGAAATAGAGTGAACATAGGCTGACTTTGCCCTACGTTTTAATTTTCGGTACCTATATTTCAATATATTTTGCCAATTTCTTTGCAATACCGTTTTACATGTAACAAGTGTTTTTTTAAGCAGTGGGCTTTTCATAATACCTTTGTTGCAATATGCAATTATCAACAGCATTCTTTTCAAATTGGTATGCTGAGCATAAAACATCATTAGTGTGATTTTAATATTTCTTTTTTTTTTTTTTTTTTCGTAAAGTCGTGATATCAATATATTTCCTAAGAAAGTGAAACCATTCAATTATTAAAGGCCATAAAAGTTTCAAAAGATTTACATAAGTTCCAGGAATTTTTGGATTGCTAAGGTAAAGTCACATAAATAAAAAAATAGAGAAAAATTAGAAAAGGAGTCCGACCCATTGTATTTTGTTACTTAGGAAAAATTATTGCGAAGGCGTACAATTGTCCAGCGGAGCCCCACTGTTGCGAAAGTTTTGCTGTAAGAAGATTTGGCGCATCTTCGGCAGGTGGCCTGGAGATGCGCAGCTTTTAAAGTTTACACTTCTTAAAGAAGCACCATTTCATCAAAAAACTTTCGGGAAGCCCTACTAATTTACCACGTGGAAATTGTATCACCATAACCAAACTACAACACGAGCATCTTAGTTTAGCTGATTTCAAATATCACCCTGAAGCTCCAGTTTCCAAAGAATTTTTAAATACAAGGCGTATTGGGAACCTTTTTATGCTGAAATTTACGTACTTCGCAGACTCATAAATCATTGCAGAATAAACTGACTAATTTCTGCAGTTTCATCGACGCATGACTTGTACTTACTAGCAGTCTTCAGCTTAAGTTTCAATTTTTACGCTATTCATTTGCTACTGTGGAATTCAAAATCTCAGGGAAATTTAAGTAGTTTCGTAGATTTGAAAAAGGCTCATGTTTTTTTTTTTCCAAAGTGTTCAATTTCAACATATTCGTATTAAAGACATATATTTATATATATATAAAACTCGTGTTCGACGCCTCGATATATATATATATGTACGATGGCCACAAAATGGCGGTGATGTTTTTCCAAAACTTTTTAGTTTAACTTTTAACTAATAATACTTAATTCTTGAATACAACATTCCATTCCATTCAAAATTTATTTTTTTTTCATGAAACGTTTGAATTAAATTCATAAATTGTCAATTTAACAAAATAAATAATAATTTAAGTTCTTATAAGTAATAACGAAGTCTTCAGTACTTCTTTAATTCAATGCCAGTTTGATTGACCTATGATTTTCTGAAATCATTTAGAATTTAAATAATACTTAAATTTAGTTGAAATCTTCTTTTATTTCTAAAAAAAAACCATTGAAATATTTTGTTGCTTACTATAAGGACCTAGATGATGATGCCCTTTTAAAATTTTTTTTTTGTTTTCATAATTAAAAATAATTTAAAATTTTTATTTAAAATTTCCTCATTGTTAATAATGGGTTAATGCACAAAAAGTATCTTCAATCTTAGTTCGTAATTCCAAAAAAGAAGCAAAAGCAAATATAAAATACAACAAAAAAAGTTTCAACTGGGTAATTATTCTATTAGAGAGATTAAGCTAGTGTTTAACTATAATTAGTGAGAGTATTTTACACACATTCCATAACTGCAGCATCACATCGCTACGCTGAGCTCAACGTCATCGATGCAGCCGCTAAATATGTAGGTGAGTTTTACTCCTATTTTTAACTCTCTTTATCGTAGTTATATTTTAAATTGATTGAAAAGAAATAAGAAACCAAAAACAAAGAAATACTCCAAAGCTCTTCTTTGAATTGATATGTTCTCAAATTTATAGCTATAGTGTTTCGGTTTTCATTATGTTTCAATTTTTTTTTATTTGCTCTTTAATTTGCTAAGGCTTAATCTGCAATGTTGTTAAAAATTGTATCAACAATGTTGACAAAACCAAAATTTTGAATTAACCTTTTTTTTTTGCACAATATTGAAATTTACATTACATTTTTTCTATCTATTTTTGAATAGTATATAAAATGTATAAATGCTATTTAGTATATTTAATATTTTGAATTAACATATTATCATAAATAATGAATAAATTGTAAACACTTTAATAAGTCTTGTGATGACAACGTAATTTTGTTAGTTTGAATTTGCTTTTGGTTGGGTTTGGGAGAGATTGAGGGTCTCTCAGACTATGGTTGGGCTAGGGACAAGACCCGAGACAGAATAACACCTACTGTCTCCCACCAGAAAGATAGAGTAGTTTATCTTGCACCTGATTTGTAAAGATTTTATGTTCTAGTTTAACTTGCCTTAAGACAGTTTATTAATTTTGATCCTTGTTTGGGGTTGTTTATTTTTTTTTCTTTGCATTTTCACTATTATGTAATTGTGCACGATTTTTTTATGGATGATAATTAAAAGGCATTGTTAGTGTAGGGCACGAATCCCCCCCCCCATATCCCGACGAGCATAGACCTGGAATCACTAGCGTGCACACACTTGCTCTGCATCAACTTATTGCCACCTATCTTATGGAAACATTAGATAGATTCTCCCCTATCCATCTCTTATAGAGATCGATTCATTGTGGTTCTGCATTTTTTTTTTTTTTGCATCTCAATTATTTTATCATTACACATTATTAAAATAATTCAATCTTTTAGAATTTAAATTATTAAGCTTAATTTTAAGAATTGAAATTAAAGCGATTTCATGTTGGTTTTAGTTACTATTATTTAGATTTATAAAAAAAAGGATATTATTAACTGCAAAGGGTACATTTAATTTAAATTTTAATATTGATTTTGCAGTATTAAATTAAATTATTTACAGTTTTGTGGTTTCAAAATTTAATAAAAAAAACTAAATTTAAATCAAACTAAAGAAGTCGAAAAAAGATATGGCTTCTGAAAAGCTTACATTTAAAATTGTAATAGTCTACTTTAGAGTAAATTTCCCGAAGAAACAAAAGCAAAATATTCCAAGAAATTGAATTAAAAGGAAAGATGGTTTATCTTAGATTATTAATACTAAATAAATAATTTAAATAGCTATATAAACGATATCCAAATTACATACTAATCAGTGGGTTTTCAACCAATTTTAAATCTATCTTTAATTTTGAGTTTAAGAGCTTAAGCTTTAGTTTGGATTTAAAATTGCGCGGTCTCAAACAAGTTTAATCTAGAATTTTCCAATTTTCTGAGTTTATAAGTTTAATGTTTCACGATTTACATAAGTATTAATTCTTCGCCATGATGAGTGCACAATGCCCTTGGTTTAAACTCAATGTGACTTTTGTCACCCTTGTAACAAAATGGAGGTAAGCCTTGAATTCACTTGTTAAACCAAAACGTGTTCGGAACTTCAGGACAATATCAAATAAAGGTTTCTGGTTAAAATTTTCCACGCCGAGAAAATTGAAGAAGCTGCTGAACAAAATTGATGGTCGAACTCGGTTTTCTTTAAGCCTTTCGCGGCACCTGCTGCAAGAGTGGTAGACAGGGTGCTCCGCTGTACCTTTCAAAAAAAAAAAACACTTATATTACTGATCGTAATATAAAATAAACTATTTATCATTTTCTTACCAAAAAATTTATATTTTTTTGTTCGATTGAATTGAATGGTTTTTTCACCAAGATTATTAACTTTTTTGTGACTTTTTAACCGAAAATTATATGACGTACAGATCATAAAAATTAGCACTTGTTTTTGCCTTTTCGGCTTTCTGATCATATGTATAACACAATTAATAATTTTTTTTTCCACGGATAGAGATCTTTACTTGAAGACGATGGTCGGCCGAAAGAATGAGAGTTTTAAAACACGATTGGAGTTTCCCATGCATTGAAAACATGTTTTTAAATTACCGTATGAAATCGGTACAACTCCGAATTCTGTACACACAAAAAAAAAGGGACATAATATTAATGAAAAATTTATTATTAATAACGAAAAAATTCATCGAATTTGAGCCGAGAACAGCATTCATTGACTATAAGTATTTTCAATCATACGTTAAACAAGGCATACGTACGCTTATGAATTATTCATAAAATGTAAGAACTTTTCTTAAAATCTAAGAACAAAATTCGTAAATTTTTTTATGAATTATTTTTAAAACGTAAGAATTCGTTCATAAAATCTAAAAACCAAATTCATAAATTTTTTTTTTTTTTTTTTCAAAATAAAAAAATTCGATTAAGCTTTTAAATACAAATTTTACACAAAAACGTCAGAGGAGTCTGTAGCGTATGTGATAAGGAGCTAGTAATATTTCTTTGCGCTTTGGTTTCCGGGTTCGAACCCCAATGCGGGTGAAAGTTTTTTTATTATTTTTTTTTTTTATTAGGAAAACGATCAAGCTCCAAGGCATAGGACATACAGTATTGAAATGGAGTGGTGTGTCTTAAGGAAAGTAAGCACTTGATGCTAAAGAACGCTTTTTAAGGCGCTATTTTTCCTCTTGGGAAAAAAATACTTACTATAGCATGCTTCAATACCTAGAAGCTCCAGGAGAATACACACATAGCATGATAGTGTGAGCCATATAGAAAGGAACTTTCAACAATACTTTATTAAGAATTTATCATAAACCAGTCTAGAACCAAAAGAAGAAGATGAAATACGACATAAAAATAATATTTCAAATTGATGACACTTTTACTTAAAATTTATGAACGTTTTGTTTAATTTTATGTAAACATGCATAAAATTTGTATCTGTAGATTTATGAAACGTTGTTATTCGTACGAAAAAATTCTTAAAATTTAAGAACGGAAGTTCATAAAAAAATTCCTCATAGAAAAATATTTATGAACTCATGTACTTGCGATTAATGAATCGTTCTTAAAATCAAAAAATTTTAATGAAAAATTTTGATTTGAAAATCAATGAATTTCGGTGTATGAATGCCGTTCATAAATATTATGTTCAATATTTTTTTGTGTGTACATATCGATGCAAAAGAACTCATGTGTTAGAAGAGTACTTGCATATAGCAAATATGATTAATTGATATGCGCCTGACAACGATTTGTCCCAAAGCTATAAATGCATGCATGGGCAACTGTGCATGATCGAATTATGAAATATTATTTACAAAATTTTTAAGATAAATGAATGTTTGCATTTTGTAGGTGAAATAATTAAGAAAATCACGCTCCTCACAAAACAGATGCTATACAAGGTCTCCTGAAGGATAGAATCTGAAAAAGGAAGTTTATTAACAGCATGAAGTTTAGCTAACGTTACTAATGAAACTTTTACCAAATGTCTTTGGCGTGATACATCCCTACTTCTTTTCCGTTTAAGTCTTCAAGGATGTAGTTTGAATTTCTTAACTTTTTCTTTATTCGGGCTTTAACACCTTTTGGTGCAAGCTTTGCATTAAAATGATTTATTAAACTGCTTTGAGCGAAATTTCTTCGAATTACTTCATCACCTACTGTAAAATTTCGTGGTCGGGAACGAAGGTTGTATGTTCGAAGATTCTTTTCGTACGATTGCTTAATTTTTGTCAAAATAGAATTTCGTAAAACCTGAAATCTGTCTTCACGATTTAGTTTTGCTATACCTTCGGATAAAAAATCAAGATTTTTAATGAGCTTGTAGTCATCAGCATGATTTACCATGTGCTGGCCAAAAACGACAAAATAGGGTGATTCACCTATAGATTGATGAATGTTGTTTCTAAGAGAACAATTTATACTACTCAAGTACGCATCCCAGTCTCGCTGATCCTTGCGAATGTAAGATCGCAACGCTTCGTTAACAGAGTGATTTACCCTTTCGGACGCATTTGACTGCGGTGAATACACAGCCGTACACAGATGGTTAATACCAAATTTTAAGAGAAACTTTTCAAAATCCTTGCACTTAAATTGACTACCATTATCTGTCACGATTGTTTCTGGAACACCGAAACAGTCAAAGATGTGTTCTTTTAGATACTCAATAATATTTTTGGATGTAAATTTACGCAAAGGTTTGAGAAAAGTAAATTTTGAGAAGTGGTCAAGAACAATACAGATCCCAATATTTCCTTTTTTCGATCTTGGAAATGGCCCAATTAAGTCCATATATAATTTTTGAAATGGTCTAGCGCTTTCAGACATTTGACCCATAGGAGGTTGAAGTGTTTGAGTTGGAGTTTTTGATGTTTTGCACAAATCACAAGCCATCACATAGTTGCGAACATCTACCACTACTCCAGGCCAATAGAAATGTCTCCCTATCCGCTCATGAGTATTTGCAATGCCTCCGTGGGCTGAGTTGGGTATGTCATGACAAGCATACAATACTTTTTTCTGAAGCTCTTCAGGAACATACAACTTCCATTCGTTTTCATCATCCACAGCACAGTTAGCGCGATAATAAATATATTTTCCTATAATTTGAAAATCTGGCATATTCTCAGATTCCGTTTTTTCTCGCAAAGCGCGGTATTTTTCAGAATCGAAAGCTGGTGATTCTAGATCCACCTCAGGTACAATTTCGACATCAATTTCATCTACTTTACTTTTTTCCTCAAAAACTCGGGACAAAGCATCAGCGACTTTGTTTTCACTACCTTTCCGATGTTCTATAGTAAAGTGGTATCCCTGTAGCTTCAGTGCCCATCTCGCAAGTTTTCCACTTAAATCTTTTTGCCTCATCAGCCACTTCAGACTAGCGTGATCCGTAACCACTCGAAATTCTTGTCCTTCGATATATGGCCTAAATTTCTTTATGGCCAGCACCACTGCAAGGCACTCCAGTTCCGTTACGGAGTAGTTTCTCTGCGCTTTATTTAACTTCTGCGACATAAAAGCGATGGGACGTTCGTCACCATTTTCGTCAGCTTGCGCAAGGAGACCACCAACTCCGTATCGGCTAGCATCACATTGGACAATGAATTCTTTATTGTAGTTGGGATGCACTAGAAATGGGACTGATGAGAGTTTTTCTTCAATAGAGATAAAACCACTTTCCGCCAAAGGATTCCAACTAAACTTTTTGTTTTTGGAAAGAAGTTCCGTAAGATGAAATGTAGCCGAAGAGTAATCATGAATAAAGCGTCGATACCATCCGACCATTCCGAGAAATTGTCGCATTTGCCGTACCGATTTCGGGATGGGATAATCTGTTATTGCACTAACCTTTTCGGCATCTACTTTCAATGAACCATTTCCTACGATGAATCCTATATATTTAACTTCATTCAATCCAAAACTGCTCTTTTTGACGTTTATTGTCAGGCCTGCTTTACGTAATTGAGAGGCTCAGAAGAAAAACGCGATGTACAGCATGCGTACGCAAAAACGAAATGTAAAATGCCTTGTAGAAAAGTGAAACAAAAAATTCTTAGCGCAAAAATGAAATGTAGAATAAGCTAGCGCGAAAGAGGGATGAACGCGTTTTTTTCGTTCTTGCGCGCAAAAATTCTTCATTGCGTTTTTGCGCTAAGCATTTCTTGTTTTCATTTTTCTGCATTTGGGAAAAACTTTTATGAAAATTTTTTTAAATCCAAAAAACTTTTTCAATGAAAAATTTCAAAGTGCAAGAATACGAAGTGTGTTAGCATTGACGCGTTTATATCGGCTCCCTCAAAATATATAAAAAATCGACATTTAAAAGAAAAATTAAAACATAAATTATATATAAGTGTGTGGCGGTTTACAAGCGTTAACCTTTTAGTTTTTGTCACAAAAAAAATTCATAATCTTTTAAACGAAAAAACTGAATATTATACCGGTGAAAACTGAAAAGTTGAAAGCAAAAAGAAGCTTGCGTCGTGTTCTTTGTTTTTTTTTTTTTCTTCGTTTCTTCCCGCGTTATTTGCTCTTTCCAGTGATATGGCCGATGAGACGAATGCATCGAGTGCTCTGTGCAATAAATGCACCTTACCTCTGCCCGCGACCGGTGACTTCGTGATTTGCCACAATTGCAGATCGAATTACCATTTTTCACCTTGTACGACTGTCTCTGAGACGACATATGTTAGAATGACAACTGACCGCAAGTTGGAATGGAAATGTCAGAACTGCAGACAAAGATTGAAGTCATCGTCATCAACAACGTCTACAACAGTATCAAACATACCAATAACAGCTGAGCAAAATTTGCAGAAAAATCAAAGCGAAAACGATAATGAAGGAGAGAATGGGACAAAACTTCTGATGCATTCTCACAAAATGAGATAAAAAACTACATGAAAGACATCAAAAACTTAATCGCAGGGCTAACTAAAACAATCGAATCATATAAAGATGATATGAAAGAAGAAATAGATCAAGCTTTCGCTAAAATAAGTGACACTGTCGGGCAGCTAGCTTCACGGGTCGAAGAATTGTCAAAAGAAAATACGACAAAAGAAAACAGAATCTCGGAAATGGAGAAAAAAATTAATGCTCTGGAGCAACGTACTCTCGAACGTAACATTGAGATTAGCAATGTGCCAAAGAAAGAAAATGAAAACGAAAAATCAATCATACAAGAACTAGCAAAGTCAGTAAATGTAAACATTGATGATAATCATATAATTGACGCTTACCGTACCAAACACAGAAACAACTACATAGTTGTCAAATTTTCTTCAATACAAATTAAACAAGAACTGATGCTAAAATTTCGTGGTAAAAAACTTAATGTTCGGAATATGGAAGAACCAAATCAAAATAGAGTTAATAAAAAAGCAGATGATGTTTACATCAATGACCAGCTGACTGCAGCAAACCGTCGTTTACTATGGTTAGCTAAATCCAAGGCAAAAGACAAAAAATGGAAATTTGTTTGGGTCCGCATGGGACGAATTTTAGTAAAGAAAGATTATGATACGACCGCTATAGAAATGTTATCTGAAAATGATCTAGCCATAATAGTTTAAACAAAAAAAAAAAATAAAAATAAAAAATAAAATAAAAGAAGCAAAGAGCAAGTAAACCCCCTGTAATATGAATAAAATTAAAACAAACGTATACTCCAATTTTCAAATCATAAACCAAAGTGAATTCTCAAGTTATCATTTTTCATGTATTTACTTAAATATTCGTTCATTACGAAAAAACTTTGTATCATTTCTGGCAGATATAAACAATATAAGTTCCTTGGTTGATGTAATTATTTTGGTCGAGACAAGTATAACAAACGACGAAAATTCTCTCTTTTCTATTGAAGGCTTCAATGCAGAGTTCCTTAATAGAAGTGAGAGCAGAGGTGGCGGTATAGCTCTGTATATAAAAAAGTCAATTGCTTATGAGTTATCTTTCACTGAAACCAAATCTTTTGAGTCTATGAAAATACAATTCAATGTAAACAAAATTTCCGTCGCTCTCGTGGCTGTTTATCGCCCTCCATCTCTCAGCATTGTGACATTTGTCGAAGAATTGGAGCAACTGCTGGGCAGAACAAATAAAAAACAAAATGTACTAGTCATTGGAGACATGAATATTGACCTACACAAAGAAAACTGCAACACTACCATCCAATATTTGGAAATGATGTCTTCAAACGGTTTGCAGAGTACAATTTCTGAGAGCACAAGAGTAGATATTACGAAAGGTACCAGTACTAATATCGATCATATGTTTACTCGTAGTAAAGAGAGTATTATCAATGCAGCAACAATAAAGTCCAACATATCAGATCATTATTCTCTTATGTGTGGTATCATTTTTGAAAACATTGATTATAACAACAATGATAATGATGTCCAACTACAGGAAACAATAAGCAATCATAGGGTAAATAATCACTTACGCAGCATTAATTGGGCAGAATTTTTAACTTTTTCCTGTGTTGATGATATGTACGAAAAAATTTATTCCACTTTTAAAGATGTTTACGAAAAATCAAAATTAACAGTAAGAATAAAACCGAAAAGAACTTCAAATCCATGGATGAATGAAAATTTAATTAAATATTGTGAACAAAGAGATAAACTTTATAGGAAATGGTTACGAAAACCTAATGATAAAAAAAAAGAGAATGATTATATCGAGCCCTAACCGCAATAGTAGCGTATGCGACAAAAAGCAAATTTTACAGGAGAGAGTTTTTTCATTTTTTTTCGAACATGCATGGCGGATTTTTTTAAAACGTTTAATGTAGTCTATATTACACCTCATATAAATAATATACGCGTTTTTAAATTGATTTTGTGTATATTTCACTCATTTATGGCGCATACGACATTTTCGCAGTCACTCTTGGCGAAGGTTGAAATTAAAATGTGGCGCATACGTTTCTTAAAATTACATGGTTTTACCTTTGAAAAATACATTTATTACATTTATTTAATACACAGAAAGAAATTTGTAACAATTTGGATGGTTGAAATTGTACCAACCCACAAAAACGGTCAGATTGACTGTAATATTGTTAATTTACAGTATTATTACTATTTAGTATTAAAAACTTACAAAATATCACACACACACATCGTTTGAACTTGGTTTTACTCCGATGTAGTCCCACTCCAGGTCTTTTTTTGCAAAGTTGTTCATAAAGGTCCAAATATACAGAAAAAGTTTTTTTTTTAAAATCGTTCAACGAGCTCACCGATTTTCCGAGTCGAATTCAGGTTACCAAATGGTCTTCACATTGTTTCTGCATTAAACTAAAAAGTTTGACAAAAACTAACTAATAACTGGGTGTGGTGCAGTTCGTTTTCTGTTTATTTTAGATTCAGAAATATTGTTTTTGAAAGTTTTAACTGATCGCGTTAACGAGATATTGTATTTTTAACAACTTTTTTTGAAATTTTTTTGTTAAAAAAAATGAACTTTCGCGTTTTTTTTAGAAAATTAGCAACGGACGAAAACAAGACAAATCATTTTCAATTTTAATTTTGTTGTTGAATCCGAATCTGGTTTTATAATTGCTATATCTAAAATGGTTTGAGAGAAATCCTAGCCTAAAGTTAAAGTTAAGTTCAATTTTTTTATTCTTAAGGCAATCCTTAGCCATAAAACATTAAAAAACACCTTGAAGCCCTATTATTTTACTTCAAAACCCAGCTTGAATTATATCGATATATTTTTTATTCTTCGAATTATTCTAACCTGAAAAGGTGAAAAAAGGAAAAATCCACGTTTTTTTGATATTTCATCTTACGGTATATACGGTAAAAGATATCGATATAATTCAAACTGATTTTCAATCCTTCGAGCTAACTTTTACAACGAACCCTCTTTACAAAATTTCGTCGAATTATCTAAGCTTTCCCGTGAATAATATTTCCACGGACACACAAGCATCCATCCAAAGAGACGGACATGGCTATATCGACTCAAAAAGTGATTCTGACGAGGAATATATGTACTTTTCCACACCTGCTACGCCTCCTTCTCTGGTTTTTGAGGTGCTTACGTTCTTTTTGCGGTCAACAAAAAAACATATGTGGCTCTTACGACATAATTGAAAGTGCGATATCTTTGTTAATATACAAAATTCAGTTTTAATTTTAGGCATATAGATGTGAATGACATTTTGGAACATATTTGCATCAAAAAAAAAATTTCGAAAAAATGCCGCATACGCTACTGTTGCGGTTAGGGCTCGATATATCATACAGAAACTTAGTGAACAAAAAACTGAATTATGCAAAAAATAATTTTTACCAAAATAAATTTTATGAAAATAGAAACGATATAAAAAAAACCTGGCAAACGATAAATGAAATAATTGGGAGGAGGTCTACAAACATTGATCAAATAATAACAAAACACTTTAAAGAAGATACGTCTATCACAACAAATTTGTTCGCGAAAACATTCGACGAGAATGTTAAAAAGACTGTGCATAAGTGCGATATCAAGACCATAATTTGCAATGAAATAATTATACAAAATTCAATTTTTATGGAAAACGCGAGTGAGTTGGAGATTTTTAATATTATAAATAGCCTCAATATAAACTAGTAAGGGTGTAAATTTTGGCCTGGCCAAAAAATAAATACCCTACACTGCAGTATTTTGAAAAGTTTGCTTATATGGGAGGTGCCACGCCCTCTTGTCCGAGTACACCCAGTTTTTGTTCAGAGCTTGCATTTATAGTTTTTAGTGTCAGAGTGAAATTTAGTTGGATTATCTCAAAAAACTCTTTCAGTATAGCATTTTGAATCTTTTGCTTATATGGGAGGTACCACGCCCCCTTGTCTGATTTCACCCAATTTTTGCTGAGAGCTTTCATTTATAATTCTTAGTGTCTGAGTCAAATTTGGTTCGAATATCTCAAAAAACGCTTTCAGTATAGCGTTTTGAAGCTTTTCCTTATATGGGAGGTGCCACGCCCTCTTGTCCGAATTCGCTCAAATTTTTATCAGAGCTTGCGCTTACAATTTGTAGTACTTATATGTATTGTGGTTGCATTGTCGTGAAAAATACTCTTAAAATTGCATTTTGAATATAATTTTTGTATGGGCGGTAGGCGTGTCCGTTGACCGATTTTGCTCATTTTCAATCCCCCGAGCTAACTTTGACGACGGAGGCAGCGTACCAAATTTCATTGAATTATCTTGCTCAGTTTTCCCAAAAAGTGTATTTCAACACACAGCCAGCCAGCCACCCAGCCAGCCAGCCAGCCAGCCAGCCAGACAGACGGACATGGCTATATCGACTCAGGAGGTGACGCTGATCAAGAATATATATACTTTTCTATACCTGCCACGCCTCCTTCTCTGCGTTACAAACGGAAGGACAAAGTGAATATACCCTGGGTGTAGGGTATAAAAATGGCCCAGGTGTTGATAAAATCAGGCCGAAAGATTTGAAAAACAATGTATATATTATAGCCCCTGTGATCACAAAGTTAGTCAATATGAGCCTAGAGCAAATGAAAATTCCGAATGCCCTTAAAATTTCTATCATTCGGCCAATATATAAAAATGGTGTAAAGTCTGATTACGGAAATTACAGGCCAATAGCAATATTACCTGTAATAGAAAAAATTTTGGAAGAAATAGTAGTTAGGAGATTAAGAACATTTGTCGAAAAATATAAAATCATTGACACCTGTCAGTATGGCTTTCAAAAAGGGAAAAATATAAACCAGCTCTTAGGTAACTTTGCAAATAGACTCAATGATAGTTTAAGCAGAAATCATCATAGCCTAGCGCTATTTATTGATTTTAGCAAAGCGTTTGACACCCTGTCTCACGATAAATTGATAATGTCCCTTCAAAATGCAGGAGTTCGTGGGAATTGCCTGAAGTGGTTTGAAAACTACCTGTCCTTCAGAACTTTTCGGGTAAAAATATGCAACGCAACGAGTAGCGAAATCGCAGTAAGCGAAGGAGTCCCTCAAGGATCGAAACAAGGTCCTCTGTTATATATAATATATGCAAATGGCTTGCTTAAATCTTTGCAGCATGGTACGGCATTTGCTTATGCAGATGATACTGCTATTGTGATATCACATAGAGACATTAACGTCGCTGAAAAAAAGATGCAGCAAGAACTAGATACAATCGCGCGATGGTCACATGACAATGGGCTCTCATTAAATGCTAACAAAACGAAAGTAATGCACATAAAACCACCTCACATACTGTATAGCCCAATACACATTAAAAACCACAATATAGAATGCCTCCATAAAAACACCATTAGCAGCCCAAATCTCGAAGATGCATGCAACACTGTAATAGAATTGGTCAATTCCTATAAATATCTTGGCGTGATCGTTGATCATAACCTGAAATGGAACGCACACATTGAACACCTCCAAAAAAAACTGCGCAGCACTTCGTACATGTTACATCACTTGAGCAACTGCAGTAATTTTGAAGTCCTGAAGCAAGCATACCTTGCATTAAGTGAGTCATATATCCGTCACGGCATCACGGCATGGGGAGGATCGGTTCACTGCAGACAACTTCAATACAGTTAAAATTGTTTGGTCAAAATTTTAGTAAAAAAGAAATGTATGTCAAGCTATCATGGAATATCTCCGAGTACATTTAAGAACATGGGCCTACTCAATATCACTGGAATCTTCAAAGCATCAATAGTAAATGAATTTTACAATGATAGTCGGTACAAGCTAAAAATAGACCACAGGCATAATACGCGAAGACAAGCAGAAGGAAGATTTAAGGTACCTCAATTCTTTAATAATTATGGAAAGAATACGCTTGCAGTTACATTGCCAACATTTTTAAATGATCTTCCTAGCTACCTTCTAAACATTTGCAACAAATTAAAAAGGCAAAAACTGATCAAAAATTATATAACTGAAAATATTACCTAAAATTTATCTATGTATCTTTTGATTTTCTCAACTAAGCTAAACTAAATTAAAAAAAAACTAGTAAGGGAGTAAAATTTGGCCTGGCCAAACATTAAATACCCTACACTGCAGTATTTTTCAAATTTTGATCATATGGGAGTTGCTACGCCCTCTTGTCCGAGGTCACCCAGTTTTTGTTCAGCGCTTGCATTTATAGTTTTTAGTGTCTGAGTGAAAAACTTTTTCAGTACAGCGTTTTGAAGCTTTTGCTTATATAGGAGGTGCCACGCCCTCTTGACCGAGTTCGTCTAGTTTTAGCTTAGAGCGTGCATTTATAGTATTTAGTATTTGAGTGAAGCTTGGTTCGATTATCTCAAGAAACTGTTTCAGTATAGCATTTTGAAACTTTTGCTTATGTGGGAGGTACCACGCCCCCTTATCCGATTTCACCCAATTTTTGTTGAGAGCTTTCATTTATGATTCTTAGTGTCTGAGTCAAACTTGATTCGAATATTTCAAAAAACGCTTTCAGTATAGCGTTTTTAAGCATTTGCTTATATGGGAGGTGCCACGCCCTCTTGTCCGAATTCGCTTGGTTTTTCCTCAGAGCTTGCGCTTACAATTTTTAATATTAATGCGTATTTTGGTTGCATTGTTGTGAAAAAACTCCTAAAATTGCATTTTGAATATATTTTTTGTATGGGCGGTAGGCGTGTCCGTTGACCGATTTCGCTCATTTTCAATCCCCCGAGCTAACTTTGGTGACGAAGGCAGTGTACCAAGTTTCATTGAATTATCTTGCTCAGTTTTCCCAAAAAGTGTATTTCAACACACAGCCAGCCAGCCACCCAGCCAGCCAGCCAGCCAGACAGACGGACATGGCTATATCGACTCAGGAGGTGACGCTGATCAAGAATATATATACTTTTCTATATCTGCCACGCCTCCTTCTCTGCGTTACAAACGGAAGGACAAAGTGAATATACCCTGGGTGTAGGGTATAAAAAGAAAAAAAACTAGTAAGGGTGTAAATTTTGGCCTGGCCAAAAAATAAATACCCTACACTGCAGTATTTTGAAAATTTTGCTTATATGGGAGGTGCCACGCCCTCTTGTCCGAGTACACCCAGTTTTTGTTCAGAGCTTGCATTTATAGTTTTTAGTGTCAGAGTGAAATTTAGTTGGATTATCTCAAAAAACTCTTTCAGTATAGTGTTGTGTGTTGATCACACGCTGTTATAAATATTCATTGCCTACCGTTAGGGATTTGATGTTATTCATACTCAACTCAGTACTAAGGCTATACTCGTGATAGTTTTAGTACTGCCAGAGAAATAACAGCTAGCATACCTTTAGGAGCTGCTAGTAAAGAACGGTAAGCAAAAGAGTTAAAGAACAGCGGGTTCAACGCGGAAGCAATCTGACCCCTATATCATAGATACGTGACTTTATTGGGCACGTCAATAAAGCCAAGTAAGATATATTTCGCAATACTGCGAAATAGTACGTAAACAGATAATGTAAGTTGTAACCATACATGTATGTAGCTAGAGGCATCTGTAAACCTCTAGCTGGTAAGTAATTTGAAAATAAAGAATCAGTTAGTGATCGGAGTTAAAACAGTCGACAAGTGTTTCATTTAAATCGGAGTTAGGTGTGCAAAGATCCCGAACAAACAACGCCGTAACCAGTGTGAGCAGCAGCAAAGAGAAGTGGGAGCGGCAGCGGAGCAGCGGAACCAAGGGTAAGTAGCCTTAACCGAATTTAACACTATCGTTTCTTTTGTTTCATCTCTAGGTAAACAGCTCAGCTGTATTTCCCCTCGCAAGGGAAATATAGCAACAACATTTGGCGCAGCCGGTAGTCCGAGCCAGGACTACGCATCGAGGGAAGGAGAATTGGAAAAGAGAGATCAACGTTGGAAATAATAATTCGTAGAAAGTGGTGAGTATTTTAATTAAGAAAAAACCTTAGAAAGTCTTAGTCTACTTTGCTTTAATTTATTGCAAGTGCTAAGCCAGCTAGTAGCGGTATCAATATCGCACAGCTGTTCAGGATCAGGTAGGGCCTAATTCTATTAAGCGATTATAAATTTCGTTACATTTTGTGTGAAAAGTGAGGGAAAGTGTCCATGAGAGTAGGAAAGGAAACAAATTTTAGGGAAATCTTTGTTAGGTTACAGTCGTTTCGGGACTGGGTGTTCTTGTTTTAAAGAAAAAAATTTGTGGAAAATTATTAATATTAATAATTTGTGTTTTTGGGAAAAAAAAAGGGAGAAAATTTTTCATAACTGGGAATTGTTAAAAAAAAATTTAGTAAATTAAAATTTTAATTTTTGTTCACCGATAGACTGGCTTCCCCCACCCGTGGTAAGAAGTCAGTTGTGCGATATCGGTTTCGTTTTCGTGGAAAAATAATCGGTGAAAAATTTCTGGAGTTTGCTCTTAGTGGTTTTCGTGCTGGGTTGGCTGAGACCTTTGGTATAATCGAGTACCAAGGGCTTGGGAACCTTGTTAAGGAAACTAAGAGGAGTGAAATCCTGGTAATTTTTACAACCGAAGTAGTTCAATTCTTTTGTTCGAACGGTTTACAAACTTTGAAGCCACTTTGCAAGGGGCTAGTGTTTGTAAAGCTTTCGTTGAAGTTTTGAGCTCGAAATCGGAAAATCCTGCTGGTTTAGTTTTGGGTTCCTGGGAATTATTTTCAAGTAATTCCATGGTTCCGTTTCGATCAGTAGGATTAAGCGGGAATTAGCGAAAATAATTGAGGAAAATTTCTTTTGAAAATTTATTTCTTTCTTTACGAAGGGAAAAATTTCGTATTCAGTTCTTTTCATACCAGCAACTAAAAGCTGGTATATGCAAAATAAAACGTTTCGTTTATTGTTGCGCAGGTCGTGGTTTCACTTATTCAAAGGGAAAAAAATATATGTGAATAGAACTTTGCGTTGTGGTTCATATGAACTGTTTTTGCAATTGTAGTTGCAATTTTTGATTTTTGTTTTTGGTTTTAGCACAATTGGTTTTCGATTTCAATAAAACAGAAAATAAAAAGACAAAATTAAGTCATTTTTATTTGTCATATTTTTGGTTTGCGTTGGTAGCAAGGCCAATGCGTTATTTTGTTATTGGGATTGAAATTACTGCTAATTGTGTTGGTCATTTTTGTTTGCAGTGGGAAAAACTGTATTTGATAAAATTTGTAATATTTGTTAATGTTGTTAAAGGGTTTTTCTTTGGGTGAATTTCTGAAATATCAAGGACGGCAGATCAAGGCCGTGGTTCAGTGTGCATTTGCGTTTTGGAAGTTGGAAAGATGAAACGGTTTTGATTGTTTAGTGTTATGAGTGAACTTGAGAAACTGAGAACTGATTACGGAAGGTTATTAAGTGAGATAGGGAATTTTAAAGAAAAGTTGTGGGAGTGTTTGAAGCTAGCTGCAGGGGATACGCAAAATTTTAGTGTTATTGAAGAAAGGGTTTACAGTTATAGGGATTTGTCGGAGGTAGAAGAAGCGGATAAGGTATTAGACGAAATAATTGGAATAACTGAGTCCGAGGTTAGGAGATTAGAAGATAAATCTAGAGATTGGGAGTCGGAGTTTAACGCTCTGAAGAAACGCTACGATCAACATTTGACTTTGTTACAGTTGAATGTGAGTCAAATTGAGGAGTTAGAGCAGGAAAATAGTAGTTTAGCGAATCAGTTGAACGTATCTTTTGGGGTATTTTCATCAGGCGTCAATTGGAAGTTTGGCGAAGGCGATTCCCAGGAACATACTGGAGTGCGGGGTCGCACGCATTCATTGAAAAGAAGAAGTGTGAGGCAGGAAGGGTTTGACAAGGTCAGGTCTAGTGCGAGTACGGAGCGGTCGGTTTTGGATAATAGTGTTAGACAGGCGGACGAAGCTAGTAGTAGTGGGATTTCTGGGAATCTCGCGTTGGAAAGTGAGGTGTCGGGAAGTGTCCCAGGGAAGGTTAGTTGTGGGAATAAAGAGGCACGGTCTGGTTTGAATAGGAACGCTGAAGTAGGAACGGGATCAAAGATGGTGGACGTGAAAAAATTGACTTTGGCGCAAAAGAAGCTTGAGAAGCAGCTGGACAGTGTTATAGGTAATTATAAGAAGTCTTCATCAGTCAGAAAAACTGAAGAATATTTCGACAAGAGATTGGAGGAGCTAGAGTATGTTTGGGAGAAAATAGTGAAGAATAATGAGGAATTAGAGGAGGCGGAGGCTTCGGAGAAAGATTGTGACTATTTCAAGCGGAAAGTGTTTCCTATCTTGGAATTATATTACAGCGCCCATAAGGACATCCTCACAAGTGATAGGGACAAATTGAAGGGTCAGTCTGGACAGCAGGAGACTGCGGGCCCAAGTGCGGGGCAAGCAAGTATTTCAGCGCGTGATTTGGACAGGGTTTCCAAGAAAGTTAGGGATCATGTGCCTCATTTCGGGGGGATAGATTCCCCCGCCTTGAAAACTGAGCTTCACAGGTTTATAGCGGCATGTGAGTATGTCAAACGATCGGTATTGCCATCTGAGGAACCTGAGCTTATTGAAGTGGTTAAACTTCATATGTTTGGGGATGCGTTTGAGTTGGTGAAATCTGTAAGGTTTGACTCGCTGGAGGAGCTTTTAGGCCTTTTAAGAAGTACTTATGAGAAAGGGAAGTCTTTGCAACAGACGCAAAAGGATATCTCGAATGCCCGCCAGAGTTCTGGGGAGGACATTCGGGCGTTTGCGAGAAGGTTGGGCGTGCTTCAAGCATCGATCACAGACAGGATGAGCCAAAAATATGGCGCAAGTAACATTGATTCCATGGTTAGGGAAACGGAAGAAACTGTTTTGCTGGCTTTCAAGAGGGGATTAAAAAACATGTCCTTGAGGTTATCTTTAATGAGTAGCAGGGCGGAAACGCTTAGTGAGTTAGCGGAAGAAGCGGTAGCCACGGAGGAAATGCTATGCGGGGAAGACGAACTCACTGCTAGGATTAACAGTATCCAGGTCCAGGATAGGCTATGGCAGGACGCGTCTAGGGAGAGAGGTCGGACAAATCCGCGTTGGCAAAATAAGGACGACTCAGGGTACAGGGAGCCGAAGGATGGTCAGATTAGGACGAAATGTTCATTTTGTAGCAGGACTGGTCACACAAGGGACGACTGTTGGAAAAGGAAGAATACGCCATATTGCGCTGGGTGTGCGGAATATGGGCATGAAAGGAGCGATCGCTGTTCAAAGGATTCAGGATCGGCTCGTAAGGGGTCCTGGAAGGAGAATAATAAGCAAAATGGATCACAGAGCCCTCAAAGAAAGGCAGGGGAAACAGCAGGGAAAAACTCGACTGACAGGAAGGAATCAGAAAGTCGGGGAAAAAGTATAGAATGTTTTTGGTGCCACAAAAAGGGGCACATGGCCAAGGATTGTTACGCAAAGGCGAAACACAGCGCGGGAAACGCCAAGGGGCCCAACCGAGCCTAGTGGTTGGGGAACCCAAGAAGCAAAGCAAAATAATAATGAGTAAAAAGGATATGGGTGCAGAAAATCAAACGCAGGGTTCTGTTGTGGATGCGCACTCCGTATCGAGGAACGTGGTTGAAGGAAAGGTGAATTTGGATACAGTTAGTCAAACGCGGGTAACTGTTGTGGATACGTGTCCAAAATTCGGGGAAGGTGTTTTCCCTCGCAAGGAAAAATCTTCGAGTCTAAAGGGGGCAAGTAGTAGAAAGAGTGGGTTTGTCAAACAGAAAAGTTCTGGGAAAACAAGTACAGTTAATCAAACGCAGGTGGCTGTAGTGGATACGTGCTTGTTATCAGGACGAAATTGTGAAAATTTTAGAGAAAGGAATCCTCACCACGATAAGGGCGGCAGGATGAATGAAGTGGAGGTACTAGAGGATGTGAATAAAATAGAGGTGATGGCCCAGGACATAAAAGGAGCGGTCGGGAGGCCAGTTGAAGGGACGAGATCAAAGGAGCTAAATGTACAGGCTGTACGACCGGTGGCCCAGCCCACAGCGGATAAAGTGGGAACGGTCACTATAGAGTACGGTATGGGAAAATACCGTGAGTTACCTGTGGTAGTAGCCGAGCGGCCAGCAAGGATTGCGGCTGACGAAATTGCTGCGGGGTGTGCTGTGGATTTCAGCAGTAAAAATTTTTTGATTGGACTTTGTGAGGCTAAAAATGATGTGTTCATTGAGGTTCCATGCGAGGGTGCTAAAAATGGAAAACTCATTTTACTCGTGGATTCGGGGGCCGACGCAAGCTTGGTAAAGCAGGACTCAATGTTACAGCAGATAGTGTTGGACACGTCTGTGACAAAAGATTTGAGTGGAGCTTTTGGTGGTCAAATCACGACTTTAGGTGTGACCAATATTGTTCATAGGCATCAGACTGATCTGAGTTTATCGTTGCACGTGGTACCGTTAAATCGTGGGGTCCCTGCTGATGGAATAGTAGGTAGGGACAATTTGTGGAATCACTCCATAATTGATGCTATGAATAAAAAGTTGATTTTTTATAATGATCAAAGGAATGAGATATTCGCGTTTAAATTGAAGTCGCTGAATGAAATGGACGGCATTTCATGCAACACGTTGATAGCAGTGCAACCTCGAACTGCAAGAATAGTGCCTCTACGAGTAAAAACGAAGGAGGGAGAGATAGTAATTCACAAACAGGAACTCTCGCAGGGGGTTTATTTGGGTGAATCGTTGACTAAAGTGGAAAACGGGGTGGCGTACGCCACTGTGTTAAATGCTTCCGAAAAAGAGTATGTCTTCGATTCGATTAGTTGCCCAAAATTTTCCAACTATAAAGAGTATAAATTGGCCATGGATGGCACGATTAACATAGTTAGGGAGAAGGATTTCAAAGCAAGGATAAGTAAACTTTTCGAGTCGATTGATTTGGATCCGAACCTAAGCGTTGAGGAAAAAACCTCTATTGAAAATGTGTGTGGGTCTTTCCATGACATTTTCTTGCTAGAGGGGGATGCGTTATCATATACCCCGGTGTTGAGGCATGAAATCCCGACACCGGTGGGGCAGCCTCCGATCAACCAGAAACAGTACAGGTTGCCGCATTCACATAGGGATGAAATTAATAAGCAAGTGGGAAAGTTGCTGGATGATGGAATAATCGCTCCAAGCACCTCTCCATGGAATTCGCCACTTTTATTAGTACCCAAAAAGAGTGGAAAGGATGGAAATAAAAAATGGAGATTAGTGATAGATTTTAGGAAATTGAACGAGGCAACTATCAAACAAGTTTTTCCAATACCCAGGATTGATGAAATTCTTGATCAGCTGGGTCACAGCCGATATTTTTCTACCTTGGATTTAGCAAGTGGATACCATCAGGTGTTAATGGATGAAACGGATAGGGAGAAAACTGCGTTCAGCACAGGGCTGGGGCATTTTGAATTCACTAGAATGCCATTTGGTTTAACTGGAGCGCCAGCCACTTTTCAACGTATTATGAATCATATCCTCACAGGACTTCAAGGACTGGAGTGCTTTGTATATTTGGATGACATAGTAATCTATGGAAAGAATCTGCAAGAGCACGAGGATAGGTTACGTAAGGTTTTTACAGTGTTGAGGCGGCACAGTTTAAAACTAAACACCGAAAAATGTAACTTTTTGCGACGCGAAGTCGTGTATTTAGGACACAAGTGCTCGGAACTGGGCGCATTGCCAGATCCACAAAAAGTAGAGTGTGTGAAAAGCATTCCGGTGCCAAAGAATAGAAAGGACGTGCAGGCATTTTTGGGCCTTGTAAACTACTACCGAAAGTTCATCAAAGATACGGCAAGTATGGCGCTTCCAATAAACAAGCTGTTGAGGAAGGATGCCAAGTTTGAGTGGACACCTGAGTGCCAAAAATCGTTCGAGGATTTGAAAACAGCAATTATGTCACCACCCATCCTGGTGTATCCGGATTTCTCTAAGCAATTTTTGCTGACGACTGACGCCAGCAATGAAGCATTGGGAGCGATCCTGTCGCAGGGGAAAGTGGGTGAGGATAACCCCATAGCCTTTGCTAGTAGAGCGCTTAGCGACACGGAAAAAAGGTATTCAACCATAGAAAAAGAATTTCTTGCGATAGTATGGGCTGCGAAAAATTTTAGGGCCTATCTTCTAGGAAGACATTTCAAAATTTATACGGATCACCAGCCGCTACGTGGAATAGCGAATTTAAAGGACCAAACCTCACGGCTAGCGAGGTTTAGACATAAAATGTCAGAATATGACTTCGAAATTATATATAAGCCAGGGAAAGTGAATTTAAACGCAGACGCACTGAGCCGTCTGCCACAAGCGAATAAACAAATTACAGTGGTGCAGACGCGTTCCAAGGCCAAGGTCGTCGACCAAACAGGATTGGGACAGCAAACTAGGGTGGATCCAGACACACCAGCGGAGGATATGGTGAAGAAGAATGTCACGATACTAGATGATCCCAAGGATATTGAAACAGTACTCAGAGATTTCCACGACACTCCATTGGGAGGACATCAGGGTGCAGGCAAAACTTTTCTGCGGATTAGAAAGCAGTTCAGGTGGAAGGGTATGCAAAGAGACGTGAAGGAGTACGTAAAAAGGTGCGCAAAATGCCAAATAAACAAAAGTTCAAAACTGACGAAAATGCCTATGGTCCTGACGGATACGCCTGAAGTACCTTTTAATAAGGTGTACATGGATATTGTGGGGCCGTTGCCCGAGTCGTCGTCCGGAAACAAATATATTCTAACTTTTCAGGACGACCACTCCAAATATATGGTGTGTGCGGCCATGGCCGATGCGGAGGCAAGCACAGTGGCTAGGCATTTTTACAGCGAGATCATCGCCAGGTATAATGTTCCGAAGGTTTTGGTCACCGACAATGGTACCAATTTTGTTTCGAAGCTTTTTTCGGATACGTGCAAGTTGCTGGGTATCAAAAAGCTACATATAACCCCATATCATCCCCAGGCGAATGGCTCATTGGAAAGAAGTCATAGGCCTTTAGCAGAATACCTCAGAAGTTTCGTGAAGGAGGATGGTTCAAATTGGGATCAGTGGTTAGCGACGGCTATGCACGTGCATAATAACACAGTGCACACGTCAACGAAGCGAACACCGTTTGGCACTTTGTATGGTTTCGATAGGGAGTTACCAACCAATTTGAAGAGGAAATGTTCACCGGTCTACAACGCTGACGACCAAAATAAAGTTTTAAAATTTCAGATACAGAGAGCGCATGAAATCGTCAGAGACAACCAGAATAAAGCAAAGGAGCAAGCGAAGAAGCAGTACGACAGTTCGATAAACAAAGTCGTATTTAAAAAGGGCGATAAGGTTTTGATGAAAAATCAGACCAGGAAAAACAAGTTTTCCCCCATTTGGATCGGTCCCTTCGAGGTATCTGACGTAGGCGGGCCAGTGACAACGGAGATTGTCGTCAAGAGCAAACGCAAAAAGATACACAATAACCTACTAAAATTGTTCAATGCCTAAGCAACCATCCGCAGTATACTATGTTAACTTTACATATATATAAAAAAAAAAAAAGGGAATTAAAAGGGGGTTTTCCTTTCAAAGAACACAAACAGTTGATGTCACATAAACGAACATTACGTGAAAAAGAAATGTAGATAAATGAGCGAGAGTGCAGGTTTCGCATAAGTCTAAATGACTGGTACAGAGCGATCCTCCAAAAGTATTAAACGGGTAAATCCGGAAAATGCGGTAAAATCTTTGAATGCCACGTCTTTTTGGTAACGGGGGGTTTGAGCGTCGCCGACGTGCATTACTAAAAGTTTTCAGTTTCAATAAACTAACGGGAAATTGTTTTAATGCAAGAACAAGAAACATGCTAAGTGGCTGATAGAGTTTTTCGATTTACTGAAACGCTAATTATGAAATATATTACGGAGCATCAGGGTACTGCGTATTGTAAATAAATGAGTTACTAATAACTAATGTACTAACAGCTAACCACTAACAGAATTACTAATCTTTACTAACCAGCACGGTACACCCAACTCCGAGTAATATAAGCGAATGACGAAAGAGTCAGATACATAGTAGCGGAAAAATTATCAGCAAAATTGAATTGACAAATTCAAACAATTTCTAAAATGGTAATGAGAGGCCCAGGTGCCAGCGGGGTAATCGACATGGCAATTTAATTATTTAAAAATTAATATTGTAATTGAGTTGCGTATGAATTTACTTGCACAAAAATTGGAAAGAAACAGAGGAAAAGCCAAAATTAAACAAAAAATAAACGGAGTCGCGTTTAATGAATGGGTTACATTTATTTGGATTGTATTGTCGTTACACCAACAAAGTAAACAAAAATGAACAGAACAACTATGGGCAAATTTCGGTTTAATATGAAATACATAAGTGGGCAGAATAAAATATGGGAAAAATAAAAATACATTAATAACAAATGTAATTCAGAAGAATAAAATAAAAGGTGAAATAACATAAGCAACAGCACCGAGCTAGTTGCGAAAACATATGTAAAAATAGGGGATTGTAAAATTTTAAAATTAGGAATGGTTTTCATGATATCGAATAATCTTCAAGGAAAGTTGTAAGATATTGCAAAATGTAGAAAAGAGTAAATAAGAATACTTTTAAAGAAGTCTATTTTTATTTATAGGTAAAACGGTCAGAGTAGTTAAGACGAACTAAATTAATAACATATAGAGAGTTAGATAAACGAACTATGAAATAGTACAGAAATAGGGGAAAATGTCAAAGACTTTAGTACTATAGTAATTAGAATTGAGTAGAACATATTAAATTATAAGCTTGAATGTATGTAATAATAAAAGGAATAATAATAAAAATGAAAAAATGAAGAATTTAAGTAAAACAAAAACTCACGTTACCCATGGACGCGGGTAGATGAAGGTGGATGAAACCTGTTGGGGAAAAAGAAAGAATATTTAGTGGAAAATACATTTTAGAGAAAAAAAAAAAGGGGTAAAATTTCAGTAGATACTCATTCCTATGCATGGTCCAGGATGATCTGACGGTCTGTTGATATCTATTGAAAGAAAAGAAAACGAAACTTTCAAGGGCAGTCTTGGCAGTAGGAGAGGAACGGTACTTACAACATAATTGCATTTGACACAATCGTGCCCAAGTCCAGTTTGTATCCGAATTAGTAGAATGCACAAAGGACAAAGGTACACCCAAATTGCGATGTACAGCGGAGCAATCAGGGCATGTGAAAAGGCCATATGTGACGGAAGAACCAAGTGGGCGCCTTGGCACAGCAATCGAGGCGGAATCCATTTGCTGGCTGTGCACGTGGTCGACTGAAAACTGCATGGATTTATATTCGCACACTGATTTCAATGAGGTTAAATTTTTATGCAACACCGGAGATCTATTTCAACAAGCAAATCTATTAAATTAAATCACTTTGGCTTGCTGGCCGATGAATAATACGTTGTTGCAAATTTATTTAATTTGGTACACTTTTGCTTTGTCATTTTACAGTTCAACAGCAACATAAAAATGCAAACTTTTCTCTCTACACTGAACTTTTTCACAAAATTAAAATATTTTACTTCAGCGGGATTTCTCTCTTGACTAACCGTGTGTTTGCGATCAACAGCCGGTCGAACCTAAAAATAAAAACCAAACGCATAACTTGAGGAGACATAAAACCGTCAAGTGCTGATTCAACAAAAAAAAAGCACTAACGTATGGTATGTATGGGGTATGTTTGTAATTTGTTTATACTAAAATTCATACATGGGAAATAAAAAGAAATAAAAAATAGAAGTAAACACCACATATATTTGTATGCAAGTTAGTGCATATACATATATAGGTGACGAATAATGTCATAAAAACTGTTGGGATAATATTGAAAACCCAAATCAGCAGTTATGAATGAAATGTAATTTTTTGATAACTAAAATATGTATATATATAAATTACACGGGAAAAAATATATATACATATTTGTTTATTGCTAGAATTTTAAATGGTCCGAAATACCAATTAATTAAATAAAGAAAGTATAAGCTACACTAAAAGTAATAACTCAATTAACAATAGAATAATTACGGGATTAAAACCAAAAGAAAACTTTAATTAAAGTTTTAAACTAAACGGAATGCAATGCCGTCATATGGATCATATTTATATGCATGAACAGTGCTAAATGCATATAAATATGGAAAAGGTTGCAAAACTTAGATAGAGTTGAATAGGTATAAATTAGGTTTTTCATAAGTAAAAAACTAAGGCATAACAATAAGATATAGGGAAATAAATCCCAAATAAAATATAATTTAATAAAAGGTAAAAGGAAATTGTAAGATATCAGTTGAAAACTGCTAAGGATATTGATTGATTAAAAGTATATTAAGATAATAATTGAGAGAAAAATAAATTTGATTAAAGATAAATAAAATAAAGTAGTATGTACAAGAAAATTGAAAAAATCTTAATCGGAAAATACAAAACAAGTATGAATTTTAAAAAAATTTTTGAAGCAGTAAATAACAATAAATAAGTAAAATGTTAAGAAAATATTTTTGAATAATTCGTTAAGGAGTTGTAGCAAAATAAGTCTACATACATAGAAAACAGGGAAATAAGTCCCAAATAAAGTATAACTAAGTAAATTGTAGAATATTAATTGAATGATGTTAAGTAAATGTGAATTCTGAAAATATTATTAGGTTTAATTGATTGATTGAGAAGTAAATAACAATAAGTAAAAAAAAAAAAAAAAAAAAAAAAAATATTAAATGATTTTCGAAAATTAACTAGGTAATTCTAACAAGTCATAAGTAAAAGAAAAAAAAAAAGTAACGTAAATTTGAAATTGTCAAATCAGAAGAACAAAGATTCAGTTTAGAACCAGAATGTATTTAAATATAGAGTGAAAATTTTTAAATATTTTATGTATTATGTCAGAATTGTATAAAATGCAAAATTGTTTGTTTGAGTTGAAATATAATGAAAAATAAGAATAAATAAGGAATTAAGTTCAATGTCATGTATATAGGTAAATTTAATAATTACCAATTTTCAGGAGTTTTAGCAAATAAAAATATTTGATTTAGAGAGCATAGGACTAGCTAGGAAAGACTAGATAAATATACAGTAAAATCGTTAACAAAGTAGATAGAATCTGCGAGGGATCATGGTACGGCGTTACAACAGTAGCAGTGGAGATTAAAGAAAATAATCTAAAGAGGGACAGCCCAATGATGTTAAATCCGGAAAGCCTAGAGTGACGACGATCCATGGTTGCATGCGTCAACGTTCGGACAGACAACCACTTTTTATCTCGTCAGTTGTCTGTCATCCATAGATGACATCCAATCTTGTTGGAAGGGAGGGGCCGGATTACGCCACTCCTATGTTATCCTGTCACGTTGCCGCGTCAAACATCCAAAATGACCGGCATCACCATCAAGAGCAGAAAATGTAGATGGTCCAGTTAGAAGCTGAAGCGTAGACTTGTCACCAATTGCAAGTCAAACGAATTAAAAAGCAATGTTCCAGTTAGAAGCAGACGCGTTGACTTGCCAAAAATTGCAAGTCCAACGCATTAAAAAGCAATGTTCCAGTTAGAAGCTGAAGCGTTGACTTGTCGAAAATTGCAAGTCCAACGCATTAAAAATCAATGTTCCAGTTTAGAAGCAGACGCGTTGACTTGTCGAAAATTGCAAGTCCAACGCATTAAAAAGCAATGTTCCGGTTCGTAAGCAGAAGCGTCGACTTTCAACCAAAATAAAGTCCAGGCGCTTAAAAATAAACTTTCCAATCGTAAGCAGAAGCGTCGATTTCCAGTCAAAACATAGTCCGTACGCCAAAATAAACGTTCCAGCACACAACAGCGGAGCTGACTTCTAGCCACAAGGAAGTCTAACCGCAAGAACTGACGTAGCAAGTAGAAGAAGTTCCGATTTTGGCCACCGCCAGGCAAAATCAATCAAAGGACAAAACAGCTAAACCTACAAACCGCATGTAACAAGAACATGGTATGTCACACCGAAGAACATCAGAAGCTCGAAGCACCGAAAGCAGACCCACAAGCCAAGAACCAAGCGGCAGCAGCGGTAAGCAGCAGCGAGCCATGATCCAAAGGAGCTAGATACAGTTATAGGTAGCCGACTAAGTTAGAGAAATAATTAGGAATTAAAAGAAAAAAAAAAAAAAAAAAAAAAAAAGTTAAAACTACTTTCAGAAGGAAAAAGTCGTTGTTACTTCATAACAACAACTTTTTCTTCCATAAGGGGGGAGGGATGTTGTGTGTTGATCACACGCTGTTATAAATATTCATTGCCTACCGTTAGGGATTTGATGTTATTCATACTCAACTCAGTACTAAGGCTATACTCGTGATAGTTTTAGTACTGCCAGAGAAATAACAGCTAGCATACCTTTAGGAGCTGCTAGTAAAGAACGGTAAGCAAAAGAGTTAAAGAACAGCGGGTTCAACGCGGAAGCAATCTGACCCCTATATCATAGATACGTGACTTTATTGGGCACGTCAATAAAGCCAAGTAAGATATATTTCGCAATACTGCGAAATAGTACGTAAACAGATAATGTAAGTTGTAACCATACATGTATGTAGCTAGAGGCATCTGTAAACCTCTAGCTGGTAAGTAATTTGAAAATAAAGAATCAGTTAGTGATCGGAGTTAAAACAGTCGACAAGTGTTTCATTTAAATCGGAGTTAGGTGTGCAAAGATCCCGAACAAACAACGCCGTAACCAGTGTGAGCAGCAGCAAAGAGAAGTGGGAGCGGCAGCGGAGCAGCGGAACCAAGGGTAAGTAGCCTTAACCGAATTTAACACTATCGTTTCTTTTGTTTCATCTCTAGGTAAACAGCTCAGCTGTATTTCCCCTCGCAAGGGAAATATAGCAACAACAATAGCATTTTGAATCTTTTGCTTATATGGGAGGTGCCACGCCACCTTGTCTGATTTCACCCAGTTTTTGCTGAGAGCATTCATTTATAATTCTTAGTGTCTGAGTCAAATTTGGTTCGAATATCTCAAAAAACGCTTTCAGTATAGCGTTTTGAAGCTTTTGCTTATATGGGAGGTGCCACGCCCTCTTGCCCGAATTCGCTCAAATTTTTATCAGAGTGTTGTGAGTTTGCTAAGCACTTATTTCATAATTCATTCAAAAAGGGACTACTAAATATTTTTATACATACACCCTAATTAAATACAGAACATTCCTTTGCTTGCACATCGATTGATCGAGTTTCAGCTAAAGACAAACCGTGGGATACCAAAATGGAATGTATCCAACATAGTCAATCGTGTGATTTCAATTTTAGTCAAAACAAATTAGAACACTAAATACACCAACAACATGCTTTTGCTATGGACACCTGAACGGAATGTGTCTGGCAAAAGCTTGGGGATCGGAAGTCGCGTACGTGATCGAACCGATTGGTGTTTAGCAATGCAAGCTCACAACGTCTCCCGAAGGTTGAAACGAGCTCAGGTATGAAACGAGGTGAAAAGCTCGTTTCATGACACTAAAGCTCTTTTCAACGATCAGAAATTAACTATAAAATAAACCGTTCAATTAAGGAACGGTGTCTTGTAAATTTATTAACGAAGCGAGGACAAACTTGCTGAAAGCGCTTTAAGTGGCGCTAGTTAGAATCAATAAATTAGCTTAGTGAAATTTTTAAATGAAGTGTTTGCTTTGAAATCATCTTAAGGACAATTTCTAGTGTTTGCAACCTCACCGGGACACAGGACCACAACAACGAGATCCCGCTTCAACACGAACCAGGCATTCAATTGCCTCAGCGAAAACAAAAACCGACATTAAACCATCAAACCTCACGGGCATTGATCCTTGCCCTCAACAACCCGTAGCGTTCTTAAGCGCTGGTCTTTTTAAAAGTCTCTAGGCAGGGAACAATCAATCCTCCGAAAGATAACACAACATTTTGGCGCAGCCGGTATTCCGAGCCAGGAATACGCGAACAACAGGAAAAATTACCAACATTTGGCCAACATAAAACAGCAACAGCGGCAACCTAAGGCAAGATAATCAACATTTGGCCAAGTAAAACAGCAACAGCGACAACATTTGGCAACGTGGGACACGGTGGTAGCAGTTAAAGTGGTGAGTATTTAAAAAAAAAAAAGCCTTGTGGCTAAACTGAATAAGCGGGTGCGCATATAATACACAAAATACACTACACTACACTGACAGGGATATGTAAAGTTAGGGTTTTTTATATAGAAAAATCATAATTACAATAGGAATTTTAAAAAAAAAATTTAATTCACCGGTAAACTTCAGTAAAATTCAGTTGTGTGAAATCGAACTCGTTTTCATTTTTAGTAGAGAAAAAAAAAAAGTACAATAAAAGAAAATTGTGAAATTGAACTGTGAATTGGATTAAGTCCATTGCCCTAGAAAAAAATAACGGAAAATTTTAAATCGGCAATAGCTAATTCAAATTTGGTTTTAATAGTGGTCTCTGTGTAAGATTTCAGAAGTTCTTGGTAGAATTAATTACTAAGTATTTGGGAATCTTATGTGAAGGGCTATTAAAGGCAAATCTAAGGTGCTATCTTTGCCGAGGAAGAGCAATTCTTTTGTTTGAACAGTTTACAAATTTTAAAGCCACTTCATAAGGGGCTGAAGTTTGTAAAGTCTTCATTGAAGTCTTGTTCTCATAACCGGGAAATCTTGCTGGTTTAGTTTTGGGTTCTCAAGAATTATTTTCAAGTGATTCAAGAGTTCCGTATCGATCAGCAAGATTACGAAAAATTTTAAGTGCAAATAAAATTAATTGATAAAACTATTTCTGCCTTCACGGAGGAAATAGAATAAAATTCATTGTTACTGATCAGCAACTAAAAGCTTTTGTGCAGAACAAATCGAAGCAAGAATAACAAAAAGCGAAAAAGTAAAAATTTCATTTTTGGTCTTTAGCATTGCTTTTGTTTGCATTCATATAACTAAAAGCTTTATATGCAGAATAAGTTGTTTAAAATAATTTTGCGATAGGTCAGGAACAAGTAAAACCGAGAATAATACAAAGACTTTCAATGCAAGTTCATTGCACATTAAAAAGCGAAGTCATCAGTTTTTAACGAAACTTCTTCATGGCTTTAATGCAAGTGAAACTTGAAGCTTTTGTTTATTAATTGACAAGCAACAATAAGAATATTTTTTTTGCTGCGACAGTGGCAACGATCAATAAAAAACTAAACAAAATTTTGTTTTGCGGTAATATTCTAAAAATAACTTAAAGCTTTAATTTGATCATTTGCATTTGTTTCGTTTGTTTGTTTCATCTGTAATGGTGGGAACAGTAAACTGCAGATATTTACAATTTGTGAACAAACATTTTTTAAGGGTAAATTCACTTTATTGTTTCAATTTTATGTGGTTATTGCAGTCAAACTGACGAAGCAATTTACTGCTGGCATTTCTAAGCTTAAAGCTATACAAAAAAAAGAGAGAATGATTGAAATGGAAAATAGGGTGAATGAGCCGCAGCAGGCGGTTACAGGTAATTTTCATGAGGGACAAATATCGAAAAAAGTATTTATAGACATCTCAAAATTGGTACGGGATATGGTTCCGGAGTTTTCAGGAGTAGATTTTCCATCTTCAAAAACAGATCTGTACAGGTTTATGGAAGCTTGTGAATATGTGCATAGAGTAGTAGGCCCATCAGAGCAAACAGAATTACTAGGTTGGATACGGCTTAGGCTAAAGGGCGCCGCGTTTGAATTAATTTACTTACAAAAGTTGAATTCAGTTAAAGAATTAATTGAGTTATTAAAAGATGCATATTTAGAGCAGCGGTCCCTGAGTAAGATTCAGGAGGAAATTAGAATTTCAAAACAGTTTCCGGGAGAGGGTATCCGTGCATTCGCGAGGCGACTAGACGCTTTGTATGCAGAAGCTTTAGATACTGTAAAATCAGTTTATGGGAATGAATCTAAGGACATATTTGTTAAAGAATTAACTAGATCTGTAATAACTGCGTTTAAACGGGGATTGGAGAAAAAAGCACTGAAATTGTGTACAATGATGTTTAAGACAGATAATTTTGACGAAATTGTAAAAGAGGCAATTAAAATAAATGATCTTATGCAAGAAGACCTAGAATGGAAACCGGCAGTGAACGGCATTCAGTCGGATAATACAGATCCTTACAATAAAAATTTATACTTTAATAAAGTAATAGTGAACAGTTTAAAAAGACAACTTATTGGGGATGAAAGTGCTAAAACTAGTACTAAAAAACCAACCATCAGGTGTTCATTTTGCAACATGAGAGGACATTTGAGAGACGAATGTCTTACGCGGAAAAACTTGGTTTACTGTAAAAATTACCAAACATATGGCCATGAAACCAATAACAGGTGCACAAAAGATAAGTGGAAAGAAAAAGATCCACCAGATAATACACTTCAATCGGATATAAAGGATATGGAGGGAATAATAAATGAATTTTTGAATAAAAAGTATATCAATGTTACGGAAAAACCGGAAAACACTGAAAATCAGATAATGAATGACTGTTCTGATAGAGAAAATTATGATTCGGGAAACCGAACGGGGCCCAACCAATATTAATGGTCGGGGAACCCAAAATAAGCAGTAAAATCAATAAAATTAAAATGGGGACGGTCATTCATACGCAAAATAATGTAGTAGACAATGTCCCTAAAAATGGAAAAGTGAATCATACACAGAAAAATGTAGTTGACACGTTCCATAAAAATGAAACAGGTAAAAATAAAATTAAACCAAAAAATCATCAGCAAATAAATGATGCATTCAATAATAAACTGAATACGGTAACAAACAGTGCCGAGGTGGAAACCACAACCCAATCTAAAAGCAAGACGGTTGGAACGGTTACTATAGAATACGGAAAGGATAAATACCACAACATTCCAGTAGTAGAAATAAATCAGCCTAAGAAAGGCATGGCCGATGAAAATGATAAGTATTGTGGGAAGGTTGCTAAAAGTTCAGTAGCATCAAGAAATCATTCTACAGAAATTACGTTTGATAGATGCACTGTAAACTCGAGCATGAATCAGCCTAAGAAAGGTATGGCCGATGAAAATAATAAGGTTGCTAAAAGTTCA
This sequence comes from Calliopum simillimum, assembly GCA_951812925.1. NCBI lineage: Eukaryota > Metazoa > Arthropoda > Insecta > Diptera > Lauxaniidae > Calliopum > Calliopum simillimum. The sequence continues at coordinate 185,103 of CATOTO010000135.1, read as the reverse complement.
GTAGCATCAAGAAATCATTCTACAGAAATTACGTTTGATAGATGCACTGTAAACTCGAGCATGAATCAGCCTAAGAAAGGTATGGCCGATGAAAATAATAAGGTTGCTAAAACTTCAGTAGCATCAAGAAATCATTCTACAGAAATTACGTTTGATAGATGCACTGCAAACTCAAGCATGAAAAAATTCCTAAGTGGGATCTGCGAAACGCAGGAGGATGTGTTCATAGTTGAAACTTTGCCCATGGAACCCAAGAACTCTAGCAAACTGGTAATCAAGGAAAAGGATATGAGCACAGTTAATCTAACGCAGAAATCTGTTGTGGATACGCGCTCCATATTATATCTAAAGGATTTGAGTACAGTAAATCAAACGCAAGGAACTGTTATTGATACGTGCTCAAGGCCGAAGGTAGGTGATTTCCCTCGCAAGGAAATACTTTCGCAGTTTGCTAAAGGTGGTAGAGATGGAAATAAGGAAAATACGAGTATACCTGCGAAACAAACGAGTGCAGTTAATCTTACACAGGAAACAGTTGTGGATACGTGCTCAGGTTTGATGGTTTGCGATGTTCCAGACGCAGTTGTTATTTCCAAAATGGAAAATGTGAAAGAAACCAACGTAGGATCGGAAAACCAATCTGACAGAGGGTTAGGTGCGATCACTAAACAAGACGGTATGAATAAAGTTGACAATAATGAAAACTTAAATGAACAAAAAGGAGTTATGGAAATGAGAGACACCACAGTTTTTGTGAGTGATCCAAAAAAAAATAAATAGAATTTTGAAAATGTTTCATTCGATGCCATTGGGACGTAACCAATGGACGATGAAAAGGCTACTGCGTATGAGGAAGCAGTACGGATGGCAACGTATGCAAAAGAATATAAAAAATTACAGCAGAAGTTGCAAGGATAAACAGACAAACAAGGGGTCTGAACTATCGGATACGCAAGTGGGTTTAAGTATAGGGAATATTTATATGTGTTCGTTGGGGAGACCACCAGAAATAGTATAGGGCGATCAATATTCAAATAGTAGAGTGCTTTGGCAATCTACTTAAATTGTTTAACTTGTGATCACACACACGTAGTGTATAAGAGTAAATTATGTTAGTCACTGAACAAGATATTTTCAGTGAAAATTAACAAATACAATAATTTTTAATGTTTATAACAATAATTCTGCTATTGATAACAGTAATTGTTAAGGATCAAAAGAAACAGGTGAATAGCAATCTGTTGGGATTGTTAAGCGAATGAATTTACAAAATCAAAAATTTAAACTAAAAAATATAGATTATGTTTAAACGATGAATTCCGCAGAAAGGAACATTTGTTAGAGACGGAAATTTTCATATAATGAGTAATAGACAGTACAGACAACCCCATTCCCAAGGAATGGAATTCCATAGGTAAGTCGATAAACTGCGTAAAAATGGAAAAGTCGAAATTAGATAATGTAATTTCGAATAGTAAGGACATATAAAAAGTCAAAGAAAAATTAAAGCATAACTGAATATATAAACAAATTATGCACAGGTTTCAATTAATTAAATTAAATGACGGCCCACTAACAAAAGTAAAAAGTGTGTAACACAGTTTCAAAAACCAAGTTAATGTTTTTAAAAAAAAAAAAAAAAAAAAAAATAATAAAAAAATAAATATGGTTCTCATTAATTGCACAAAGATTGTTAATAAATTGCCATAGTAAAAAAAAAAGAGAAAAATCGTCACAAAGATATACGGTGAGATTTTGGAAGAATCCATTGAGCGCGTATACAATGATTATTCACTAAGATGTGGTTGAACACTGCCTGTGCTTACAGCGAAACACGCGGGGAGAAGTCAAATATGAAATGTTGAAACATAAAACATTCAAGTGCTGATTCAGAGTAAAATGCACTAACGTATGACAATTTGTTTAAAATTTGTTTAAAATTTTTTTATTATTTTATTTGTCACGTATAACGAGTTAGGCATGGGGAATAAAAAAGGAAATAGAAGAAAGATTAGTTTGAAAAAAAAAAGTACAACGTTTTGTACAATGAAAAAAAAAGGGGAGCAAAAAACCTAAAAACTAGCAAAATATACTTTGATAAGCTAAACTAAAGAATATTTCCAAACAAAAAAGAATAAACAACAAGATTTTGTTATGAAAAGTGATACCATGTTGTCATGACACAATTTTGGGTTGATGCATTTCACGTCATGTGAATTGTAAGACCAAAGTCAATTGCTGATGTTGCACATTTTCAAGAATTTAAAAATTATTTGTAACAACATATATTTGTATGCACGTATACATAGATATAAATGCATATACATATATCAGCATTTATAAATGAACTGTAACTTTTTGAATAACTAAATATGTACATATATAAAATTCACGAGATAAATATATATACACATATTCACTAATAGAATTTTAAACTAAAGAAAAAAAAATATGTTTGGTCCGAAATACCAATTAATTAAATAAAGAAAGTTCAAACTAAACAAAAAATTAATAACTCAATTTTAACAATAAAATAATTACGGGATTAAAAAACAAAAGAAAATTTTAATTAAAAATTTGAACCAAACGGAATGCAATGCCGTAAATCAAGTATATTTGTATGTTAAACAACAAAAACGCATACACATATACAAAGGTTGCAGATATCAATTTTTATAAGAAACAATTGGATGATAATCCAGACAAAAATAATTTAGACTCGAAGTAAAAAATTAAAATTAGAATGGCTTGAATTTAAAGTTGAAACAAAAAACAATTTATTAATAAATTTCGTATTTGAGGAAATTATTTATTTAAGTATAAATTGAAATAAGTAACTAGTAATTGAAATTTTAGATGAAGATAAACATATACAGTTGAATATGAAATTAAAATGATTTAAGCAAAATCTAAATTTAGTCAAAAAGAAAAAAAAAAAAAAAGTACTTAAATCTTAAAGAAATAATAATATAGAGAAATAATTACTTATTAAGTAATTGAGGTTATATGATTCATGGTTTAATACATCATGATTAAAAAGAAGAAACCAGTCCAGGAGACGACAACATTAGGCGTAAAATCCGTAAGTGAAGACATCAGAACCACGTAATTAAATCCGAAGGGGAAAATACATTGTAAACAACACTACCTATTAATATAAACACAAAACGAGAGGTCAACAAGAACCAATCGAATGCAGAAGAAGCCGATTCTTCAACGGGTTGTCAAAAATGTTATATGACAACCAAACAGCAGAAAGCAGGAAATCCAGAAATGCTCATTTTCCAGATTATTAAGAAAACAGACAGAAATCAGGAATAAATCAATACTGAGAACACTCTTCAGACAAACTGCAAAATAATAAACTTAATACATCAAACAAATCAAGCAGTGAACTACTACAATTATCTCCAATATCAGTAATGGGGTTAGCCAGTTAAGCCGAAATACTTGAAGCAAGTAAGCGGAGTTTGTAGAACAATGCATAAAGAAAGCCAAGCCTATAGCATCAAAGTCAACAAGAAGAATTCCCAGTTATACTCAACAGAATCCAGCATCTTGATTATAATAGTCCGAAGTAACCATAAACAAAATGGACCAAATTATAACAGGAAATAAAGAGATTGAAGCTGAAATATTTAAAATACCAACAAGCTGAAGTAAATACGATTATATAAAGAAAAATGTTATCAAAACAGGAAAAATAACAGTTTGGCGATTAAATAAAATGATGAAAATAAGAAAAGTAGACCATCAGAGGAAATGAGCATAGCATCCAAGGTGAATCAACTGACGTCTAGTGCAACGCCGAGCACATAGCAGAACCACTACAACAACAATGTATTTCCCAGAGAAGAGATAACTCCAACAACTAACAAGAAGACATCAATGCTGAGGTGAATCAACCGTAGTAATCAGAGGTCAAGCCATGAATCAATTAGTGAAATCAACAAGTCTTGTTTCATAATACAATATAATTAGGGTTTATACATTTAAAGTATTGATTAATAAGCAAATTTTAAATTTTAAATCCACTCAAAGAAATAAAAAATTTTATTTATTTCTTTTTACATAATACAAAATAATCAGAGTCTATACACTTAAAGTTTTAACTGCTTGAACTAAACATGAAATACATGTCAAAAATTATTAGGAAAAATTTTAATTTTTTACATACTACAAAATAATTAGAGTTTAAAGTTCTAAAACTTAAAAATTTAAGTACATTCTAAAGACAAAAAAAAAAAAACATTAACATTCAATAATAATGTTAAGCTAACTACAAAACCTAAAATAAGAAAAGTATGGTCAAGAAAAAGTTACCTAACGATAACTTTTTCTTTTCCTAAGGGGGGAGGGATGTTGTGAGTTTGCTAAGCACTTATTTCATAATTCATTCAAAAAGGGACTACTAAATATTTTTATACATACACCCTAATTAAATACAGAACATTCCTTTGCTTGCACATCGATTGATCGAGTTTCAGCTAAAGACAAACCGTGGGATACCAAAATGGAATGTATCCAACATAGTCAATCGTGTGATTTCAATTTTAGTCAAAACAAATTAGAACACTAAATACACCAACAACATGCTTTTGCTATGGACACCTGAACGGAATGTGTCTGGCAAAAGCTTGGGGATCGGAAGTCGCGTACGTGATCGAACCGATTGGTGTTTAGCAATGCAAGCTCACAACGTCTCCCGAAGGTTGAAACGAGCTCAGGTATGAAACGAGGTGAAAAGCTCGTTTCATGACACTAAAGCTCTTTTCAACGATCAGAAATTAACTATAAAATAAACCGTTCAATTAAGGAACGGTGTCTTGTAAATTTATTAACGAAGCGAGGACAAACTTGCTGAAAGCGCTTTAAGTGGCGCTAGTTAGAATCAATAAATTAGCTTAGTGAAATTTTTAAATGAAGTGTTTGCTTTGAAATCATCTTAAGGACAATTTCTAGTGTTTGCAACCTCACCGGGACACAGGACCACAACAACGAGATCCCGCTTCAACACGAACCAGGCATTCAATTGCCTCAGCGAAAACAAAAACCGACATTAAACCATCAAACCTCACGGGCATTGATCCTTGCCCTCAACAACCCGTAGCGTTCTTAAGCGCTGGTCTTTTTAAAAGTCTCTAGGCAGGGAACAATCAATCCTCCGAAAGATAACACAACAAGAGCTTGCGCTTACAATTCGTAGTACTTATATGTATTGTGGTTGCATTGTCGTGAAAAATACTCCTAAAATTGCATTTTGAATATAATTTTTGTATGGGCGGTAGGCGTGTCCATTGACCGATTTTGCTCATTTTCAATCCCCCGAGCTAACTTTGACGACGGAGGCAGTGTACCAAATTTCATTGAATTATCTTGCTCAGTTTTCCCAAAAAGTGTATTTCAACACACAGCCAGCCAGCCAGCCACCCAGCCAGCCAGCCAGCCTGGGTGTAGGGTATAAAAAAATGTTAAAATTTGAAATACTTATAGTACATACACTTCGTTTTAATGATATCTAATTAAACTAAAAATTTCCAGCAGACAAGCTCATGTGGCTTCGCCGGATACTATTTTTATACCCTAAACCCAGGGTATATTCACTTTGTCCTTCCGTTTGTAACGCAGAGAAGGAGGCGTGGCAGATATAGAAAAGTATATATATTCTTGATCAGCGTCACCTCCTGAGTCGATATAGCCATGTCCGTCTGTCTGGCTGGCTGGCTGGCTGGGTGGCTGGCTGGCTGGCTGGCTGGGTGGCTGGCTGGCTGTGTGTTGAAATACACTTTTTGGGAAAACTGAGCAAGATAATTCAATGAAATTTGGTACACTGCCTCCGTCGTCAAAGTTAGCTCGGGGGATTGAAAATGAGCAAAATCGGTCAACAGACACGCCTACCGCCCATACAAAAATTATATTCAAAATGCAATTTTAGGAGTATTTTTCACGACAATGCAACCACGATACACATAAGTACTACAAATTGTAAGCGCAAGCTCTGATAAAAAACTGAGCGAATTCGGACAAGAGGGCGTGGCACCTCCCATACAAGCAAAAGCTTCAAAACGCTATACTGAAAGCGTTTTTTGAGATATTCGAACCAACTTCGACTCAGACACTAAAAATTATAAATGAAAGCTCTCAGCAAAAATTGGTTGAAATCGTACAAGGGGGCGTGGCACCTCCCATATAAGCAAAAGTTTCAAAATGCTATACTGAAAAAGTTTTTTGAGATAATCCAACTAAATTTCACTCTGACACTAAAAACTATAAATACAAGCTCTGAACAAAAACTGGGTGTACTCGGACAAGAGGGCGTGGCACCTCTCATATAAGCAAAATTTTCAAAATACTGCAGTGTAGGGTATTTATTTTTTGGCCAGGCCAAAATTTACACCCTTACTAGTTTAAGTTCAATTTGTAATTTTTATACCCTACACCCAGGGTATATTCACTTTGTCCTTCCGTTTGTAACGCAGAGAAGGAGGCGTGGCAGGTATAGAAAAGTATATATATTCTTGATCAGCGTCACCTCCTGAGTCGATATAGCCATGTCCGTCTGTCTGGCTGGCTGGCTGGGTGGCTGGCTGGCTGGCTGGCTGGCTGGCTGGGTGGCTGGCTGTGTGTTGAAATACACTTTTTGGGAAAACTGAGCAAGATAATTCAATGAAATTTGGTACACTGCCTCCGTCGTCAAAGTTAGCTCGGGGGATTGAAAATGAGCAAAATCGGTCAACGGACACGCCTACCGCCCATACAAAAATTATATTCAAAATGCAATTTTAGGAGTATTTTTCACGACAATGCAACCACAATACATATAAGTACTACGAATTGTAAGCGCAAGCTCTAATAAAAATTTGAGCGAATTCGGACAAGAGGGCGTGGCACCTCCCATATAAGCAAAAGCTTCAAAACGCTATACTGAAAGAGTTTTTTGAGATAATCCAACTAAATTTCACTCTGACAATAAAAACTATAAATGCAAGCTCTGAACAAAAACTGGGTGTACTCGGACAAGAGGGCGTGGCACCTCCCATATAAGCAAAAGATTCAAAATGCTATACTGAAAGAGTTTTTTGAGATAATCCAACTAAATTTCACTCTGACAATAAAAACTATAAATGCAAGCTCTGAACAAAAACTGGGTGTACTCGGACAAGAGGGCGTGGCACCTCCCATATAAGCAAACTTTTCAAAATACTGCAGTGTAGGGTATTTATTTTTTGGCCAGGCCAAAATTTACACCCTTACTAGTTAAAAACTGAATGAATAAATAATAATAAATAATAAAATAATAATAATACTTTGTGCGCATTTTCGTGTTCCAATTACGCAAAAAAACGACATAATAAAATTTTACTACTTTTTGTATGGGAACATATTTTGTGCCTTGTGCTCTTGCCTCACACATGCAAGTAGGATGTAGAATTTGCAAAAATTTGAACATACGAAAATTTTTCTAAGCCCAAAAAATGTGAAAAAAATTTTATTGCATCAATCGATGGGGAAAGGTCGAAAATGGATTTTGGACATGACCAGAGGTATCCCCGACCCCTCTAAGTGGCCGTTTTGGACCCATTTTTGAAAAAAAATTTTAATGCACCAATCGATGGGGAAAGATCGAAAATGGATTTTGGACATGACCAGAGGAGTCCCCGACCCCTCTAAGTGACCGTTTTGGGCCCATTTTAGAAAAAAAATTTTATTGCAACAATCGATGGGGGAAGGTCAAAAATGGATTTTGGACATGACCACAGGAGTCCCCGACCCCTCTTAGTGACCGTTTTGGGCCCATTTGTGAAAAAAAATTTTATTGCACCAATCGATGGGGAAAGGTCGAAAATGGATTTTGGACATGACCAGAGGAATCCCCGACCCCTCTAAGTGACCGTTTTGGGCCCATTTTTGAAAAAAAATTTTATTGCACCAATTGATGGGGAAAGGTAGAAAATGGATTTTGGACATGACCAGTGGAGTCCCCGACCCCTCTAAGTGACCATTTTGGGCCCATTTTTGAAATAAAATTGTATTGTACCAATCGATGGGGAAAGGTCGAAAATGGATTTTGGACATGACCAGAGGAGTCCACGACTTCTCTAAGTGACCGATTTGGCCAAAGCTCACCATTGAAGCTACCTGTTGCCGATAAGAAAATACATATTATTGAAAATGCAACGGATACAGGTTAGTTATGTTTAGTTGTATTTGTGTGCACTTATTTTAGTTTTCTTTTTTGTTTTGTACCTGGTTTTTGTAATACATTAAATTGAAATTTCTGAAATTGAAACGGTTTTTATTTTATTGTCCCTAGTGAAATTTTCAGTAGAATATTTTTGTAGAACACTTTAAAAAATTTTTAAGCAAGTTTTTGCAAAACGGTGCCAAAATGACCCAGATAATTGTTCCTTGCATGATTTCATGATGACCTTGGGACAACAAGACTTATCCGTGATGTTGCTTTAAAGTTTTACAGTAAACTAAAATATGAAAACACTTTTTTTATGGGTGTTTTAAGTAAAAAAAAACAGTATGTGGTTGCTTTAATAATCGAAATGCTATTTTTTTTATATAGGTACCTTGAGTCAAGACGAAAAATGTGGCATATCGCACGACTCATTCCGAATATTCTTGATGAGCTTTAAAATAGTTGAAAAAAATGTTTAGCTCACTTTTTCACAACATCTGTCACATTTCTGGGGGTACTCGAGGAGTTTTCAAAAATCCTTTCCTTATTTTTAATCTGTCTAACATAGGTACATAACAAATTGAACTAAAAATATTGCATTAAATTCGCAGTTCGCATTCGATGTCTTTTTCAAATCGTCATTACAAACAATACACATTTTGAAGACAAAGGATAGCACTAAATGATGCACCGAGAAAAACCAAATTTTTTTTTTTTTTAGCAGCACGTTAAGTAAATTCTAGTTGACAGGCCTAGATTTTGCACGATTTTTGTAATTCTTTATTTTTCCTTAGAATTTTTTAAACACTCCTTTTTCTGTAACAAGAGAATGAATAGTTTAGGTATAAATTTTTTGGTGAAAAATACAGGTATACATTCAAAATTTGAAGCTACCTGTAAAATTAAACGGTTATATTAAGTGGTTTTTGTGCGAATTTACGGATATTTTTATTTAATGTTATTCTTGGTTTTTCTTACACAGTCAATGAGAAATAAAATGCGTAGCTGAATAAAAACCAAAAATGTCTACTTATACTTACGCGAATGAAATCGAAAAAATAGAATTGCAGCAGACGCCTTCAATGTGCAAAGTCATAATGAATGAACGCACATTTCGAATATTGAATGATTGTTTTTTTGTTTGTCATATAGAATAGCACTACAATACAAATAATTTAATTCTGTATCATTTCGCAAACCATATTTTTTAAACTAATTTGAGGTCGCTGAGTCGGAAAATCGAATTTTTTTTTTCTAGGTGCCATTCTTGAGATAATCGAAACATTAGATTTTTTAGGTTAAATGGCCGTTGAAAAAGCTTAAGAACGATATCTACGTCAATCGAATGGTCTTCATTGAAACTTTAATAACTTCTAAAAATATGACCGATTTTGCTAAACTGTGGCTCAAACTGTTTGCAATGAAATACACTATTAAGTAAGAGCTTATAAAACTGTATTCGTATAAAGAATGCCCCAAAAAACCGTGTTTTATTTGGCTCTCATGTGAAAAGTTGTAAAACTACTATAAAAATGATTTTCGGGCTACTTTTAGAACTTATCCAATATTAATAAGTTCTTAATTACTGATACATAGTTGGAAGTGTTATAAATTTTTCTTTAAAATAGTGAAATAATAGATTCAATCAAAATTGGGTTTCTGGAAATAAATTCTTAAAAATGGAGATATAGCCCCAAAAATGGATATTTTCGATTATCTCGAGAACAGCCCCTAAGAAAAAAAAAAAATTAATTCGATTTGTGGACTCAGCGCCCTTAAATTGGTTTAGAAAATATGCGTTGTGAAATCTTACATTCAGATTGTTGTCTAGTGTAACGAAATTTGAAAAATATGGCAATAAACGGTCACAAGAGTGGCCGCAAGTACCAATGGTCTTGTCCAAAATATATTTTCGACCCTTCCCTATTGTTTAGTTCAATAATTTTTTTTAGAAAAATGGGCTTAAAGAGGTCACTTAGAGGGTCTCCTCTGGTTATTTCCAAAGTATATTTTCGACCTTTCCCCATCGTTTCGTCCAATAATTATTTTTTGCAAAATGGGCCCAAAACGATCACTTAGAGGGGAGAGAACTCCTCTTATCATTTCCAAAATGTATTTTTGACCTTTCCTCACTGATTGGTGGAATAAATTTTTTTTTCAGAAATGGGCCAAATCGGTCACTTAGAGAGGTCGTGGACTCCTCTGGTCATGTTCAAAATCCATTTTCGACATTTCCCCGTCGATTGGTGCTATACATTTTTTTTTCAAAAATGGGCCCAAAACGGTCACTAAGAGGGGTCGGGGACTCCTCTGGTCATGTCAAAAATCCATTTTCGACCTTTCTCCATCGATTGGTGCACTAAAATTTTTTTTTCAAAATGGGTCCAAAACGGTCACTAAGAGGGGTCGGGGACTCACCTGGTCATATCCAAAATCCATTTTCGACCTTTCCCCATCGATTGGCGCAATAAAATTTTTTTTAAAAAATGGGCCCAAAACGGTCACTTAAAGGGGTCGGGGACTCCTCTGGTCATGTCCAAAATCCATTTTCGACCTTTCCCCATCGATTGGCGCAATTAAATATTTTTTTTCAAAAATAGGCCCAAAACGGTCTCTTAGAGGGGTCGGGTACTCCTCTGGTCATGTCCAAAATCCATTTTCGACCTTTTTCCAGCGATTGGTGCAATACAATTTTTTTTCAAAAATGGGCCCGAATCGGTCACTTAGAGGGATCGGGGATCCCTCTAGTCATGTCCAAAATCCATTTTCGACCTTTCCCCATCGATTGGTGCATTAAATCTTTTTTTCAAAAATGGGTCCAAAACGGCCACTTAGAGGGGTCGGGGATTCCTCTGGTCTTGTCCAAAATCCATTTTCGACCTTTCCATATCGATTGGTGCATTAAAATTTGTTTTCAAAAATGGGCCCAAAACGGTCAGTTAGAGGGGTCGGGGACTCATCTGGTCATGTCCAAAATCCATTTTCGACCTTTCCCCATCGATTGGCGCAATAAAATTTTTTCAAAAATGGGCCCGAATCGGTCACTTAGAAGGGTCGGGGATCCCTCTGGTCATGTCCAAAATCCATTTTCGACCTTTCCCCATCGATTGGAGCAATAAAATTGTTTTTCAAAAATGGGCCAAAAACGGTCACTTAAAGGGTCGGGGACTCCGCTGGTCAAGTCCAAAATCCATTTTCGACCTTTTTCCATCGATTTGTGCAATAAAATTTTTTCACATTTTTTGGGCTTAGAAAAATTTTCGTATGTTCAAATTTTTTGCAAATTCTACATCCTACTTGCATGTTGTGAGGCAAGAGCACAAGGCACAAAATATGTTCCCATACGAAAAGTAGTAGAATTTTATTATGTCGTTTTTTTGCGTAATTGGAACACGAAAATGCGCACAAAGTGATTTTTAAACTTTGAAATTTTTCATTGAAAAAATTTTTTGGACTTAGAAAAATTTTGATAAAAGTTTTTCCCAAATGCAGAAAAATGAAAACAAGAAATGCTTAGCGCAAAAACGCAATGAAGAATTTTTGCGCGCAAGAACGAAAAAAACGCGTTCATCCCTCTTTCGCGCTAGCTTATTCTACATTTAATTTTTGCGCTAAGCATTTTTTGTTTTCACTTTTCTGCAAGACAATTTACATTTCGTTTTTGCGTACGCATGCTGTACATCGCGTTTTTCTTCTGAGCCTCTCAATTGTGAGGATACTTCAGACAAATGAATAATGTGTTCTTCGAAAGAGGTTGAAACGACCAATAAGTCATCGAGATACACAAAAACATGTGTCTTCAGATGATACGGTATAACTTTATCCATAAGTCTGCACATGGTCTGTGGTGCATTGCACAGACCAAAAGGCATCCTCACAAATTGGTAAAGAGGCCTGTTTGGCACAGTGAATGCAGTTTTTGTACGAGAGTTTTGATCTAACTGAATTTGCCAAAAGGCATCTTTTAAATCAATTTTGGAGATAATGTGGACTGGTGGCAAACGAGAAATAAGGCCATCTATGTTTGGAATTAGATATGCATCCTTAATTGTTACCTCGTTTAGTTTTCGAGAGTCCAAACAAAAACGTACTTTATCGGGCTTAACGATTAATACAGCTGGAGAAGACCACGGTGAACTCTCAGCTTCTTCTATTACTCCTAATCTTATCATCCTATCAATCTCTTCGCATAGCAGTTTTTCCCGAGCAGGAGATATGGGATAATATCTCTGCTTAATTTGAATAGCAGTTCCTGTATCAATGGAGTGCTCTACTAAAGAAGTTAAGCCGAGAGTTTTTTCTGCTGCACACGATTAAGATTTATTTTATTTAAATTTGGTTCATCAACTCCTACTTCACTGATTACACTTCCCACCGAAATTTCTAACCCAAACTTTTGCCAGAAATCCATGCCGCAAATTATATTTTGTTTGAAAGATAGAACAATTAAAAACTCGAGTACTAAAACTTTACAATTTTAAGTTACTGGTATTAAAATCGAACCCACAACCTGTTGTTGTTGTCCATCTGCTGTTTTGACTTTGGTTGTAAATTTTGTAAATCTGTGATTTTTGACTATGACGTCAGCAAGTTGACCACCTACACAACTTTTGTTTGCTCCGCTATCTAGTAAACCAAAATTATATTTATCAAAGATAACAAGTTTGGCATAAGGCCGATTATCATTATTCTGATACTCAACAGCTGATATCACGCATTTACGAATAGTATTTAATCGATTCCAAAAATTTCGCATACGATTTATAGAGCGTAAACGTTTTTTTGAAGGCTGAGAAAAAATTTTAGCTCGAACCTTTTGATATTCTATTAAACGAATGTGGTATGGTTTAAATTGATCAACAAAATTTGTGCTAGAAAGTTTTGAAGCACTTTCTCGAACCACATAATTTTTAAGAACTGTGAAAGGTTTTACTTCCGAGTTTTCGGTTGCGGATGCCTAAGCATTTCGGACAAGAAGGCTTATATGTGTCTATCAACCCACAGCCGTAACAAAAAATTCGTCGTGTTTCTAGACATTCTTGATAGCAGTGACCTTCCTTTTCGCAATTCCAACATTTCAAATTAGATTTCGTTACAACATTTATATCGTTACCAGATGCCAAATCAGCATCATCGATATTATCATTAATAATTTCTGAAACGTTCTTACGGGGATAAAAAGGTCGATTAGAAGAACTAGCTTGTAGATCTTTAATAAATTTCTCATGTTTATGAGCTTCGCGTTTCAATTCTGAAATATCTCAAAAATTAATATGCAACAACTCATGGCGTAAGTCTGGCTTAAGATTTCTGATAACAGTTTCGACTAATTCTGTTTCGTTTAGGAGTACTCTTAAACGATCAGTGATACTCACGATCGCGTCAAGGAAATGATCGAATGATTCGTTATGTGCCTGCTTACGTCTACAAATATCATCTTTTAAGTCGTAATCTGTACACACAAAAAAAAAAAGGACATAATATTAATGAAAATTTTATTATTCCAAACGAAAAAATTCATCGAATATGAGCCGAGTACAGCATTCATTGATTATAAGTATTTTCAATCATACGTTAAACAAAGCATACGTACGCTTATGAATTATTCATAAAATGTAAGAAATTTTCTTAAAATATAAGAACAAAATTCGTAAATTTTTTTTATGAATTATTTTTAAAACGTAAGAACTCGTTCATAAAATCTAAGAACGAAATTCATAAATTTTTTTTTTTTTTTTTTCAAATTAAAAAATTCAATTAAATTTTTAAAATACAAATTTTACACTAAAACGTCAGAGGAGTCTTGTAGCGTATGTGATAAGGAGCTAGTAATATTTCTCTGCGCTTTGGTTTCCGGGTTCGAACCCCAATGCGGGTGAAAGTTTTTTTTTTGTTATTTTTTTTTATTAGGAGAAATGGAAATTGAAATGGAAATGGAATTGAAATGAAGTAGTGTGTCTTAAGGAAAGTAAGCGCTGCATTCTAAAGAACGCTTTTCAAGGCGCTATTTTTCCTCTTGGGAAAATAAATACTTACCATAGCATGCTTCTATGCCTAGAAGTTCCAGGAGAATATACACACACTCATAGCATGGTGGTGTGAGCGACATAAAAAGGAACTTTCAACAATACTTTAATTTAAATTTATCATAAACCAGTCTAGAACCAAAAGAAGAATATGAAATACAACCTAAAAATAATAATTCAAATTGATGACACTTTTACTTAAAATTTATGAACGTTTTGTTTAATTTTATGTAAACATGCATAAAATTTGTATCTGTAGATTTATGAAACGTTGTTATTCGTACGAAAAAATTCTTAAAATTTAAGAATGGAAGTTCATAAAAAAATTCCTCATAGAAAAATATTTATGAACTCATGTACTTACGATTAATGAATCGTTCTTAAAATCAAAAAATTTTAATGAAAAATTTTGATTTGAAAATCAATGAATTTCGGTGTATGAATGCCGTTCATAAATATTATGTTCAATATTTTTTTGTGTGTAGTACATTCTTTATACTGTCTACGTAACGCATCACACAGCTCAAACCATTCTAAATTGTCTTCTTGACGATGATAACGCCAGAAAAATTGTTTAGCTTTCCCTTCGAAAAGCGAGTGTACGTGTTGGCAGAAAATATTAAAATTGCCATTAAGATGAATGGAAGTTAACGTATTTATACGGTAGATAAATTCATCTACGCTTACATCATCAGACGAACCAGTGAATTTGATATTCCAATTATAAATTATTTTTGAGATACGGTCATCTGGAAGTGAAAATTGTGCCGGATATTGACGGTTTACTCTAGCACTTGCATTATGTCGATTTGGTATACGAGGTTCATCTTGAGACCAAGGTAAATGTTCATCTTGTGGTGTATTTGCAGGAGCCGGACGTATATTTTGGCCTAAGTTTAAGTTACTGAGTAGGGTGTGTAATTCGTTTGAAATAGTAGATGCAACATCTCCTCGAAATGCTTGCAAAGAAGCAGATATTAATTCTTGCACTCTTTGTTCACTAACTTCATTAGAGTTGTTTGCCGGTAAATGTCGCGGACTTAAAGTACGTCTGTGTCTTGGATGTTGACGCGGTGACTGAGGAGATTGACGAGAACCTTCTAAGCCTTGCATTCGAGTAAACATTCTCGTTTGCGGTCGATCTACAGGCATTGCCCCTCTTCCTCTATTCGAGCTACTTTGCTGATTCGAAATATTCAAAAGTTGGTCAGCATTCACACAAAAAAATATTGAACATAATATTTATGAACGGCATTCATACACCAAAATTCATTGATTTTCAAATCAAAATTTTTCATTAACATTTTTTGATTTTAAGTACGATTCATTAACCGTAAGTACATGAGTTCATAAATATTTTTCTATGAGAAATTTTTTTATGAACTTCCGTTCTTAAATTTTAAGAATTTTTTCGTACGAATAATAAATCTACAGACACAAATTTTATGTATGTTTACATAAAATTAAACGAAACGTTCACAAATTTTAAGTAAAAGTGTCATCAATTTGAAATATTATTTTCAGTTTGTATTCATCTTCTTCTTTTGGTTCTAGACTGGTTTATGCTAAATTTCAAATAAAGTATTGTTGAAAGTTCCTTTTTATGTCGCTCACACCACCATGCTATGAGTGTGTGAGTATTCTCTTGGAACCTCTAGGCATAGAAGCATGCTATGGTAAGTATTTATTTTCCCAAGAGGAAAAATAGCGCCTTAAAAAGCGTTCTTTAGAATGCAGAGCTTACTTTCCTTAAAACACACTACTCTATTTCATTATTGTATGTCCTATGCCTTGGAGCTTGAGCGTTCTCCTAATAAAAAAAAAAAATAATAAAAAAACTTTCACCCGCATTGGGGTTCGAACCCGGAAACCAAAGCGCAGAGAAATATTACTAGCTCCTTATCACATACGCTACAGACTCCTCTGACGTTTTTGTGTAAAATTTGTATTTTAAAAATTTAATTGAATTTTGAAAAAAAAAAAAATTATGAATTTCGTCTTTAGATTTTATGAACGAGTTCTTACGTTTTAAAAATAATTCATAAAAAAAATTTACGAATTTTGTTCATAGATTTTTAGAAAAGTTCTTACATTTTATGAATAATTCATAAGCGTACGTATGCTTTATTTAACGTATGATTGAAAATACTTATAGTCAATGAATGCTGTTCTCGGCTCATATTCGATGAATTTTTTCGTTTGGAATAATAAATTTTTCGTTAATATTATGTCCCTTTTTTTTGTGTGATTGCAAGGGTTTCTACATATTGGACAAGTATTGTTGCCTTCCAACCATGTACGAATACAAATGGAATGAAATTTGTGCTTGCATGGTGTTTCAACTTTATTTCCCTCACCAACCAAGGATTCGCTACAAATAGCGCATAGTGTGTCATTTGACGATTCGCGATCTACCTGAATTGGAATATTTTCGGTACTACGAGTGATAGGCATTTTGAAACAAAATCAACCAAAACCAAATGTTTTGAAATACAAAAAAAATAAATATTTTGAAATTAAAGTTCAAACATAAGCAACAATTTAGCGAAAGAAAGAAAAATAAACAAAGTCAATCAAGTTTGGCTAAGAAAAAAACAAGTTATGAAAGAAATAAAAAAAAAAATCGGTATATGAAAATATTATAGATATAAAAGTTTTAACTTTTTATTAAAAAAAGTTGGGTAAAACCAAAATCTTAAAAAAGTAAAAAAAAAAGTATATCAAAACAAATATTTACTACTATTTGAGGACCTATATGTGGCATGTTTATAAAGACAAAGAACTACGTCATAATACCTATTAACAAAATCGTTTTTCGATCCACTTATTGTGCAAATATAACAAAAAAAAAAAAATTAAATAAAAGTTTAACCAAATTAAAAGGAAGATTAATTTCTGCGAGCATATTTATATTGATCATAAATAAAATTCTCAAGCAGAAAAAAGGGAATAAGAATTAATATCGTTAACGATTTTCAAAAATAAAATTCATTGACATGTTATAACAATTTATCGAAAGATTTGAAAGATATTTTCATGTTTCAGTGAATTGGTAAATGATCAGCAATACACCAGTCATAAAAAATCCAAAACCATGAAACCACGAATAATAAAAAAAACAAATTATTGAGTCTCAAAATCTCTTTCGGTTAGAATCCGAACAAGCCAGATTTCTAAAATTCCAGAAAGACGATATTTGCTACACAAATTTAGGGTTGAAATGTGATTATTTTAGTCATGGGAAAGAAAGAAGTTGAAAGGAAATTTGAAGCAAAATTTGTGGGACATTGGTTTATTTTTAAAAAAAATCGGTTTTGAAGTGTTCACAGTTTGAAAGCTGCTTAAGACCTCTAATATCTTTGTGTGGGCCCCACGTTGGGCGCCATTAACTATGTAACGTGAACCTAAATTCTGCCAGTTTTGTGAAATCCCATTGAATTGAAAATCAATGAAAGAGATCGCAAAGTATACTTAACCATGATGACATTTGGTTAAGCCTCAAGACATCCGAGCGGGCTCTGCACACCTAGCTATGCTTCAGCCTTGGCTTAGGGAAAATGGGCGTGGGGTTGCTCTTAGCCTTGAGGATGGTTACACAAATTATATTTCGGTGCAGATAGATAATAATGAAATTAAGGAAGGAATGAGGATAAAGATAGGAAACATGCCCAACGAAGAAAAGTATTGATTTATTCTTAACTAAACTGACACTATAAAATTATTTTGCACATTTTTTTGTGACCGAAAACGTCTGTAGTTGGTATTAAAGATTGAAGATAGGACCATGATGTAGCTTGCCTACCTTCTTCTTTACCCGCCCATCCTGTTGCTGGATGCAAATGTATTTTCCAACAACCCTCATTTTACCGTTTTATTTGTCTCTACTTTACCCTACAACGCCTCATAGTAGTAAATGAGAAAACTTACAATTTCATTTTAAATTAATTCAAAATTTTAATAGAATTTTTATAAATGCAAATTAGGACATTTTGCATTATATATAAAGATATAATGCACAGAAAAATCTTATTCAAGAATAGCAATTATAAGAAAATACATTTCAAAGATATCAAATGATTTAACAAAAAAAAAAAACAATATAAGAAATCTGAATAGTAGTAGTTATCGCGGTTCTACTGTCATTAAATTGGAACAAAAAAAAAACCGATCTTAGTTGAGGTCGTTGACCACATAAGAATTTACAATTACAAAGAACAAAATGAACTAGTAAGGGTGTAAAATTTGGCCTGGCCAAACATTAAATACCCTACACTGCAGTATTTTTCAAATTTTGCTCATATATGAGTTGCTACGCCCTCTTGTCCGAGGTCACCCAGTTTTTGTTCAGCGCTTGCATTTATAGTTTTTAGTGTCTGAGTGAAAAACTTTTTCAGTAAAGCGTTTTGAAGCTTTTGCTTATATAGGAGGTGCCACGCCCTCTTGACCGAGTTCGTCTAGTTTTAGCTTAGAGCGTGCATTTATAGTATTTAGTATTTGAGTGAAGCTTGGTTCGATTATCTCAAGAAACTGTTTCAGTATAGCATTTTGAAACTTTTGCTTATGTGGGAGGTACCACGCCCCCTTGTCCGATTTCACCCAATTTTTGTTGAGAGCTTTCATTTATGATTCTTAGTGTCTGAGTCAAATTTGATTCGAATATCTCAAAAAACGCTTTCAGTATAGCGTTTTTAAGCATTTGCTTATATGGGAGGTGCCACGCCCTCTTGTCCGAATTCGCTTAGTTTTTCCTCAGAGCTTGCGCTTACAATTTTTAATATTAATGCGTATTTTGGTTGCATTGTCGTGAAAAAAACTCCTAAAAATGCATTTTGAATATATTTTTTGTATGGGCGGTAGGCGTGTCCGTTGACCGATTTCGCTCATTTTCAATCCCCCGAGGTAACTTTGGTGACGAAGGCAGTGTACCAAGTTTCATTGAATTATCTTGCTCAGTTTTCCCAAAAAGTGTATTTCAACACACAGCCAGCCAGCCAGCCAGCCAGCCAGCCAGCCAGCCAGCCAGCCAGCCACCCAGCCAGCCAGCCAGACAGACGGACATGGCTATATCGACTCAGGAGGTGACGCTGATCAAGAATATATATACTTTTCTATATCTGCCACGCCTCCTTCTCTGCGTTACAAACGGAAGGACAAAGTGAATATACCCTGGGTGTAGGGTATAAAAAGAATCAAACATTCAAAATTTTGACAGATTCAGCTAGTTAGGACTTCTCAAAAAAAAAGCTTTGCTGCACATTTATGCATTTCTGCGAGCGATTCTGAACGAACTCTCTTTTAAGTTATTATTTATGTTTTTATGTTTCGTTAGATTTTACTTTTAAGCTCTCTCTACATTTTTGATTTTATTTCTCTTTTGTTTCTTTGCTACTTTTTTTATGTTTTGTTTCGTTTTTAACTATTAAGCCACTCTTTATATTAATTTACAAAAACAACATACCTCTCCAAATTCTCCACAACGTTGATCGATGAAGGCCTCCACGCTTGTTGTTGCTGCTGAATCTTTGTTGGTGGGTTTTTAAATGTGAGATGTATTTATAAACTTTAAGTGTATCTGGCTTTTTAAAGATACGAGTGCATTATAGCATTATTAAAATAATTCAATCTTTTAGAATTTAAATTATTAAGCTTAATTTTAAGCATTGAAATTAAAGCGATTTCATGTTGGTTTTAGTTACTACTATTTAGATTTATAAAAAAAAGGATATTATTAACTGCAAAGGATACATTTAATTTAAATTTTAATATTGATTTTGCAGTATTAAATTAAATTATTTACAGTTTTGTGGATTCAAAATTTAATAAAAAAAACTAAATTTAAATCAAACTAAAGAAGTCGAAAAAAGATATGGCTTCTGAAAAGCTTACATTTAAAATTGTAATAGTCTACTTTAGAGTAAATTTCCCGAAGAAACAAAAGCAAAATATTCCAAGAAATTGAATTAAAAGGAAAGATGGTTTATCTTAGATTATTAGAACTAAATAAATAAATTAAATAGCTATATAAACGATATCCAAATTACATACTAATCAGTGGGTTTTCAACCAATTTTAAATCTATCTTTAATTTTGAGTTTAAGAGCTTAAGCTTTAGTTTGGATTTAAAATTGCGCGGTCTCAAACAAGTTTAATCTAGAGTTTTCCAAATTTCCGAGTTTATAAGTTTAATATTTCACGATTTACATAAGTATTAATTCTTCGCCATGATGAGTGCACAATGCCCTTGGTTTAACCTCAATATGACTTTTGTCACCCTTGTAACAAAATGGAGGTAAGCCTTGAGTTCACTTGTTAAACTAAAACGTGTTCGGAACTTCAGGACAATATCAAATAAAGGTTTCTGGTTAAAATTTTCCACGCCGAGAAAATTGAAGAAGCTGCTGAACAAAATTGATGGTCGAACTCGGTTTTCTTTAAGCCTTTCGCGGCACCTGCTGCAAGAGTGGCAGACAGGGTGCTCCGCTGTACCTTTCAAAAAAAAAAAACACTTATATTACTGATCGTAATATAAAATAAACTATTTATCATTTTCTTACCAAAAGATTTATATTTTTTTGTTCGATTGAATTGAATGGTTTTTTCACCAAGATTATTAACTTTTTCGTGACTTTTTAACCGAAAATTATATGACGTACAGATCATAAAAATTAGCACTTGTTTTTGCCTTTTCGGCTTTCTGATCATATGTATAACACAATTAATAATTTTTTTTTCCACGGATAGAGATCTTTACTTGCAGACGATGGTCGGCCGAAAGACTGAGAGTTTTAAAACACGATTGGAGTTTCCCATGCATTGAAAACATGTTTTTAAATTGCCGTATGAAATCGGTACAACTCCGAATTCTGTACATATCGATGCAAAAGAACTCATGTGTTAGAAGAGTACTTGCATATAGCAAATATGATTAATTGATATGCGCCTGACAACGATTTGTCCCAAAGCTATAAATGCATGCATGGGCAACTGTGCATGATCGAATTATGAAATATTATTTACAAAATTTTTAAGATAAATGAATGTTTGCATTTTGTAGGTGAAATAATTAAGAAAATCACGCTCCTTACAGATTGTCGAAATAACGGACGTTGCTGATTACAAAAGAGGCAATATTTTATCTTATTCATTATTAGCAGTATCTAGAGAGTTGAGACAGTAAGACAATCAAAACTGTACACAAAAACAATTAACAGGTAATTAGCCATGAGCGGTAAAATCGGAGTAATCGCTGATGAGAAATAAGAATAACATATAAACCGCATTGCTCACTTGGTAATCGACAGTTGAATAATACAGCAGCCAGCTCCCTTCCGTTAGGATGTCAACAACAGTTTGAAATCAAATTTAAGTCCACCGACATGTTTAATTGAGAAAAAAACATCAAAATGTCGACCAAAGTCTCGAATCCTTCCAGAAGGACGTTAGGGCTATCTGGGTTAATATTTATCTTCTTCTACTTGGTTGGGTACAAAACTTGTTTCTTTGTCAATTCAATAGATAAAACACGCTCACCTACATACAGTGGCTCACAGCTTATTTCGTGCAGTAATTTTTTTAAACTTTAAAACACTGTATCTTTAAAACTAATACAAATATCATAAAGTTTTAAATGAAGGCTTAGACGGGCATGTCTATTGTTTATAATAAGTAAAATAAAATCCACAAAATTTGATTCCGAGACGCTCAAGGCGGAAAAAAACCGATTGAGCAGGAGAAATTCAAGTCACAGCTTATTTCGTGCAGATGCTTATTTTCCCTTTGGAGCCAGCGTTTCGCATTATTTAATGAGAATTTCTTTTTCTATGTTCTCTGTGTGGTATTCTCAACGAGATGCAGCCAATTTTTAGTTTGATCATGTAGATGTGATTGTAGAAAAGTGCATTTTGCAGAAATGGCTCGTCCAGCAACGAAAATCGGTGATAACTTATTTTAAAAACGGCCAATCTATGCGCTAAGCTTCTTAATATGTTAGTTTGAGTCCCACCTACAAAGCAAAGCACAATTGAAAGCATCTTTCATGCAAATCGGGTCCAAATGTAGGGTAAAAGTGCGTCAAACAACAATTTTAATCCCGCTGACGATTCATTTATGGTCCACAAAATCAATACTAACCCACATTATTGGTTCCAAAAACCGTCTGGGATATACATGAAAAACTAAGTAACTCGTACAGTGCAAAAATTGGCGGCTGCGTGTCCCGAGACCACAGCTTCAAAGCCCAAGTAGTCCTTCATAAACAAAAAAATACAAAAAAGTCTACTTGATTTTGCGATTCGGCTCAATATTACGTTTCCGCCATAAGTATGTCATGACATCAGGTTCAAGTATGTTAAATTTAGACTCGTCCATGATTATGACGTTGCTTTAAAAGTCCTTATCTTTGTGGGCGTGCTAATACTGAGCTCGATATCAAAAATAATGTAGGCTTTTCTGGCTTTTTTTGTTTATGAAGGGCTACTTAGGCTTTAAAATTGCGGTCACGGGATATGCAGCCGCCAGTTTTCGCACAGTACAAGTTACTTAGTTCTTCATGTATATCCCAGACGGTTTTTGGAGCCAATAATGTGGGTTAGTATTGATTTTGTGGACCATAAATGAATCCTCAGCGGGATTAAAATTGTTGTTTGACGCACTTTTATCCTAATTTTGTACCCGATTTGCATGAACAAAGCTTTCAATTGTGCTTTGCATTGTAGGTGGGACTCAAACTAACATATTAAGAAGCTTAGCGCATAGATTGGCCGTTCTTAAAATGTGTAATCACCGATTTTTGTTGTTGGACGACCCATTTCTGCAAAATGCACTTTTCTACCGTCACATGTACATGATCAAACTAAAAATTGGCTGCATCTGGTTGAGAATACCACACAGAGAACATAGAAAAAGAAATTCTCATTAAATAATGCGAAACGCTGGCTCCAAAGGGAAAATAAGCATCTGCACGAAATAAGCTGTGACTTGAATTTCTCCTACTCAATCGGTTTTTTCCGCCTTGAGCGTTTCGGAATCTAATTTTGTAAATTTTCTTTTACTTATTATAAACAATAGACATACCCGTCTAAGCCTGCATTTAAAATTTTATGATATTTGTATTAGTTTTAAAGATACAGTGTTTTAAAGTTTAAAAAAATTACTGCACGAAATAAGCTGTGAGCCACTGTACAATTTTAAAAAATAAAAGTTTTGAAACACATGTTTTTCCGTGTACAGGCAAACTGATTTTTTTTATAAATTATGATTTGACAACAAAATAAAATGATTTGTTTATTGTTTTTATTTTTCTTTCTTTGCACAACTACAAGCTATTGTTTATGTAGTGGTGCCGACCTTTGGTTATGGTAATTGTGTACGTCAATAATCTGTCGGTCAGGCAAGCGAACTGTAGAACAAGCGGCTGCTATATGGCCTTAAACATGTAAAATTTCGATTTTCCTGCAATCATTTTCTAAAAGCTGAAACTTCTTATTCAGCAAGCTCAACAAAACAAAAAAAAAAAATGGTTTTTAAATGCTGAAAATTTTTTTAGGGGTACTTAATTGTATATTAGCCACAAATAAAGCAGTCAGTCAACTATATTGTAGAACAATCTCCACCAGCAAGCTCAACAAAACAAAAAAAATGGTTTTTAAAAGCTGAAAATGTTTTAAGAGGTACTTAATTGTATATTAACCACAAATAAAGCAGTCAGTCAACTATAATGTAGAACAATCTTTGTCAGCAAGCTCAACAAAACAAAAAAAATAAAAAATGGTTTTTAAAAGCTGACTGCTTTATTTGTGGTAAATATACAATTAAGTACCCCTAAAAACATTTTCAGCTTTTAAAAACCAATTTTTTTTGTTTTGTTGAGCTTGCTGACGGAGATTGTTCTACATTATAGTTGACTGACTGCTTAATTTGCGGTTAATATACAATCAAGTACCCCTAAAAAAAATTTCAGCTTTTAGAAATAATTGTGACTTGATTTATTTATTGCACATATATTGGGGCGTGCTGACTAGCCCCGTTCTAACATTTAACTGACTGACCGGCAAAACTGTTATTTGTATGCATTATATAACGTGTATAAGAAGTTTCAGCTTTTAGAAATTGATTGCAGAAAAATCGAAATTTGACATGTTTGAGGCCATATAGCAGCCGCCTGTTCTACAGTTCGCTTGACTGACCGACAGAGTATTGATGTACACAATTACTATAACCACCTGTAACAAATTCAGCTTTTAGAAACGCAAAGTTGTTTCTAGGCACTGGCTCTCAGGCTAAGAGCAGTGGTCTAGCGACTGGCACTGCGATTGAGAGTTGTAGCAACCGTGAGGTCCTCGGTTCTGAGAAGTTTCAGGATCAAATAAAGAATTTAATTGAATTGTTCGATAGAAAATTATATTTGTGAATGAATATTTGAAAAGAAAAAATACAATATTAATTTGATATATGAAAACTAAATACAAAGCAAAAGTGATTTGAGAGTTACAGTGTGTTTGTTTAAAGTATATATTCTAACACCGCCTTTTAATTTAATAGAACCACTGCTTTGCTAATGAAACTTCATTTTAAGTTAATTAAAAGTTAAGAAGAATATCAAATTAAATTTAAACTAAATTCAAATTTTTACGATGTTTCGTAAACAAATTCTTTCCAAGTCCTTTGGTCATGACATCTGCTACTTGCTCATGTGTTGGTCTGTATTCGATACAAACTTCACCTCTTGCAACAACATCGCGAATGAAATTGTATTTAATATCCAAATGTTTCACTCGCTTGCTCTCCTTTTGATCAGTAGCAATACTGATACACGATTGATTGTCTTCGAAAATAACAACTGGCTCATTGCATTGAATTTGCAATTCTATTAGCAATTTCTTAATCCACTTAAGCTCACAAATAGCTTCAGTCAATGCAACATGTTCAGCTTCGGTTGAAGATAAACTTATCGTCATTTGTTTTCGTGGTGCCCAGCAGACTGTATTTCCGAATAATTTGAAAACGTATCCTGAAGTAGATTTTCCGTCATTTTTATCTCCACCCCAATCTGAGTCACTGTAGCCAACCAATGTTTCTGCATCTTGTTGTTTCGTATAAACCATTTTCAAATCGATTGTTCCACGAATGTATCGCAATATATGTTTTGCATTTATGAAGTGACGATCATCAAAACTGCTTTGAAATCGACTGAAATAACTAGTTGCTGAATACAAATCTGGTCTCGTGGTAACCGTTGCATAAGTCAAACAACCCATAAGTTCGCGATATGGATGATTCGAGCATTTGTCCTTATCGCCTTTTTCAATATGTAAACCCTTCTCTATTCACACAAAAAAAAAGGGACATAATATAAATGAAAAATTAATTATTAATAACGAAAAAATTCATCGAATTTGAGCCGAGAACAGCATTCATTGACTATAAGTATTTTCAATCATACGTTAAACAAGGCATACGTACGCTTATGATCTATATATATAAAAATGAAATGGTGTCCGTATGTAGCTTATGAACGCGAAAACTACACGGCTGATTTACATATTTTTTTTTTTTAATTGTTTGTTGTGGTCTGTACAAGGTTCTTAAGGGGGTGAGATCCCACTGAGGGGAGCGGGGGTTGCACCCCCCATACTAAAAAAATACAAAAAATGCTATTTCTCTACAGTTATACAAGCTATGATCATGAAAGTTGGTGAACTTATGCATAATGTATGTACCATTCACCATGCAAAATTTGAGGGGGATTTAACTAGGGGACGTTGCACCCTTCAAATGAAAAAAACACAAAATGCTTTATCAGTGTTCCTATATCAGTTATCATTATGAAACTTGGTGCATGTATGTTTATTGCGTCTACTATTCAGCCTGCTAAGCTTAAGAGGAATTGAACGAAAGGGGTTTGTACCCCCCGTACAGTATAAATACTCAATACTGCTATATTTCTACGCCTATAGTAGCTATCATTATAAAAGTTGGTACATAAATATATGTATGTTTTATTCACCTTAAAAAACCTGAAAACGAGGATGACGGAGATAGATGGGACTTGGAACATATGTAAAGGGCATTGGGAACGGGCGAACAAAGTTGCTTCCGGGCCAGCTAGTTATTCATAAAATGTAAGAATTTTTCTTAAAATCTAAGAACAAAATTCGTAAAGTTTTTTTATGAATTATTTGTAAAACGTAAGAACTTGTTCATAAAATCTAAAAACGAAATTCATAAATTTTTTTTTTTTTTTCAAAATAAAAAAATTCGATTAAGCTTTTGAAATACAAATTTTACACAAAAACGTCAGAGGAGTCTGTAGCGTATGTGATAAGGAGCTAGTTCTCTGCGCTTTGGTTTCCGGGTTCGAACCCCAATGCGGGTGAAAGTTTTTTTTTATTATTTTTTTTTTTTTATATTAGGAGAATGCTCAAGCTCCAAGGCATTGGACATACAATATTGACCTAGAGTAAGTATGTCATAAGGAAAGTAAGCACTTGATGCTAAAAAACGCTTTTAAAAGCGCTATTTTTCCTCTTGGGAAAATAAATACTTACCACAGCATGCTTCTATGCCTAGAAGTTTCAGGAGAATACACACACATAGCATGATGGTGTGAGCGACATAGAAAGGAACTTTCAACAATACTTTATTTGAAATGTAGCATAAACAAGTATAGAACCAAAAGAAGAAAATGAAATACAAACTGAAAATAATATTTCAAATTGATGAAACTTTAAAGGGAACGGTCCAATCAGTACGTCGAGTACGTCACGTCGTTTTTTTCGACTGACTGCGACGCATTTGACGGAGAAGCCTGGCCCAATGAATTCTTTGAAAACGGATTAAAACATAAAAATTCTTTTTATTTCATTAATTAGAAATTTTCATTTTGCACTTGCACAGCTCCAATAATTTTTTATTCACACTTTATTTCAAAAAATAAATGAGAAACGACAAAGAAAAACAAAACAACAATTGAAATTGAAAATAAATTTATTTTACGATTGTCAAATCAAACGACGTACGTCGAAAGTTGGGAGTTGGGCAACTTTTGGACGTTGCGATAACGTAGACGTACTGATTGGGTCGCACTTGATATAAACTCATATTTTTTACTTAGCTGTCAGTGGAAAAAAACGACGTGACGTACTCGACGTACTGAATGGACCGTTCCCTTTACTTTAAGTTTATGAACGATTTGTTTAATTTTATGTAAACATTTATAAAATTTGTATTTGTAGATTTATGAAACATTGTTATTCGTACGAAAAAATTCTTAAAATTTAAGAACGGAAGTTCATAAAAAAAATTCCTCATAGAAAAATATTTATGAACTCATGTACTTACGATTAATGAATCGTTCTTAAATAATATGTTCAATATTTTTTTGTGTGTTGGAGTTGAACATGGTTTGCAATCTTTCATCCCGAATTTTTGCAACACTTTCTCTAAACATTGGGATTGATTCATGGCAATCTTTTCATTTGATATGTCTTGATCAATTTGCATACCCAAAAATGAATTTACTTCTCCAACATCAGTCATCTCGAACTTCTTTGAAAGCATTTGCTTTACTGTATTTATAACTTTGATGCCCTGACAAAAAATCGAAGTGTCATCAACGTACAATAGAATGTAACATATGATTCCATTTTGCGATTTTACGTAAACACAACGATCAGATTCACAGCGCTTGAATCCAATCTGAATCATGAACTCATTAAACTTTTCGTTCCATGCACGCGATGCCTGCTTCAGACCATAAAATGCTTTGTTAAGTCTGCACACCTTATTCCCATTTTTGAATTCTTCAGGAAGCTCCATATAAATTTCTTCAGATAACTCTCCATTCAAAAATGCACACTTAACATCCATTTGATGAATATGCATGTCATAACGATTTGCATTCGCTAGCAAAATCCTCAACGTGACCAATTTTGCTACTGGAGCATAAGTTTCATTGTAGTCAAATCCAAACTTTTGAGTGAAGCCACGCGCCACAAGTCGAGCCTTGTATTTATCAATCTCACCATTTGCATTCCGCTTCAATTTGAAAACCCAGTTATTTGTAACTGCCTTACGGTTTTTAGGTAAATCACACTCAGTCCAAGTTCCATTTTTGATTAATGATTGATATTCACTATCAGTGGCTCGTTTCCATTCGCCCCAATCATCTCTGAGTTTCGCTTCTGCAATTGAATTTGGAATTATTGTCTACAAAACATTCAGCTGAAAATGCAAAGTGTGCATCTTCAGTGATACAATAACCAAATCGGTCTGGTGGCCGACGATTTCGCTCACTTCTTCTTGTAATTGTTGTTTCCATGTTTTCAACATTTTCTTCTGCATCGAAACAGCTATTGTACACATCGGATTAATCATTGCGTAAATTTGATTCGTCGTCTTTGCCATTCGAGCTCACCTTATCATGAAATTGGTCTGTTTCCGCCTCTGAATCTGATATTTCTATCAATTTTGCTCTTCTTATAACAGATGCCTCATTAAATGTTACATGACGACCAAGAACTAATTTATTCCTCTCTGTGTCCCACAATCGATAAGAACCCATTGATGAAGTATAACCAAGCATCAAACATTTAGTCGCCTTTGGTTCTAACTTTGATCGATTACACGCTGGAATGTGATTGTAACATTCTGAGCCAAATATCCGCAAATGAGTCAAATCTGGTTTCCGCTTAAACCAAATTTCAGCCGGTGTCATGTTTATGAATTGTTTGCCCAATGCGCTTGTCGGTGATCGATTCTTCAAATAATTTGCCGTAAGTATCGCTCCATTCCAAAACTATTTGTCGATACCACTTGCTAAAAGCATAGTTGTTACTTTCTCTTCAAGTGTACGATTCAACCGCTCAGCAACTGACTTCATTTCCGGATTGTGTGCAACACTGTAAACACGCTGAATACCTTTTAATTTGCAAAACGCATCCATTTCATGTGAGGAATATTCACCAGCGTTATCAGCTCTAAATTTGTTGGAAAAAACTATAAATCCTTCAGCGCAGTTCAACAAATAAAAGGCGACACACGTCTTTACATTTGAAAGTTTATTGAGAGAGTAAAATAAATGAAAAACTTAAATTGAAAATTCAATACAAATTAGATTGAAAAACAAAAGGCAAAACAGAATTTATGTGACAGTGATTTTAGATACAGTATGATCAAATATACATATTGTATTGCATATAATATTTATCTTCAACACTCCTTCTCAATACAAACTTATTTGATAACATATTAACTAAAAATCAAAATCAATATAATCCCATTTCCCTTGTAAATTTACAGTGCTTAATTTTCTGCAAATTTTTAGTAAGTATATCTGATATCATTTCTTCAGTACACACGTAATTTAAACTTATTTCCTTATTTTCATACAGACTACGAATGTAATGAAATTTAATATGTATATGCTTGCTTCTTGCATGATAAACAGGATTCTTAACTAAACTTTGTGCGCTTTGGTTGTCGCCATTCAAAACCATCGGACGGTTTGTTGAAAAATCCATCTCATTCAACAACTTCTTAATGTAAACAGCTTCTTTAGCCGCCGCCGTAAGTGCTACATATTCAGCTTCAGTACTGCTAAGCGAAACTATGTTTTGTTTTTTGCTTTCCCATGAAAACACACTACCTGCTGCAAAGAAAGCACAGCCCGTATATGACTTTCGATCACTGGCATCGCTACCCCAGTCAGCATCAACAAAGCACTCTATGGGCTTACCAGTCTTCCTGTAATAAATTTTCAAATCTGTTGTCCCCTTCAAATATCTGAGAATATGATTCAATCCCGCTTCATGCTCAGAATGAGGATCTGTGTTTCTTTGTAATAGCTTCGAAATCGAATGCATAATATCTGGTCCTGTTGAAATTGCTAGATACATCAATGCACCTACGAGCGACTGGTACTCCGATTGATTCACCTTTTTACAGCTATCATCCGCACAGCTCACTTGAAACCCTGGACTCAACGGTGTTGACACAGGCTTGCAGTTTTCCATCCCATACTGTTTTAGAGGATCAATAATGTATTTTCGCTGACAAACAGCTAAAGGACCTGTTTCACCTTCTCGAAGTATTTCCATACCTAGAAAATACTTTAGTGGACCACCATCCACAATGTCGAACTCATCTGCAATTTGAGATTTGATTGCATATACGTTTTCAAGTTTTGAGCAACCTATAATGAGATCATCTACGTACACAGCAATAATATTATAATTACCATTTTCATTTTTTGTGTAAACGCAGGGCTCACTAGCACACGGTGAAAATCCCATTTTCTTCAGTACTGCGTCAAGTGTTGCGTTCCATTCCCGACCGCTCTGCTTCAATCCATACAGTGCTTTATTTAGCTTCAATACTTGATTCGGAAATTTTTTGCTAACAAAACCTTCTGGCTGCTTCATAAACACAACATCGTGCAACTCGCTATTTAGATACGCTGATGACACATCCATTTGATGTAAGTGTAATTCATGTTCGCAAGCCAACGCAAGCAGCATGCGAACTGTCGCATACCTCACCACTGATGAAAATGTTACGGTGAAATTTACACCAAATTGCTGACTGCAGCCTTTCGCTACTAGCCGGCTCTTGAAGCGTTGAATACTTCCATCTGCATTTCTTTTAATGTTGTACACCCATTTACAATTTATGGCTTTTTTTCCAGCTCGCAAATCTACTAGAGACCACGTATGATTCTTGACTAACGCATCATACTCCTCCTGCATCGAATCTTTCCAGTGCTCTGAATACTCGCTGTCCAAAGCCTCATTATCACACGATGAAATTTTTATTTCTCCTTTTTCGATGAAATTCAATATATGTCGCTCTTTTCGAGGACGACCTCGATCTCCAGTACGAATAATTCTAGGACGACTAGGACCATACCTTACAGGCTCTGCTTCGTTGATGTTCACTGAAATTTCTTCCGGAGCTGTGTCTGCATTAATTTCTCTTTCAGAAAAATCAGCTGCAATGCCTTCAGTATCGAACATAATGACATCACTTTGAATTTCATTGGAACGATTGTATCTTTCTTCAAGAAAAATTACGTCTCGACTGATAATAATCTTCTTGGTAACTGGATCCATAAGTCGATATGCCTTTGAGCTTTCAGAATAGCCAACCATAATAAGCTCCTTTCCCTTTGGTCTAAATTTCTTCGACTGAGTTTTGTCCATTGCAATTGCCGTTGATCCGAAAATTTTTAAATGGGACACACTTGGTTTCTTACCAGTCCATGCTTCGTGTGGCGTTTCATTCAAAAGTGATTTTGTTTCAGCTCTATTGCGTAATAGTAGGAGATTCGGTGAAGAAATTACTGCCCTCATCGGCTATCCTGATGAAATATTTTTTTTATGCAATAAAATATAGAGATAAATAAAACCCGACTTGATTGGCACTCCATATCCTGGCAAGAATATTTTTAATTAATTATTGTTTAATTAAATTTTTTACCCCAATTACCCTCATTCTTTTTCTAAATAAATTTGGTGGCAATCGAAAGCGAAAATCATATAGAAAGTGCCGCAGTATGATTGGCATCCTTTATCCTGTCAAGGATACTTGCCAAACAGGTTTAAACAGGTTAGTTTGTGTTGGAAATATACCCTCATCTTCTTTCCAAAAAATCATATATATAAATGTAGGTAATTTTCTTGCGAATTCAATGGTATGTGATTGACATTTCAAATCCTGGCAAGGCTAATGATTGGCAGGATTTGAAGTTGCAATATCTATACATAATACACACCTCCCAGGAAGATAGGGACAACCTCGACTTAGAATCACTGAAGATTTTTTGATGAGGTTTTATTTATTTACCTCTCCTGAGTTGGTAACTGTGAAAACGAAAATCCCGACTCGTCCTTCTTGCTAATAAACTGAGTTTAAGTCCTTTTTTACGAGGCAAGTTTGAATTACTAATTATAGTGACCTCGAAGTCTTGGAAGTGAAATTTTTTTATGAGATTTTGTTTTTTTACTTGCTCAGAGTCGGAAAATAAGAAAATTAAATCGGAATAGTTCTTTATTGCGAATAAGCCGAGCTTAAGCGCTTTTTTTCTTTGTATGTTTAAACTATTAATATTAAATCGACCTCGAGATACTGGCAGTGAAAACTTTTGATGAGGATTTGTTCAATAAGTTTGTTTGAGTGGGATAAGGTGAAAAAATTAATCAAAACAACTCCTTCTTCGGCAGAAATGGGTTTTAAGCACATTTTTTGCCCCTAAATTTTGAATAAAATATACTACTTTTAACTCGCAATAACTAAGCTCACAGTCGTTTTTTTTTCCAGATGTGTATGTAGAGAAATGGTCATGGTACATACATATAAATATTTTCAACTAATGTTTTAGAAAACCAATTCTTTATTGATTGATAAATCAGCGCAAAATCCTATGTTTGGTCAGAAAAATTTTTATATTTTTTATATTAAATTCATAAATTAGTTTGCTTTTGTAGACATGTACAGCACTTAACACTTGGATATCATTATCATCGCGATTGTCAGATACTTTATAACCAGTCCATATTGATAGAAAGTCGAAATGCACTGGAGGTGTGTATTATGTATAGATATTGCAACTTCAAATCCTGCCAATCATTAGCCTTGCCAGGATTTGAAATGTCAATCACATACCATTGAATTTGTAAGAAAATTACCAACATTTATATATATGATTTTTTTGGAAAGAAGATGAGGGTATATTTCCAACACAAACTAACCTGTTTAAACCTGTTTGGCAAGTATCCTTGACAGGATAAAGGATGCCAATCATCCAGCGGCATTTTCTATATGATTTTTGCTTTCGATTACCACCAAATTATTTGAGAAAAAGAATGATCGTATAAATATAGGTTTTGAAACTTTAAATCGTGCCAATCATCAGCCTTGCCAGGATTTGAAATGTCAATCACATACCATTGAATTTGTAAGAAAATTACCTACATTTACATATATGATTTTTTTGGAAAGAGGATGAGGGTATATTCCCAACACCAACTAACCTGTTTAAACCTGTTTGGCAAGCATCCTTGCCAGGATAAAGGATGCCAATCATACTGCGGCACTTTCTATATAATTTCCGCTTTCGATTGCCACCAAATTTATTTAGAAAAAGAATGAGGGTAATTGGGGTAAAAAATTTAATTAAACAATAATTAATTAAAAATATCCTTGCCAGGATATGGAGTGCCAAACAAGTCAGGTTTTGTTCATCTCTATATTTTATTGCATAAAAAAAATATTTCATCAGGAAAGCCGATGAGGGTAGTAATTTCTTCACCGTATCTTAGACTATAAATATACTGCGGTTGCGACTGCTTCTGCCCAAAAGCTTTCATCAACATTACTGTGCTCCATCATACTCCGCGCCATTTCCACTAAAGTGCGATTAGCACGCTCTGCCACGCCATTCTGCTGTGGGGTATGTGGAACAGTCAACTGCCGTCTGATGCCATTTTTGTCTAAAAAATCATCAAAACTTTTGTTGATATATTCACCGCCATTGTCACTTCGAAGTATTTTAAGCTTGTGACCCGTCTGCTTTTCCGACATGGCTTTAAATGATTTAAATGCGTTTAGCACTTGATCTTTGGTCTTTAGAAAATATACAAATATATAACGCGACTTATCGTCTATGAACGATACAAAATATCGCGATCCACCAATTGAGTCTTTGTTAATTGGTCCGCATACATCAGTATGTACGACTTCTAGCAAATTTCTTGCCCTATTTTCGGAAACACTAGGAAACGACTTTACGCAAATTTTGCTTTTTGCACATGTAATGCATTCACTTCTCTTTGGAAATTCTTTGATATTGAGTCCATACACCAACTTTTTATTTACCATTTCAGTCAAACTTCCAAAATTTAAATGCCCGTAGCGGCTGTGCCAAATCATTGCACTATTTGCCGCATCATTGGCCATGAAACACTTGTTTGTTTTTGGTTTAAAAGTAAATAAACCACCATTTTCAATGCCTCTTATTAAAATGTCACTTTTATCTCGTACGACAACTCTTTCTCCTTCAAAGTTGACAGAAAGTCCATTTGGACACGCTTTGGAAACTGAAATAAAATTGCAACGCAGCTCTGGTACAAACAATACGTTTTTAAGGTTAAGACGGAAACCATTGCTCTCAATGTCTACATCTCCTCGTCCTTCTGCTTCAATAAATTTGTTACCAGCTAGATCAATTCTTTCTTTTCGATCTTGATATGTGGCAAACATTGAACGGTCACAGCATAAATGCGACGTTGCTCCACTGTCAATAATCCATTTGTCGTAACAAAATTCATGCGTTGAAGCATTAGCAAGGACAGCAAAAATCTTAGGATTTCCTGGATCTTTTTGTTGTGGTTTTCGTTGCGCTTTACAGTTTGCAGCGAAATGACCGCGACGACCGCAGTTAAAACATTTGCCCTTTATGCGATTTTTATTATGTCCGCTACAACTGTTGCCTACATTACCCGATTTTCTTGAATCTTCTTGAGCTACATACGCTTGCTGACTCAAACTTGCTACCGGTTTTGCTCCTTTGTCCTGTCGCCTTTCTCCTTCTTCCAGCAGCTTCACCTTGAGCATATTTAATGAAGGCAAATTGTCACGCGTTTCAATGGCAACAACAAAACCTTCAAATGATTTCGGCAAACTTGACAACAGAATAATGACTAACATTTCTTCTGGTACACTTACGCCTATTTCTGCTAGCATTTCTATTGCTCCTAAAAATTCATCCAGATGCTCCGACATTCCTCCACCTTCTGACAAACTGAGGTGCAGCAATTTTTTGAATAGCATTATTTTTCGTGCTGGCCCTGCAGGTCGATAAGTTTCCTCCAGCTTCTTCCAAGCCTCATTTGCGGTCTTACAGTGTCGAATGTGGTTAATTTGTGTAGGTTTTATGCAAAGCATTATGCTTGCCAACGCATTCTCGTCCTTTGCATCAAATGCAACCACCTCTTGAGCCGATGCAGACTCAGATTTAATTATCCTTCCTATGGTGATACTCCATAGTTCCGAGTGGACTAGGACGCTTTTCATAGTAACAGACCACGACGCGTAGTTACTATCATCGAGCTTTTCGATAGCTAACAACCCGGTACCGCTCATTTTTAAGTATACTCACTCTCTCAATTCTTTATCCCGATTCCACGAAAAAATTATTTAAAATTTCTTGAACTCAATTTATTTCGTCCTTTTCTATATGTGGCCTGGGCCCATAACCTGTTGGAAAAAACTATAAATCCTTCAGCGCAGTTCAACAAATAAAAGGCGACACACGTCTTTACATTTGAAAGTTTATTGAGAGAGTAAAATAAATGAAAAACTTAAATTGAAAATTCAATACAAATTAGATTGAAAAACAAAAGGCAAAACAGAATTTATGTGACAGTGATTTTAGATACAGTATGATCAAATATACATATTGTATTGCATATAATATTTATCTTCAACAAAATTTTGCAACTTTCTTACCATGTAATGATTCAGCCATCGCAACAAATTCTTTGAATTTATCCAGCACCTCAGTACTACGTTGAATAAAGTAAACCATCGAAGCTCTTGAAAAATCATCGGTGAATGAAATGAATTATTTCGACCCATCATATGCTTCATCAGCCATTGGTCCACAAACGTCACTGTGAATCAGCTCCAAAATACGGCTCGAATGACCAACCTTGTTTGGTGGAAATGATGTTCGTGCTGGTTTGCCATAAACGTATGATTCACAAAACTGAGATTCTACATTTACATTTACTAGCTCCAGTCCATGTGCCATTTTTCGGTTTACCAATTTTACCATGTCTTTTGCATTCAAATGTCCCATTCTGAAATGCCATAAGCTTTGCGTAACTTTATTTATATTACTCTCACCTGATATACCAGCAAAAACATCACGATCAATGTGTAAAACAACTTCGTACAATTTTCCATTTGCATGTGCCACGAATTGTGTATTACCATTTAACGATGCATATGCACAATCACCATCAAAAACTATACGGTAGCCTTTCTTAGTCAAACTTCGAATCGACATCAAATTACAGCTTAGGTCCTTGACAAATAACACATTTTTAATAATTTTTGTTGAAATATCTCCTTTACAAAATGTCTTCACAGGAATATCTCCTTGTTCCATCGCAGAAATGTACTGATTTTTCTTCGCGATGGAAATTTCGAGTTCATCAATCTTTTCCAACTGGTTGAAATATCGCCTGTCATTCACCATATGCTGCGTTGCACTAGAATCCAAAACGAACTTTATTTGTGCTGCATCATCACTACGTTGCGATTGGTGTATTTTATTTACCGTTAATGCCGATTTACAAACCTTGTTACGTTCCTCTACAAAAGCACTCATTGTTGATTGCTTAATTTCAGCAGCTCTATTAGAACTTTCACTAGAATCTTTCTTTTGATTCTTTTGAGCTCTACATTTGGCTTTAATATGGCCGACCTTGCCACATCCATAACAAGTTAATTGTTTTTTTCTGCCTTTTGCACTCATTGCACCTGATTCACTTGATTATTTAGAAAAAGAATGAGGGTAATTGGGGTAAAAAATTTAATTAAACAATAATTAATTAAAAATATCCTTGCCAGGATATGGAGTGCCAAACAAGTCAGGTTTTGTTCATCTCTATATTTTATTGTATAAAAAAAATATTTCATCAGGAAAGCCGATGAGGGTAGTAATTTCTTCACCGTATCTTAGACTATAAATATACTGCGGTTGCGACTGCTTCTGCCCAAAAGCTTTCATCAACATTACTGTGCTCCATCATACTCCGCGCCATTTCCACTAAAGTGCGATTAGCACGCTCTGCCACGCCATTCTGCTGTGGGGTATGTGGAACAGTCAACTGCCGTCTGATGCCATTTTTGT
Organism: Calliopum simillimum; assembly: GCA_951812925.1. Lineage (NCBI taxonomy): Eukaryota > Metazoa > Arthropoda > Insecta > Diptera > Lauxaniidae > Calliopum > Calliopum simillimum. Next base: position 147,977 of record CATOTO010000135.1, on the reverse strand, counting down.
CTAAAAAATCATCAAAACTTTTGTTGATATATTCACCGCCATTGTCACTTCGAAGTATTTTAAGCTTGTGACCCGTCTGCTTTTCCGACATGGCTTTAAATGATTTAAATGCGTTTAGCACTTGATCTTTGGTCTTTAGAAAATATACAAATATATAACGCGACTTATCGTCTATGAACGATACAAAATATCGCGATCCACCAATTGAGTCTTTGTTAATTGGTCCGCATACATCAGTATGTACGACTTCTAGCAAATTTCTTGCCCTATTTTCGGAAACACTAGGAAACGACTTTACGCAAATTTTGCTTTTTGCACATGTAATGCATTCACTTCTCTTTGGAAATTCTTTGATATTGAGTCCATACACCAACTTTTTATTTACCATTTCAGTCAAACTTCCAAAATTTAAATGCCCGTAGCGGCTGTGCCAAATCATTGCACTATTTGCCGCATCATTGGCCATGAAACACTTGTTTGTTTTTGGTTTAAAAGTAAATAAACCACCATTTTCAATGCCTCTTATTAAAATGTCACTTTTATCTCGTACGACAACTCTTTCTCCTTCAAAGTTGACAGAAAGTCCATTTGGACACGCTTTGGAAACTGAAATAAAATTGCAACGCAGCTCTGGTACAAACAATACGTTTTTAAGGTTAATACGGAAACAATTGCTCTCAATGTCTACATCTCTTTGTCCTTCTGCTTCAATAAATTTGTTACCAGCTAGATCAATTCTTTCTTTTCGATCTTGATATGTGGCAAACATTGAACGGTCACAGCATAAATGCGACGTTGCTCCACTGTCAATAATCCATTTGTCGTAACAAAATTCATGCGTTGAAGCATTAGCAAGGACAGCAAAAACCTTAGGATTTCCTGGATCTTTTTGTTGTGGTTTTCGTTGCGCTTTACAGTTTGCAGCGAAATGACCGCGACGACCGCAGTTAAAACATTTGCCCTTTATGCGATTTTTATTATGTCCGCTACAACTGTTGCCTACATTACACGATTTTCTTGAATCTTCTTGAGCTACATACGCTTGCTGACTCAAACTTGCTACCGGTTTTGCTCCTTTGTCCTGTCGCCTTTCTCCTTCTTCCAGCAGCTTCACCTTGAGCATATTTAATGAAGGCAAATTGTCACGCGTTTCAATGGCAACAAGAAAACTTTCAAATGATTTCGGCAAACTTGACAACAGAATAATGACTAACATTTCTTCTGGTACACTTACGCCTATTTCTGCTAGCATTTCTATTGCTCCTAAAAATTCATCCAGATGCTCCGACATTCCTCCACCTTCTGACAAACTGAGGTGCAGCAATTTTTTGAATAGCATTATTTTTCGTGCTGGCCCTGCAGGTCGATAAGTTTCCTCCAGCTTCTTCCAAGCCTCATTTGCGGTCTTACAGTGTCGAATGTGGTTAATTTGTGTAGGTTTTATGCAAAGCATTATGCTTGCTAACGCCTTCTCGTCCTTTGCGTCAAATGCAACCACCTCTTGAGCCGATGCAGACTCAGATTTAATTATCCTTTCTATGGTGATACTCCATAGTTCCGAGTGGACTAGGACGCTTTTCATAGTAACAGACCACGACGCGTAGTTACTATCATCGAGCTTTTCGATAGCTAACAACCCGGTACCGCTCATTTTTAAGTATACTCACTCTCTCAATTCTTTATCCCGATTCCACGAAAAAATTATTTAAAATTTCTTGAACTCAATTTATTTCGTCCTTTTCTATATGTGGCCTGGGCCCATAACCTGTTGGAAAAAACTATAAATCCTTCAGCGCAGTTCAACAAATAAAAGGTGACACACGTCTTTACATTTGAAAGTTTATTGAGAGAGTAAAATAAATGAAAAACTTAAATTGAAAATTCAATACAAATTAGATTGAAAAACAAAAGGCAAAACAGAATTTATGTGACAGTGATTTTAGATACAGTATGATCAAATATACATATTGTATTGCATATAATATTTATCTTCAACAAAATTTTGCAACTTTCTTACCATGTAATGATTCAGCCATCGCAACAAATTCTTTGAATTTATCCAGCACCTCAGTACTACGTTGAATAAAGTAAACCATCGAAGCTCTTGAAAAATCATCGGTGAATGAAATGAATTATTTCGACCCATCATATGCTTCATCAGCCATTGGTCCACAAACGTCACTGTGGATCAGCTCCAAAATACGGCTCGAATGACCAACCTTGTTTGGTGGAAATGATGTTCGTGCTGGTTTGCCATAAACGTATGATTCACAAAACTGAGATTCTACATTTACATTTACTAGCTCCAGTCCATGTGCCATTTTTCGGTTTACCAATTTTACCATGTCTTTTGCATTCAAATGTCCCATTCTGAAATGCCATAAGCTTTGCGTAACTTTATTTATATTACTCTCACCTGATATACCAGCAAAAACATCACGATCAATGTGTAAAACAACTTCGTACAATTTTCCATTTGCATGTGCCACGAATTGTGTATTACCATTTAACGATGCATATGCACAATCACCATCAAAAACTATACGGTAGCCTTTCTTAGTCAAACTTCGAATCGACATCAAATTACAGCTTAGGTCCTTGACAAATAACACATTTTTAATAATTTTTGTTGAAAAATCTCCTTTACAAAATGTCTTCACAGGAATATCGCCTTGTTCCATCGCAGAAATGTACTGATTTTTCTTCGCGATGGAAATTTTGAGTTCATCAATCTTTTCCAACTGGTTGAAATATCGCCTGTCATTCACCATATGCTGCGTTGCACCAGAATCCAAAACGAACTTTATTTGTGCTGCATCATCACTACGTTGCGATTGGTGTATTTTATTTACCGTTAATGCCGATTTACAAACCTTGTTACGTTCCTCTACAAAAGCACTCATTGTTGATTGCTTAATTTCAGCAGCTCTATTAGAACTTTCACTAGAATCTTTCTTTTGATTCTTTTGAGCTCTACATTTGGCTTTAATATGGCCGACCTTGCCACATCCATAACAAGTTAATTGTTTTTTTCTGCCTTTTGCACTCATTGCACCTGATTCACTTGATCTGCTTGAGAACGTCATGCCAGTTCGTTTGTTGTGTTCATCCATCAATCGAGTTTTCACGAATTCCAACGTTAAACCATCTTGATTCATCGTTTCCAACGCCGCAACTAAGTTTTCGTAACTTTTTGGTAATGTTAGCAATAAATGAACAACTATGTCCAAATCTTCGCACCCATTGATTTCAGTTCCCGTATTTTCCTATCAAAATTCAGAAAATGTTGAATCATGTCATCGCCCTCATGATATTTCATCACCACTAATTGTTTTTGCAATAACAATTGACCTGCGATGCTTTTCCGCTCGAAAATACCACACAACGTATCGAACATTTCTTTTGCAGTTTTCTTTTCCTTAATATATTCCAGTTGCCCATCACTAATTGTTTGCATTAATATCGAAATACATTTCTTTTCCTCCAGTTTCACTTTGTCCTTTTCAGCATCTTTTGCAATTGCTAAAATTTCCTCCAATTTTTCTTCGATGTATTTCCGCAATCCTCTTTCATCTAGAAGTATGCCAACACGAAATTTCTAGTAAGAAAAATTTGTTCCGTCGAATAGCTGAATCTTGATGATCGATGTATTGTCCACCATTGTTTTCGTTTTCAGGATACTGGTTGAAGCAAATCAATTCTTTCAATTAATTTTTTTTTAATTTGTTACACTACTTCCTGGGCCCATAACCTGAGAAGTTCCAGGATCAAATAAAGAATTTAATTGAATTGTTCGATAGAAAATTATATTTGTGAATGAATATTTGAAAAGAAAAAATACAATATTAATTTGATATATGAAAACTAAGTACAAAGCAAAAGTGATTTGAGAGTTACAGTGTGTTCGTTTAAAGTATATATTCTAACATGTTCAACTCCGGCCCAGGCCTAACACAAAAGTATTCAACTTGCAATTTTTCAATTAGAATTAATTTAGTAAAATAAAAACTAGTAAGGGTGTAAATTTTGGCCTGGCCAAAAAATAAATACCCTACACTGCAGTATTTTGAAAATTTTGCTTATATGGGAGGTGCCACGCCCTCTTGTCTGTAATAGACTGGTCTTATAAAATTGGCCAACTGTAGTGCATGCTTGTTGGAAGCCTGGTCTTAACTCGTCGGAGGGTGGGATCTTGTTAGCCAATAAAAAATTAGTATATAAAACCAAGTTACATAAAAAAATATACTCATGCACTTTGTATATTGTTTTTGTATTTTGTGGTTTTCAACAGCAAAGTTCACTGACCTATAGAAAGATCAGAAAAATAGGAAAATGGCAGAAATCACCGATCAAAACAAATCAAAACGCAAGAGAAACTCTACACTAATTGAAGCTTAATTATTTTGTTTTTGCTTCATCTGCTCTCCCTGTCCCAACCATATAGCAGAGTAATACTTATTTACTCACCAACCCAACCAATTCCGAAACTAGCGCTCAAACATCAAATCGCAAATTACAAAAGAGTTTAGTGTTTATTCATTGCGGTAATTCTCACGCAAAAATAGAATATGGAAAAATGGAACACATTGGAAATGAAACTTAGCCTACAAATTACAATGTAATGCAGAGCCAATAAAATTAACCCTTACATGCTTATATATTATACATTGATATATAAGTGCACAAGCTAAAATTTATGTATTTTATAATCAAATTATTGTAAACAAAATAAATGTATAAAATTATTTGCGGAAATCAAAATTCTATACAAGTTTTCGTCTTTTTATATATATGTCTGTATGTACATATGTATATTTTTATATATTAATAAATTGAAGAATTTTACTTCATTGCAATTTATACATATGTACATATATACATTTTTCTTCAATTTTATGTATGTATATTTATTTTAATGATTTAAGGTTCTAAAATTTACTTCATTTTAATTTTTATACCCTACACCCAGGGTATATTCACTTTGTCCTTCCGTTTGTAACGCAGAGAAGGAGGCGTGGCAGGTATAGAAAAGTATATATATTCTTGATCAGCGTCACCTCCTGAGTCGATATAGCCATGTCCGTCTGTCTGGCTGGCTGGCTGGCTGGCTGGCTGGGTGGCTGGCTGGCTGTGTGTTGAAATACACTTTTTGGGAAAACTGAGCAAGATAATTCAATGAAATTTGGTACACTGCCTCCGTCATCAAAGTTAGCTCGGGGGATTGAAAATGAGCAAAATCGGTCAACGGACACGCCTACCGCCCATACAAAAATTATATTCAAAATGCAATTTTAGGAGTATTTTTCACGACAATGCAACCACAATACATATAAGTACTACGAATTGTAAGCGCAAGCTCTGATAAAAATTTGAGCGAATTCGGACAAGAGGGCGTGGTACCTCCCATATAAGCAGAAGCTTCAAAACGCTATACTGAAAGCGTTTTTTGAGATATTCGAACCAAATTTGACTCAGACACTAAGAATTATAAATGAAAGCTCTCAGCAAAAACTGGGTGAAATCAGACAAGGGGGCGTGGCACCTCCCATATAAGAAAAAGATTCAAAATGCTATACTGAAAGAGTTTTTTGAGATAATCCAATTAAATTTCACTCTGACACTAAAAACTATAAATGCAAGCTCTGAACAAAAACTGGGTGTACTCGGACAAGAGGGCGTGGCACCTCCCATATAAGCAAACTTTTCAAAATACTGCAGTGTAGGGTATTTATTTTTTGGCCAGGCCAAAATTTACACCCTTACTAGTTAGTTTTAAGTTTTATGTATTAGCAAAATTTATTCAGAATTAATTTTTCCAAATAACACATATTTATATATTTTTATATCATATAAGTATATAAGTATATGTTATGTATGCATGTTTTTTTTTTATGAATTTTAGAAGTTAAGAATTTTAGGTTTTCTTCTCATTATACCCTACACCCAGGGTATATTCACTTTGTCCTTCCGTTTGTAACGCAGAGAAGGAGGCGTGGCAGGTATAGAAAAGTATATATATTCTAAATCAGCGTCACCTCCTGAGTCGATATAGCCATGTCCGTCTGTCTGGCTGGCTGGCTGGCTGGGTGGCTGGCTGGCTGGCTGGCTGGCTGGCTGTGTGTTGAAATACACTTTTTGGGAAAACTGAGCAAGATAATTCAATGAAATTTGGTACGCTGCCTCCGTCGTCAAAGTTAGCTCGGGGGATTGAAAATGAGCAAAATCGGTCAACGGACACGCCTACCGCCCATACAAAAATTATATTCAAAATGCAATTTTAGGAGTATTTTTCACGACAATGCAACCACAATACATATAAGTACTACGAATTGTAAGCGCAAGCTCTGATAAAAATTTGAGCGAATTCGGACAAGAGGGCGTGGCACCTCCCATATAAGCAAAAGCTTCAAAACGCTATACTGAAAGCGTTTTTTGAGATATTCGAACCAAATTTGACTCAGACACTAAGAATTATAAATGAAAGCTCTCAGCAAAAATTGGGTGAAATCAGACAAGGGGGCGTGGCACCTCCCATATAAGCAAAAGATTCAAAATGCTATACTGAAAGAGTTTTTTGAGATAATCCAACTAAATTTCACTCTGACACTAAAAACTATAAATGCAAGCTCTGAACAAAAACTGGGTGTACTCGGACAAGAGGGCGTGGCACCTCCCATATAAGCAAACTTTTCAAAATACTGCAGTGTAGGGTATTTATTTTTTGGCCAGGCCAAAATTTACACCCTTACTAGTTTAACTTTAGTTTTAAGTAGCAAAATTATTTTAGTGAATTTTTCTAATTAAATAAACCACATATATAAGAATATTATTTTAATAGAATGGTGTAAAGAAACTTACATAACACTCCGCTGTCCAACGATGCTAGCGCTAACAGGTTGACACATGTTGTTGTTGTAAATAAGCATATAGTTGCTATGCTGTATGTTGTTTAAGATTAGGTGTACTTATATATATGTAGTTTTTTTTTCCCAATAGAAAATCACTCCTTATAATTAACTTTAGTTTTTGCTTTCTATTAGATTTAATCTATCATTATTAACTTTTTAGATTTCTTATTCTTTTTCTCATTTAATTTTAAACTTTAAATTTTTAATTAGATTAAATTTTAAACTTTGATTTTAAACTTTAGCTTCTTTTTAACTTAATTTTAAAATTTAAAATTTTAGTATTAAAACCATTATTTTTAAACTCAAATTAGTTCAAAATTATACATAGAATATATGGTTGCGTATATATGCTTATTGTACATATAAGTATATGTTTTTTTTTTTTCCTTCTTTCACAGCACTAATTAATTTATGAATTTAAAGATATATTAAACATTGGTTTTCTGTTTAAAACCAGATGTTGATGTTTTGTCTTTTTCGACGAAGTTTTTATAAAGAAAAACACCTTTGAACAGGATTTTTTTCCCATATTATTTAAATGCGAAAATTCACTCCGATCCAATAGAAAATTATGTTGTCCGTCACAACCTTCGCGTTTCACCAAAACCCACGGAACTGAGGTTTTGGCAGTGAGACAACGCGAAGCTGAACCAAAGCTGGTATATATGTAATTATGTGTACTCGTGTTTTGGATCTAGCAATCAAAATGTGTGTATCAAAAGAGAGAAAAATGTATGAATTTTCGGAAGCTTACCGTATAATTATTGAAATTAGGAATTAAATTCCAAGAAAATTAAATTATAGTCTTCAAATCTCAAGACCTCACGATATATCTATTTCCAATCCTTCAGAAACTTGTACACCCCTTCTAAATTAATGAAATAAAGGTTGTAGCGTTTAGCCAAATTAAATTTATATTTAGTTTTCACTAAATAAATCAGAAATGTTTTAAAACTTTTTCCGATTTTATTGGAAATTATATAAATGAAATTTTTACTTACTGCAGCGTTACAAAATGTTACTTCCAACAATTAGGAAAAGGAAATGACCGAGAAAAGTGAAGTTGGTCATTTAGTCAGAAAATTATGTATTGAGGAGTATGTTCAATGTTTATTAAACATATGTTAATTTCTGGCAATTCGATATATCATTTAGGGTGGTCCTCAATAAACTATTCAATATTTGCGTACGGCATAAAAATGTATAAAACTAACAATTTAATTTTACTTGAAAATAAAATGATAATCTATAAAAATTCTTATGGCCATCACAAAACAGCTTTTTTAACAAGAATGAAATGGAATGTTGAAAAATCTGGAAAATGGCAAATGATTCGTTTAGATTTTTGGCTGAATATCCTTCGCGTGATAGGTACCAAGTAATTTCCCATTCAGATCCTCTAGTTCATAATATGACGATCCTACTACCTTTCGAACCCGCGCATTTAAGAAAATGTGAGCCAACTTTGCGTTAAACCTGTCTGCAAGATTACTCTGTGCGAAATTTCTTCTAAGGACTTCTTGTCCTACTGAAAACTTAACACTTCTGGAGCGCAAGTTATACGTTTTTGCATTTGCATGATAAGCTTTTTCTATATTTTTGCGGACAATATCACGAATATGTGACAATTTATCGTTGCGCTCTTGGTCACTAATTAAAACATTTTCATTGAGCATGTCAATGTTTCTCATGAGTTCGTAATTTTTACCATGAGTTATCATGTGTTGGCCGAAAATGGTAAAATAAGGACTATAACCGATCGACTGGTGCAGCGAATTTCGCAAAGCACAATTAATGCTGCTAAGGTGGTTGTCCCAGTCCCTCTGATCTTGCTTAATGTAAGCTCGGAGAGCGGCATTTATTGACCTATTTACACGTTCGGAGGAATTACTCTGCGGAGAATGTACGGCAGTAAAAATGTGTTTTACCCCATATTCGCTTAGAAAATTTCCAAAATCGATTGACCTAAATTGGCTACCATTATCGCTCACTACAAATTCAGGAACGCCAAATACGTCAAAGACAGATGTTTTTAAGTAAGTTACAATATGCTTTGTAATGAACTTTTTTAATGGAAACAAAAATGTGAATTTCGATACCTGATCCAAGACTATTAACAAGCCAATATGACCATTTTTGGAGCGTGGAAACGGACCGATTAAATCAATGTAAAGCTTTTGGAAAATTCTTTCAGTTTCAGTGTATTTGCCCATTGGTGGTCTGAGAACTTTTGTAGGGTGCTTAGTTGATTTACAAATGTTACAGTTTTGTATGTAATCTCTTACGCAACGATACATACCAGGCCAGTAAAAGAACCTACGAATCTTATCAATAGTTTTTCCTACACCCCCGTGAGCACTTGTGGAAATATCATGTGCGTTTTCCATCACTGATTGACGCAATTCTTTTGGAACTAAAAGTTTCCAAGCTGCACTTTCTTGGTCTGTATTACCGTCATAATATTCGGTTCGATGGTAAATAAATTTATCCTTGACAGTGAAATCAGGATACAAAAACGAATTTTTGTTAAACTTTTCTCTAAGGCTGACATATTCTTCACTGTCAAATTCAGGTGACCAAAGATCTATATCTGGAGCGTTATCAATTTGGAGATCAGAAATTTCTTCTACTAAATCAGAGTGTGTGCGCGAAAGCACATCTGGCACCACATTTGCACTACCCTTTCGATGCTGAATTTTGAATGAAAAGGCCTGTAACTTAAGCGCCCACCGAGCAAGGCGTCCGCTGAGATCGGTTTGGTTCATAAGCCATTGTAAGCTGGCATGATCTGTTATTACTCTGAATTCCTGTCCTTCAACATAGGGTCTGAATTTTTTTATGGCCAAAACCGCAGCTAAACACTCTTGCTCAGTGACTGAATAATTGCGTTGAGCACTATTCAACTTTTGTGACATAAAGGCCACAGGGACTTCAATATCGTCTTCTGAAACTTGAGCCAGAACAGCACCAACGCCATTCTGACTCGCATCACATTGAATGATAAACGGTTTTGTAAAATTGGGGCTTACCAAAAGAGGTGCAGTAGTCAATTTTTGCTTGAGGTTATCAAATGCTGACTGTGCCTCTACAGACCATTCAAAATTCTTTGATTTTTTTAAAAGCTCTGTAAGTGGACTTGAAACTTCGGCAAAATTGGAAATAAAACGGCGGTACCAGCCTGCCATACCCAAAAATCTCCTTAATTGACGAACAGATTTTGGGGGAGGGTACTCAGTTATAGCCGATACTTTTTCGGGATCGGTTTGTAACGTTCCATTGCCTACTATATAACCCAAGTATTTCACTTGCTTCAAACAAAATTTGCTTTTTGCAACGTTTATAGTTAAACCAGCCTTGCGTATATGGTGTGCCACGTCTTGCAAAAGAGATATATGACTTTCGAAATCTTCAGATACAAGAAGCAAGTCGTCCAGATATACAAATACCCTTATCCATCAACCGACACATAGATTGCGGTGCGTTACAGAGTCCAAATGGCATAACCTTATACTGGTATAAGGGACTGTTTGGTATTGTGAATGCAGTTTTATCCCGAGAATTTGGGTCTAACGGAATCTGCCAAAAGGCGTCTTTTAGATCCAAACTTGAAATGAACTCTGCACGCGGCAATCTACTTAATATGCCCTCTATGTGCGGTAGTGGATAGGCATCCCTTACAGTCACTGAGTTTACCTTTCTGCTGTCCAAACACAATCGCACTTTCCCTGGTTTCCTCACAAGAACGACAGGGGAGGACCATGAGCTATTTGATTCCTCTATAACACCCATTGACAACATCCTATCTATTTCTTCACCAATAAGCTTTTCAACTGCTGGGGATATAGGGAAATGTCGTTGCTTAATTGGCTTCGTAGTACCGACATCAATTGTGTGCTGAAGCAATGTTGTTTTCCCTAGTCCAAGCTTCTCAAATGATGGAAAATTGTTAATTGTTGTTTCTAAACTTTGACGCTGAGAAACCGAAAGAACGTGCATGTCCGTTCTAGAGTTATTGTCTGAAATCTCACTAATAATATTTGTGGCTATTGAAAAAGCTTTCCAAAAATTTACGCCCAGATACAAATCTTGTGTTAGCGCAGGAATTATGTAAAATTCAATTGATTTTGTTATATCGTTATATGTCACACCAAGGGATACTACTCCAACTACGTCTTGTGACGAACCATCAGCAGTGCGTACTAAACTTTTAATTTTCTTAATTTTCACTTCATTTTCAACTATTTCCCTTGCAAGCTGACCACCTATGCAACTGGCAGATGCACCAGAGTCAAGCAGACCAAGCAATTGCTTATCTAAAAGCCTAACGGAAGCGTAAGGACGAATATCTCCTGATTTGTTGGTGATACTTGAAATTACATTTGCCTTTTTTAATTTAATTTTAGACCAAAATTCATGTGCACGAGATGCAGAACGATTATATTTAAAAATTTTGCTACGAGTTTTGTTATATTCTGTAAGCCGTGTATGAAAAGAAACAAGTGGTTTAAGTTTAGGTAAGCTATTGTTATCAGAATGAATTTGGTTATTTCTTAAAATTGTTATTGTTGGCTCGAATGAGTTTTGGCCAATGGGCTGGGATACCTTCTGCTGTTTTTGTTGGCATCCCTTCTCCGGTTTTCCGGATTGCTACACTGAGGACAATTAGGGTAAAAGAATGCAATAAGTCCGCACCCATAACAAAATACCCTTCGCGGTTTTATGCATTGCTTATATGCGTGACCTTCTTCGTCACAATTCCAGCATTTTAACACTTTGTTTTGCTCAATATTATGCATTGCCTCAATATCTACATCAGCACAAGTGGAATTATTTGAATCCTGTTCTAATTCAGACACTTGTTTCCTGGGAATATAGGGTTTATAATACGATTGAAAATTTCGTACTTCATCCGTAAAATTTTCGCGTCGTCTGCAACAGCGACGAAGTTCTGCAAGAGTTTTGATTTCTAAATGCAACAATTCTAACCTAACTTCCGGTTTTAAATTACGCAATAATATTTCTACAATTTCTTCTTCGTCCATTGCATGCGTCAGTCCATCTGATAGCGATAAAATATCATCTAAGTATTTTTCAAAACTTTCTCCTGCCTTTTGTTTTCTATTACGAATGGTTTCTTTCATTTCGAAATCACTTCTATATTCCTTAAAATTACGTCGAAGGTCATCACACATATCCATCCAATCTAAAAATCTCACCGAGCGATGATACCTCCAGAACCACCTCTTTGCTTTGCCTTCAAAAAGGACGTGGGCACTTTGGCATAGAACAGAAAAATCACCACGCAATGTCGAGTTTGTGAGCGAGTTAACGCGATAAATAAACTCATCGACGGAAATACTATTTATTGACCCATCGAAACTGAGTTTCCAATTCAAAATCGTTTTTGAAACTACATCAGTTGATGGTATAACAAGCCTAACGTGACTTTGTAAATTAGGTTGTAAGTTACCTCTTACGTAAGGTTCGTTTCCTATTACAGGCTCATTTTGAACGCTTCGTGGATGCACACGATTTTGTTCTGGCATATCTTCAGGTTGATGTAAACTACTTAATTCCCTTTCATCGCGAGCATGGGGAACATTTTGCATATTATTTAAATCATTTGGATTGTATCTATTTGGTCCTGCTAAATTTAAATCGCGGAAAAATCTTTCAAGCGATTGAGTTACAATATTACTCACTAAACGTGCATTATTAGCATCGTAATTCCTTAAAGAGACATCGATTAATTCTTGCAATCGATGTTCATCGGTATTAACTAAATTATTTGGACGAGATGGCCTAAATTGTCTTTGGGTCCCTCTACCAGGAGTTCCTCTGCCACGCCTATTTGCTGGAGACTGATTAGATAATCTGCCCTGAAACACATTATCACTCCAATCTCTAATGGATTCTGCGCCCAAGGCAGCTCTTGATCTTGTCATAACGCCCAAAGGTTTTGGTATAGCACCCCCATGTGCAGCCTGAGCTTCTTCAGCTTCATTTAAATCAAGCGCTGGTCTACCGCCTTGTTCTTCAAAACTTCTTAGTGATTGAGGATCTATTACCCTTCTACACAACGGACATGTTTCATGCTCACTAAGCCATCTTGACATGCAAGCGATATGAAATCCATGTTCACATGGTGTCAGAAAAAAATTAGTTGCACTAGTATTTTCATTGCAAATTGAACAAACGCAACCAGGTTCAAAAGCATCATTTAAACTTTCTCTACTATGGCGTACGGCCATTTTAAATTTAAATCAATGTTTCAGAATGAATAATCAAATGAAATAATAACCGAAAAAATTAGGTAGTTATCGAATGTATATAATAATTAATAATTTGCGAAATTGACATGAAACGCTAGTAACGAATAAAGGATTTAGTGTAGGTTTTGTGTTTTTAATTTAATAAAATTTGTATTTTACTTTTTTTTAATGTTTTGTTTTGTTTTTGAAATGATCGATGAACTGGAAAAAAACTATTTGTTTCTCAGATAAAGAATCTTTAAAACATAGTCGAAAATATTTACTACTCAGTGCAATAATATACACTAACTTCGGTAAGCAAAAAGTTTTCGAACTAACAAGAAAATATACAAACAAATACAAAAATTTGGTAAGCTTAATCGAATCTCCAATTAACTTATTCCAAAAATTTGACTTGAATGTTAGCAGAGCTGGAAATACAAATTAAATGATAATATCAGTTGGTAGCTGGTTAGCCAAACGACTTTGCATTTGAAAAAAAAACTAATTCCGAGTCCGCCAACTGTATTATACTAATGAAAAAAAAACAATTAATTAATGGAAAGAAAATTAAACTCTGTGTTGGCCCCACGTTGGGCGCCATTTTTATGTAATAGACTGGTCTTATAAAATTGGCCAACTGTAGTGCATGCTTGTTGGAAGCCTGGTCTTAACTCGTCGGAGGGTGGGATCTTGTTAGCCAATAAAAAATTAGTATATAAAACCAAGTTACATAAAAAAAGATACTCATGCACTTTGTATATTGTTTTTGTATTTTGTGGTTTTCAACAGCAAAGTTCACTGACCTATAGAAAGATCAGAAAAATAGGAAAATGGCAGAAATCACCGATCAAAACAAATCAAAACGCAAGAGAAACTCTACACTAATTGAAGCTTAATTATTTTGTTTTTGCTTCATCTGCTCTCCCTGTCCCAACCATATAGCAGAGTAATACTTATTTACTCACCAACCCAACCAATTCCGAAACTAGCGCTCAAACATCAAATCGCAAATTACAAAAGAGTTTAGTGTTTATTCATTGCGGTAATTCTCACGCAAAAATAGAATATGGAAAAATGGAACACATTGGAAATGAAACTTAGCCTACAAATTACAATGTAATGCAGAGCCAATAAAATTAACCCTTACATGCTTATATATTATACATTGATATATAAGTGCACAAGCTAAAATTTATGTATTTTATAATCAAATTATTGTAAACAAAATAAATGTATAAAATTATTTGCGGAAATCAAAATTCTATACAAGTTTTCGTCTTTTTATATATATGTCTGTATGTACATATGTATATTTTTATATATTAATAAATTGAAGAATTTTACTTCATTGCAATTTATACATATGTACATATATACATTTTTCTTCAATTTTATGTATGTATATTTATTTTAATGATTTAAGGTTCTAAAATTTACTTCATTTTAATTTTTAGTTTTAAGTTTTATGTATTAGCAAAATTTATTCAGAATTAATTTTTCCAAATAACACATATTTATATATTTTTATATCATATAAGTATATAAGTATATGTTATGTATGCATGTTTTTTTTTTATGAATTTTAGAAGTTAAGAATTTTAGGTTTTCTTCTCATTTAACTTTAGTTTTAAGTAGCAAAATTATTTTAGTGAATTTTTCTAATTAAATAAACCACATATATAAGAATATTATTTTAATAGAATGGTGTAAAGAAACTTACATAACACTCCGCTGTCCAACGATGCTAGCGCTAACAGGTTGACACATGTTGTTGTTGTAAATAAGCATATAGTTGCTATGCTGTATGTTGTTTAAGATTAGGTGTACTTATATATATGTAGTTTTTTTTTCCCAATAGAAAATCACTCCTTATAATTAACTTTAGTTTTTGCTTTCTATTAGATTTAATCTATCATTATTAACTTTTTAGATTTCTTATTCTTTTTCTCATTTAATTTTAAACTTTAAATTTTTAATTAGATTAAATTTTAAACTTTGATTTTAAACTTTAGCTTCTTTTTAACTTAATTTTAAAATTTAAAATTTTAGTATTAAAACCATTATTTTTAAACTCAAATTAGTTCAAAATTATACATAGAATATATGGTTGCGTATATATGCTTATTGTACATATAAGTATATGTTTTTTTTTTTTCCTTCTTTCACAGCACTAATTAATTTATGAATTTAAAGATATATTAAACATTGGTTTTCTGTTTAAAACCAGATGTTGATGTTTTGTCTTTTTCGACGAAGTTTTTATAAAGAAAAACACCTTTGAACAGGATTTTTTTCCCATATTATTTAAATGCGAAAATTCACTCCGATCCAATAGAAAATTATGTTGTCCGTCACAACCTTCGCGTTTCACCAAAACCCACGGAACTGAGGTTTTGGCAGTGAGACAACGCGAAGCTGAACCAAAGCTGGTATATATGTAATTATGTGTACTCGTGTTTTGGATCTAGCAATCAAAATGTGTGTATCAAAAGAGAGAAAAATGTATGAATTTTCGGAAGCTTACCGTATAATTATTGAAATTAGGAATTAAATTCCAAGAAAATTAAATTATAGTCTTCAAATCTCAAGACCTCACGATATATCTATTTCCAATCCTTCAGAAACTTGTACACCCCTTCTAAATTAATGAAATAAAGGTTGTAGCGTTTAGCCAAATTAAATTTATATTTAGTTTTCACTAAATAAATCAGAAATGTTTTAAAACTTTTTCCGATTTTATTGGAAATTATATAAATGAAATTTTTACTTACTGCAGCGTTACAAAATGTTACTTCCAACAATTAGGAAAAGGAAATGACCGAGAAAAGTGAAGTTGGTCATTTAGTCAGAAAATTATGTATTGAGGAGTATGTTCAATGTTTATTAAACATATGTTAATTTCTGGCAATTCGATATATCATTTAGGGTGGTCCTCAATAAACTATTCAATATTTGCGTACGGCATAAAAATGTATAAAACTAACAATTTAATTTTACTTGAAAATAAAATGATAATCTATAAAAATTCTTATGGCCATCACATGTCCGAGTACACCCAGTTTTTGTTCAGAGCTTGCATTTATAGTTTTTAGTGTCAGAGTGAAATTTAGTTGGATTATCTCAAAAAACTCTTTCAGTATAGCATTTTGAATCTTTTGCTTATATGGGAGGTGCCACGCCACCTTGTCTGATTTCACCCAGTTTTTGCTGAGAGCATTCATTTATAATTCTTAGTGTCTGAGTCAAATTTGGTTTGAATATCTCAAAAAACGCTTTCAGTATAGCGTTTTGAAGCTTTTGCTTATATGGGAGGTGCCACGCCCTCTTGCCCGAATTCGCTCAAATTTTTATCAGAGCTTGCGCTTACAATTCGTAGTACTTATATGTATTGTGGTTGCATTGTCGTGAAAAATACTCCTAAAATTGCATTTTGAATATAATTTTTGTATGGGCGGTAGGCGTGTCCATTGACCGATTTTGCTCATTTTCAATCCCCCGAGCTAACTTTGACGACGGAGGCAGTGTACCAAATTTCATTGAATTATCTTGCTCAGTTTTCCCAAAAAGTGTATTTCAACACACAGCCAGCCAGCCAGCCAGCCAGCCAGCCACCCAGCCAGCCAGCCAGCCAGCCAGACAGACGGACATGGCTATATCGACTCAGGAGGTGACGCTGATCAAGAATATATATACTTTTCTATTCCTGCCACGCCTCCTTCTCTGCGTTACAAACGGAAGGACAAAGTGAATATACCCTGGGTGTAGGGTATAATAATTATAGCCGTATTCACGATCCGGAGCATTTAGACTTTGAAAGTAGCACAATAGCAATAATTTCCACTTGATTGTGAGCAATATTAAAAGTACTAGTATCCCCCAGTGGTCGATATTCGACCACAAATAAATTAATTAATTTTGGTACTTTTTGGACACTTGGTACTTTTTTTGCTATTTGGTACAATTTAAAAAATCCCGTGAGTCAATTTCAAGCGAAACGTATGTATGCAAAACAAAACAAAAACAAAAAGTCGCTGCTCTGCTTTTTGTCTTTTAGCTGAAACACAATGCGGCAGTAGCAGTGGCAGCGGCAGTGATCAGCTTTTTTTTGTAGAAGCAGTGTGTTGCAATGGTAACACAATTACATAAGAGCAGTAGCAGTAAGCAGTACTGTCATGTTTAGGGGCCATTCACATATTACGTAACGCGATTTTCGACCAATTTAAAATCCCTCCCTCGCCGGTCGTAACAAAACGGACAACCCCCTCCCCCCTAGTTACGTAACAAATCTTAATTTTGGTAATTTGAATTTATCGTCGCATAAAATTTACAAAATCAACGCTAAGTAAAGTAGTTGATGACCCCTCCCCCATGCAACACTTCGTAACAAAACGTTCGACTCCCCTTCCCCCCTGGTGCATTACGTAATATGTGAACGGCCCCTTAGCTCTATTTCTAAATTTCCCATACGTTTCTCAGAGAGTACTTAATTAAGCTGTCGTCTAAAACACAGCTACTGTTAATGTAAATGGATAAAGTTGTCTTAAGTTGTTGCATTTTTTTCTTAACATAAGTTAATTTTTCTTCTTTATAAAGTATTACAATATTTTTTTATTTGTTCCATCGAAGCATTTATACCCCATTAAGTCCGTCAGTGACGCTCTTCACAAAATGAATTACTGTCATCGTTTTTAATGCCAAAAAGCACGTTGGTACCAAATCAGCATTTTTAGATAAATTTTCTCTTCGCACTGTAGCTGTGGCAACTTTTTAGCGACCATATGTCTAAAAAAAAGGTTTTGAACAAAAAAATAATATAAAGTCTATCAAATTCGCTCTCGAAAAATTAATCTAATTGAATGCCACCGCTTATAAGCCCATTTTGAATGGGGCGATGGCCCCCTTCGCCTCTTAAGGTATGCCATTGCATTGTAAACAAATATTTAGAGATAAGTCAGCGCATCGTTCTTTGCAGAAGATTATGCATATTGGCCATAAAAAGATGTGCGCACTGACCTTTTTTTAATAATAAATATTTACATTTGCCCACACTTCTGTACAAAATATCTGTTTTCTATCCATAAAACTATATTTTAATACAAAACTTGGATCTGTTGAAGTTTTGATCCTTTTTTGGGAGCTTTTAGTACTTTTTTTTCTATTTAGAACACAATAAAAAATCACATGTGTCATCCCTGGTGTCATCAGCGCAACGAAAGCAAAGCAAAAAAAAAAAAAACATGTGTCAGTTTTCGTCTTTCTCTTTGTACTTAAACTTTTTTCTAGCTTATGTGACCATGTATTTTGTTGTTGTGAATATTGAAAAATTTGTTTTTAATTTTACCTGGCTAAAATGCAGAAATTAAAATAATTTTAACTTTGTGCACATCTACACACAAAAACTTTTCTAATAGTGTATAATTCAAAGTTGAAGTGCAATTCTAACAAAGTAAAAAAAGATGGAGAAATTTTCGTCTTGCGTCTTGCATTGCAAGCTACGAAAAAAATTATTTCTCTGAGAAAATCGTATGAGCAAAGAGAACGAGAGCATAAACAAAAAGTTTTTATTTGAAAAATGACAGGATATTTTTATGCTATAAGTTTTTAGTATAGAAAATGTAAATGGAAATGTAAATTCAATCCTATATATTTTGTTGTAGAGCAAAATTTTTCAACACTTATTTACAAATGCTATGACGCAAGAAATTTTGCACCGGATCGTGAACATGGCTAATAATTACATCAAAAAAAAAATAATAGTCTGATGTGTCTTTGTGACGAAAGATGTAAAATTTCAATTAAAAATTAATTTTTTAAATATTTTTATTGTCATCCAAAAAGCATCCAAAGAGTATTTCTGAATGCGAGAGCGATGCACTTCCAAAGAGCATTTCTGGTAGCGAGAGCGATGCGCATCCAAACAGCATTTCTGGATGCGAGAGCGATGAGCATCCAAAGAGCATTTCTGGTAGCGAGAGCGAAGCGCTTCGTTCCAATGACATGCCAATGTTAATTTCGGCGCTTTTGGCAACGAGAGAGATGCGCTTCATTGCTGCTTTAGAGCGCTTCGGAAGCGCTATTGATGCGCTCCATTCCCCATTGGGAAACGACATCAACGACAGCGGCTGTAATAAACAAATTCAAAAATTTGTTCATTTTTATTTAGTTTCATTTATTGTCAAATATTTGTGCAAAAGTAATCCTTTTCATAAACCATTCTTCTTGCTTATTTTGTAATAGAGCAATGCTTGAATACATTTTGATACCATATGATATTAAATTGTCAGCCCTGCATTCAGAGCTAACCTCTGCTACTTCGGTAGAAATTTTATCACTTCCTTTCTCTGTGAACCATCGGCCGAAGAAGTATACTAGTGCTGAAAATTGTTGCAGAAATAAAAGTATATTCAAAAGAAAATTTGGTAAGTTTTCAGAAATCCTTACACCATTGTGGTAAATTTTTATCAAATTTCAAAATAAATTTCATGCTCAATTTGCGAAACGTAATATTTTGCATAATTTTTGTCTAAAATATGACTTAAAGTTTTGTACCATATTTCTTTAGACATAATTCGATGATCTTCAATTTTATTCAACATACCAGCCACAAATTTACTCGGAAATCTTTACAAATTTACATACATAAGTGTTTGCAATTGAACTCAAATTACATTTACATGTAATTATATTTGTACTCTCAATACTGTACAAGCGGCGTGGTTTGGCAAATTTGGAAATCCAAAATATCAGTAATTTACTGCTCCACGAACAACCAGAGATAATATTTTATTGTCAAACGTCGACACAAAAATATAAGCTATCGAACTCTCTGCAAAAGGTAAAATTTCCTATAGGTTTGCACAAATATTAGATGATAAATAATAATCCCCAATTTCAGATTTTTCTAATTTGTACCAGCATTCAGAAAAACAAGTTAAATTTCATAGTCATACAAATTTTGAAAGGCGCATCTTGTGCCTCCAACATTTCTGTATATCACCAAGGTACTTATATTGAGAATCGCCTTTGATCGATCTCAGCAAAAATACACTTGGTGATACATAAGAAGAAACATCTATTCTTTTGCTATAATTTTGTTTTGCTGGTATATACACATTCCAGAAATCAGTATAACTGAAACGGTAATCGGAGCGTCATCAGAAAAATAGACAAAAATTGCGTTAAAATTGTTAAAAAATTAGATAATATTGGCAATTTCATAAATCTAGCATAAAATCGCGGTAAAGTTAAAATTAAAATTACTTAAAATCTTTTAAAACTAAAATAATTAAAGTACCTAATATAAAAATAGTTAAAATTCCTTAAAATTTAAATACTTAATTAAAAAAAACTAATGTTAATATCACAAAAAAGTTTAAGTTCAAACAAATGTGCTAAAATTAAGTAAAAGTAAGAAATTAAGAAAAAAGAATTATACTAAAAGAAAATAGAACATAAACCATTTTGAAAAATTATATACATAAGTGAAAACAGAAGTTTAATGAAATAAAAATGTTCAAAATCAAAAAGTGATTAAAAAAATTTAACAAATAAAATTTTCGTAAGCAAAAAATTGTGCTTAAGTGCCTAAATTTAATGTAAAAGTATGATAAAAATTCAATTTTAATAAGATTTTGATATAAAAATTTATTTCATTAAAATTCTTGGTAACACGCATACGCACAAATACATAAATCATAAAATATCATGTATGTGTATGTGTGTGAAAAATTTAATTTCGTCTCAAATTATTGAGCGTATTATTTAACGCCCTGTTCTCAGCTCTACAACTTCGGGTGCATCGATGGAGGCCTTCTTCGTTCATCATGAGTAAAAGAGAGTGAGTGCTTTTTATTTAAATTTAAATCTTGCATTACTTATAACCTACACAAACATAAAAATTTTTTGATTTAAAAATACCTAAAATATCATAATGCATGAATTTTGAAATCGTATAATTCAATGTTTGAAATTTACATTGATTTCTATACACATAAGACTTAATTAAAACAAAAACATACATACATACATATGTTTATATGCATGTAAGTTAATCAAAGCTTTTAGTGAGAAGAAACAACAACAACATTAGAAGCAACTCAAATTGAGAGAGCGAGTGTAGATTTTTCTCTTGTTGTATAAAGTAAAATAAAAAGTGGCTTTGCACTTGTGCAGATTTAATTATCGCTCTCTTTGTTTACCTTTTGGTAGTAGTTGTCAAAAGTTAGTTTTAGCTACATGATCAGTGTTGTGTTTTTTTATATTTTTCAATTGAAACATAACTTCAATATTTTAACGTAATAATTAAAATTTCTGAAAGTAATGTAATATAAAAGAAAATAATATTTAAAATTCATACTTATAAAAGTTAATGGGTTTCCCTATATATAAAAATTTTTAAAATGAAATTAATATAAATACCTAATTAAATTTCTACTTCTTAATACCTTTATATATATAAAAATTTACTTATGTTATATTGTACTTAATATGCATATACTTACCTGGATATACCTAACTAAATTTTGAATCTCAATAAATTTATATACATATATAATGGAGTAAACCTTTTTGTTCTCCTTAAGATGATGTAAGTGGCAGGGTCATTAGTAAATATGGGGTCTCAAAAATCATAAGCACAAACTGAGGCCAACGGCAGGGCGGGTATAGAGTGCATATGTATCTCGCATAACATCTTTGAGATACTTTGCAAATAAGTCAAGATTGGTACCATCATTTTCTTTTTGTTTTTTTTTTTTTAATTTATAATATGGCCATGAAGGGGCATTATGTTTTTAATTTATCGTGGTCATGATGGTCCTGTTGTTTTAGTTTTATATAGAGTACAGGGAGTCTAAAATAAAATTGTAGTGTGGTACACTGGAAGTTTGGAGCAGTCACTTACCCCACCCTTAACGACTGAAAGCTAGAGGTATCAATGGCTCCCGACCCCGACTACTTCAATACCAGAGATAGTTCACCAGCTGTGTTTTATTACATTGGCTGTTATTTTTTTTCAAATTCGTTTTTATGAAAACCCACACATTACATAAAATGGCGCCCAACGTGGGGCAGGTGCGTCCTTAAGATAAACCTGTTCGTAATCCGTAAAGTAAACTTCAATTTAATTTCGCTAGAAGCTAGTCCAAACTTTTTATCAGTTGATCTGATGTCATAAACTATTTGAACTCGTCTGGAATTTCGACTGTTTGAATATTTCGAACAGCTTTCGACCGATCTGTTCTCAAATAGTCATTGTGCGCAGAACACAACTAAACTTCAATACAGCTTTAAATGAATATTTGGAACTTTAAATTTGTTTTGTAACTATCTTGTTATGCCTAGGAATTATAGTTGGATTAGCAGATTAATTGCGCTGGCGATTTTCTGACCAGTTTTAATTCTTAGCCAACGCTAACTTATATATTTTGATACGCTGAATATCTTGTTGAGTACAAGTATCAGCAAACTTGTTAGTTGGAATTTATAAAAAATGCATTTCAGTTCAGAACTTATGAATATTTCCAAATCCATAGCCAGGTCTATTAAACTATATCAATCTTGACAAATATTTTTTTTTATTTTACTTGTCCCTAGTTTCACTGCATCAGAATTAAGGAGAAATAATTTTTTTTGTTAAATTACATTTTTTTGTACAATTATCATTGCTCGCGCAAAGTTTTAAATTTGATTTTGAAAAATAAAATAAATTTTTAACATGGCAGTTCGGCATAGTGTTGAAGACCTTCCTGTGTTGATTCCGCATGCAGAGTCATCATGCACTATTTGCTTGCAACTCTTGAATAACAATAACGAATGCTCGATTACCCGTTGTAATCACGTATACCATAAAACTTGTATAGAACATTGGTTGACTGATTCTCCCGAATGTCCCAATTGTAGACGTTCTACATTAGCCAGTGACTTACAACCAATAACAATTGATATTCCACCAAACACTAATAATAATTTGAACCAAAGTTCATCGCGTGATCGTAATAGCTCTCAAAGTCGAGGTGCTACTTTGAATCGCCACAATATGAGAGGTTTTAGACGAAGGGTAGAAGAAGGGTCGAAACAGTCAAAACTATTTACCACTTTTGGATTTAGATCTACCACTATCACAATCGCGACAGAGGCAAAGAAATAATGTTACTAATAATAACGCAAGTAATTTTCATAATAATAGCAATGAACAAATTCATATTGATATTGTAAACCCCACTGCATCTAGCAATAACGCTAATACACAAACTTTCGATTACGATCGTATTAACAATTTAATAGAAAGTAGTTTGTTGCGTATGCTGAATAACTTACAGGTACAGCCAAACAATAGAAACCAAAATTTAGACTTTAATAATCAAGCAAATCCATTTCTTGATTTGAATTCAAACCTAAATAATGTCCGTGCAGAAAATTTCGATCAAGTTCAGAATGCAAATAGCTTGAATTTAGCTGCAAATAAAATCACATCCCTTATAAATAATTGGAACGTGAAATTCGATGGCTCCGCCAAGGGTCTGGGTGTTGAAGATTTTTTGTATAGAATTTGTTCTTTAACAAACTCTAGTTTAGGGTGTAATTTTCAGACCTTATGCAGAAACTTGCACATTGTTCTCGTAGGCAAGGCCAGAGACTGGTTCTGGCGTTATCGCAGGACAGTCCGAAACCAGGGTATTCAATGGGAAACCTTTTGTGAAGCATTACGTGAACAATATCGAGATACAAAAACTGATTTCGAGATCAGAGAAGAAATTCGTGGGCGAAAACAAAAGCTTAACGAGTCTTTTGATATTTTTTATGAGGCAGTTTTGTCTATTACTGATCATTTATCACAGCCTATTGTAGATACAGAACTCATTGAAATAATTTCAAGAAACCTTAGGCCCGAGATAAGGCACGAATTATTATACGTCAAAGTATCGTCTATTAGTCAGTTGCGCACCTTGTGCCAAAAGCGCGAAAATCTTTTATCTGAGGAAAGTTATAGGCGAAATAATCAAAGTAAAAATATACCAGGTAGTTTTGCCCAACGTAGAAATGTAGCAGAAATAGACTGTAGTGAATCAGTTAATGATTCAACTGAATTTTGTCTTGACCAAACTGGTGCAACTTCGGTTGCAGCCTTAAACCATCAGCTTCCAAAATGTTGGAACTGTGACGTTGAAGGCCATCGCTAGGATGACTGTATCAACGAACGCAAAATATTTTGTTACGGTTGTGGGGCGAAGAATATTTACAAGCCTCAATGCACAATATGTATTGCTAAAAAGACGGAAAACGCGAAGGCGGGAGCTTTCAAAGCCACCAGAACAGCCCCGCGCTAAAATCATCTATTTTAAATCTGTCTAGTTCACCAACTAGCTCACTTACCATTACTAAAAATAATGAAAAATCTGAATTTGTTAATGTAAAAATATTAACGCGTGGAGATTCTGAAAAACCTATTATGAAACCTGTATTATATCCGATTTTACCGTACCATGTACGACTAAAGAATTATAATAAAGCAAAAAACAAGATTTTTGAAATTTTCTCAGACTTAAGGCATAAACCTAAAAGATCAACTTTGCGGTTGCGGAGATTTTGGAAGGCTAAAAAACAAACTAAAAAGCTAATCATTTCCACTGTGTTCAATAGTAGCGATGATAATCGGTTCTACGCAAAAGTTACATTTTTGAATCACACCGAATATGGCTTATTGGATACAGGGGCAAATATCAGCTGCATTGGTTCTGATTTAGCACTCGAGGATTTCTCTGCGCTTCAAAATTTTCATAAAACTAAGTCCACGATAAAAACTGCCGATGTCTAAGGATCTGTAGAAGTAGATTTAATGTATAAAGGAAAGTCACAAAAATTAGCTTTGTTCATTATTCCTTCTTTATCACAACGACTTATTCTTGGAATTGACTTCTGGAAGAAGTTTGAATTAGCTCCAAATTTAATATCGCCATGCGAGGCACCAAAAGAAATTGCAGAAATTGATAACCTTCAAGAAAATAAAATATATCCACTAAACTCTAACCAAAGAAAACAAGTAGAAGCGATCAAAATGTTGTTTCCAGATTTTGAAACGCAAGGTTTGGGGAGAACCGATTTGATCAAACACGAGATCGATGTAGGGGATGCAAAACCCATTAAACAGCGTTTCTACCCTGTCTCACCAGCGGTAGAAAACTTAATTTTTCAAGAAATTGACAGAATGTTGCAACAGGGGGTGATAGAGCCATCAACAAGCCCATGGAGTTCGCCAATGCGACTGGTTGTGAGGCCCAATAAGGTTCGGTTATGCTTAGATGCAAGAAAGGTAAATAATGTTACAAAGAAAGATGCTTATCCTTTGCCAAATATTGAAGGGATCTTTTCAAGGTTACCCAAAGCGAATCTAATATCCAAAATAGATTTAAAAGACGCATTTTTGCAAATTGGACTAACAGAGCAATCAAAACCTATTACAGCATTTACCGTACCTGGGCGGCCTCTATACCAGTTCGTGGTGATGCCATTTGGCTTGTGTAACGCTGCACAAACCATGTCACGGCTCATGGACCAGATAATCCCTCCAGAATTGCGAAATTGTGTGTTTGGTTATCTTGATGACCTTTGTATCGTCTCCGAAGATTTTGACACGCATATTTCGGTGTTAGTGAAGATTGCAGAGCAGTTTAGAAAAGCAAATCTTACGATAAACGTTAGTAAAAGCAGTTTTTGTGTGACACAAGTCAAATATCTAGGGTATCTTATAGGCAATGGGGGTATCGCAACTGATCCTGGAAAAATCAGTTCGATATTATCGTGGCCAGTTCCCAAAAACTTAAAACAAGTCCGTGGTTTTATAGGTCTTGCGGGGTGGTATCGTAGATTTGTCGAGAACTTTTCCAATGTGGTTTTTCCCATTACTGAAACACTTTCTACCAAAAAAAAATTTATGTGGACTAGTGAGGCCCAAAAGGCTTTCGAGAAGATTAAAATCTTGCTCACTTCAGCCCCAGTCTTCATAAATCCAGACTTTTCAAAGAAGTTCTATATTCATTGCGATGCAAGCGATTTTGGAATCGGCGCAGTACTAGTGCAAATTTCTGAAGACGGCGACGAAAAACCAGTCGCTTACATGTCGAAAAAATTGAATACCGCTCAAAGAAATTATAGCGTAACAGAGCGTGAGTGCCTAGCTGCAATTGAAGCCATTGAAAGATTCCGCTGCTACATTGAAATGCAAGACTTCGAGATAATTACGGACGATTCGAGCTTAGTATGGTTAATGCGACAACCAGACCTAAGTGGGCGTTTGGCAAGGTGGGTGTTAAAATTGCAATCGTACAAGTTCACGATAAGCCATCGTAAAGGCAAAGAAAATATAGTTCCTGACGCTTTGTCTAGAATTCATTGCGATGAAATTTCTGCGTTACAAGATATAGGCCCAGAAGTTGATTTGACTTCGAAACATTTCCAAGATGATGATTACGAATTACTAAAATCAAAAATTGGAGCTAACCAGGAAAAATATCCTGATGTTAAAATTGTTGACGACTATATTTATTTCCGCACAGAGCATTATAGTGGTGAAGTTACTCAAGAGCAAAACGCATGGAAATTATGGATTCCAAAAAATTTGCAATCTCAGGTTATGTCCAGAGCGCATGACTCATTGATATCAGCTCATGGGGGGATAGCTAAAACCACAGATTTGATAAGGCAAAATTTTTACTGGCCAGGAATGGTTAGTGACGTTCGTTCTTTTGTTAGAAATTGCGAAATTTGTAAAACGACAAAAGCACCAAATGTATGCCTTAGACCACCGATGGGAGCACAAGCTCAATCAAATAGGTCTTTCTAACGTATATATGTTGACATTTTAGGGCCATACCCTCGCAGCAAAAATGGTAACATTGGACTGCTGATTGTCATTGACCATTTTACTAAATTTCACTGGCTTTGCCCACTCAAAAAGTTTTGCTCATCTGTAATACAAAAATTTCTATTAGAACAAATTTTCCATGTTTATGGAGTACCAGAGTTTATTATCAGCGACAATGGATCGCAATTTAAGGCCAATGATTTCAACGCATTTCTGACACAGCTTGGAATAAGACATATATATACGGCGATACATTCACCACAATCCAATGCTTCAGAACGCGTTAATCGTTCCCTTATTGCGTCCATTCGAGCATATATGAAAAACGATCACAGGCAATGGGATGAGAATATGACTCCCATTAGCTGTGCTCTCAGAAATTCTCTACACCAAACATTACACTGTTCACCATATCATGCGTTATTTGGGTTCGACATGATCACCCATGGTTCGTCATACAAGTTATTGAAAAATCTAAATCTTCTTGATGAAGCTCAATGCAAGTTAAGTAAAGATGACCAACTTGCGCTGCCACGAAAAGATATTGGTAAAAATATAAGAATGCTTATGAAAAAAATGCTGAGCAATATAACTTGAGGTCTCGTCCGGTTAGTTTCAAAATAGGTCAGGAGGTATTCCGAAGGAACTTTGTTCAAAGCAATTTTTCGAAACAAATAAATGCAAAACTAAGTCCAGTTTTTCTTAAAGCCCGTGTCCGTGATAGACTTGGTAGTCATTACTATATTTTAGAAGACTTACAGGGAAATCTAGTCGGCACTTATCATGCAAAGAATGCGCCAATAAAGGTATTTTTCCACCTAATACCATTGTAAAATTACAGGTATTATGCGGTTTTGTAATAAACAAATTCAAAAATTTGTTCATTTTTATTTAGTTTCATTTATTGTCAAATATTTGTGTAAAAGTAATCCTTTTCATAAACCATTCTTCTTGCTTATTTTGTAATAGAGCAATGCTTGAATACATTTTCATACCATATGATATTAAATTGTCAGCCCTGCATTCAGAGCTAACCTCTGCTACTTCGGTAGAAATTTTATCACTTCCTTTCTCTGTGAACCATCGGCCGAAGAAGTATACTAGTGCTGAAAATTGTTGCAGAAATAAAAGTATATTCAAAAGAAAATTTGGTAAGTTTTCAGAAATCCTTACACCATTGTGGTAAATTTTTATCAAATTTCAAAATAAATTTCATGCTCAATTTGCGAAACGCAATATTTTGCATAATTTTTGTCTAAAATATGACTTAAAGTTTTGTACCATATTTCTTTAGACATAATTCGATGATCTTCAATTTTATTCAACATACCAGCCACAAATTTACTCGGAAATCTTTACAAATTTACATACATAAGTATTTGCAATTACATTTACATGTAATTATATTTGTACTCTCAATACTGTACAAGCGGCGTGGTTTGGCAAATTTGGAAATCCAAAATATCAGTAATTTACTGCTCTACGAACAACCAGAGATAATATTTTATTGTCAAACGTCGACACAAAAATATCAGCTATCGAACTCTCTGCAAAGGGTAAAATTTCCTATAGGTTTGCACAAATATTAGATGATAAATTTTAATCCCCAATTTTAGATTTTTATACCCTACACCCAGGGTATATTCACTTTGTCCTTCCGTTTGTAACGCAGAGAAGGAGGCGTGGCAGGAACAGAAAAGTATATATATTCTTGATCAGCGTCTCCTCCTGAGTCGATATAGCCATGTCCGTCTGTCTGGCTGGGTGGCTGGCTGGCTGGGTGGCTGGCTGGCTGGCTGGCTGGCTGGCTGGCTGGCTGGCTGGGTGGCTGGGTGGCAGGGTGGCTGGCTGTGTGTTGAAATACGCTTTTTGGGAAAACTGAGCAAGATAATTCAATGAAATTTGGCACACTGCCTCCATCGTCAAAGTTAGCTCGGTGGATTGAAAATGAGCAAAATCGGTCAACGGCCACGCCTACCGCCCATACAAAAATTATATTCAAAATGCAATTTTAGGAGTATTTTTCACGACAATGCAACCACAATACATATAAGTACTACGAATCGTAAGCGCAAGCTCCGATAAAAAACTGAGCGAATTCGTACAAGAGGGCGTGGCACCTCCCATATAAGCAAAAGCTTCAAAACGCTATACTGAAAGCGTTTTTTGAGATATTCGACCCAAATTTGACTCAGACACTAAAAATTATAAATAAAAGCTCTCAGCAAAAATTGGGTGAAATCAGACTAGGGGCGTGGCACCTCCCATATAAGCAAAGGATTCAAAATGCTATACTGAAAGAGTTTTTTGAGATAATCCAACTAAATTTCAATCTGACACTAAAAACTATAAATGCAAGCTCTGAACAAAAACTGGGTGTACTCGGACAAGAAGACGTGGCACCTCCCATATAAGCAAAAGCTTAAAAACGCTATACTGAAAGCATTTTTTGAGATAATCGAACCAAATTTGACTCAAACACTAAGAATTATAAATGAAAGCTCTCAGCAAAAATTGGGTGAAATCGGACAAGGGAGCGTGGCACCTCCCATATAAGCAAAAGATTCAAAATGCTATACTGAAAGAGTTTTTTGAGATAATCCAACTTAATTTCACTCTAAAACTAAAAACTATAAATGTAAGCTCTGAACAAAAACTGGGTGTACTCGGACAAGAGGGAGTGGCACCTCCGATATAAGCAAACTTTCCAAAATACTGCAGTGTAGGGTATTTATTTTTTGGCCAGGCCAAAATTTACACCCTTACTAGTTCTAATTTGTACCAGCATTCAGAAAAACAAGTTAAATTTCATAGTCATACAAATTTTGAAAGGCGCACCGTGTGCCTCCACCATTTCTGTATATCACCAAGGTACTTATGTTGAGAATCGCCTTTGATCGATCTCAGCAAAAATACACTTGGTGATACATAAGGAGAAACAGCTATTTTTTTGCTATAATTTTGTTTTGCTGGTATATACTATAATGATAATATCTTGTCTTCAGTTGAAGATGGGGAAATCTCTGCCTTTTGTCGCCAAAGAGCAGGTGGACACAAGTTTCTATAGAGCGGTTGTGCATGCTAGCGATTCCTGGTCTTAGCTCGTCGACAATGTCGGGGTTCGTGCTCTATATCCAATTGACCCATAATCATATATATAAAAAAAATAATCATGCACATGTAGGAATAAAAAAAATAAACCAAACAGCAAAATAAATCACAAAATCTCTAAACAGATCAAAATGCGTAAGCTGCAGCAAATGGTTAAATTAAATAGACGACGTAAAGGGATTAACCGAAATGGCTATAATATAATTCGTGCAATATAGATACGAAATACAAAAAACGTCTTAAGTAAAAGCAAAGTAAAACTGCATGTTTGAGTGTGAGGCAGAAGATGTTATATCGCCTCGGGTCTTAACCCTATCCCAACCATAGTTCTGAGAGACCCATGTTCTCTCCCAAACCCATCCAATACGTATCTAACTCAAACTAACATGCTTCCACCGTTTCCGCAAGAACAGAAAAACTTACTCCATATTCATTTTATGTTTATTATTTCAAAATTCAAAAGGCAAAAGAAAATATATTTTAAGGGTATTCATTGCATATAGTTAAACTTATTTTAAAGCATTATCATTTAAAGTCTTAAAATTTTACAAGGTTAATTAGGAAATGCCTAACAAAATGGCTTAAAAGCAAATGCTTTTAATTATAAAATTAATAGATAGCTAGAACCGCATTAAACTTCATATTTTGTTAACAATGTGTTTTGTTAAAGTTAAACCGAAAACAAAATAAAAAAAAAGTTATTTTCAAAAACTTTCAACTGCAATAAAAACTAGTAAGGGTGTAAATTTTAGCCTGGCCAAAAAATAAATACCCTACACTGCAGTATTTTGAAAAGTTTGCTTATATGGGAGGTGCCACGCCCTCTTGTCCGAGTACACCCAGTTTTTGTTCAGAGCTTGCATTTATAGTTTTTAGTGTCAGAGTGAAATTTAATTGGATTATCTCAAAAAACTCTTTCAGTATAGCATTTTGAATCTTTTTCTTATATGGGAGGTGCCACGCCCCCTTGTCTGATTTCACCCAGTTTTTGCTGAGAGCTTTCATTTATAATTCTTAGTGTCTGAGTCAAATTTGGTTCGAATATCTCAAAAAACGCTTTCAGTATAGCGTTTTGAAGCTTCTGCTTATATGGGAGGTACCACGCCCTCTTGTCCGAATTCGCTCAAATTTTTATCAGAGCTTGCGCTTACAATTCGTAGTACTTATATGTATTGTGGTTGCATTGTCGTGAAAAATACTCCTAAAATTGCATTTTGAATATAATTTTTGTATGGGCGGTAGGCGTGTCCGTTGACCGATTTTGCTCATTTTCAATCCCCCGAGCTAACTTTGATGACGGAGGCAGTGTACCAAATTTCATTGAATTATCTTGCTCAGTTTTCCCAAAAAGTGTATTTCAACACACAGCCAGCCAGCCACCCAGCCAGCCAGCCAGCCAGCCAGCCAGACAGACGGACATGGCTATATCGACTCAGGAGGTGACGCTGATCAAGAATATATATACTTTTCTATACCTGCCACGCCTCCTTCTCTGCGTTACAAACGGAAGGACAAAGTGAATATACCCTGGGTGTAGGGTATAAAAAGAGATCGATGCATTCTCATTAAAACAAATTATTTGGAACACAATGAAAATGGACCACTGGTTAATATAAAATCTGAGAACCAATTTTCAATATTTTCGAACTTAACTTTTTCTCAATTTCTCTTCATTGCGTTGTTTTTGTTTTTTTTTTTTTTTTCAACCACTTTTATGCAAGTTATTTAAGTATAAATACGAGAGTAATAAAAATTTACAACAAATAAGAAAAAGTGCACTTACGTTGCTTCTCCATCGTCGACGTTGAGCTCAGCGTTGAGATGTTCAGCGGCTGCGTATGCTTCAGGCTGCTCTTTCTAATTAGACATAAGGCATTAAATTATAAATTCCTATTGACTCTCTTGTTCGAAGATTTAGTTCTTCTCTTTTCTATTTTTAGATCTTATTCTTGATTATTTTACTACCATTAATATTAAGATTCAAGATACGTAATCTTGGATACCACAGTGGTTTGAAATGACAAAAAATTTACTAAAATTTTGACAGAGTTAAATTCTCAAATTTTATGATAGTTTAGGTTTTAATTTAGATAATCATAAATTTAAATTGATGATCACTTGAACCTTTAGCGTCAAATTAAATTAATTAAGTAAAAGTTTAGTTTTAATGAATCTTAGGTAAAATTAAGTTTGTTTTAATTTTAACCTTAGTTAAGCTTAGAAAAATTCAATTTCAATTCAAATTTGTAATCTTAGTTTAGTTATTTAAGTAGGTATATGCATGTATAGAAACAATCAAAATTTTTAGAGAAATTGAATCGATAGACTCATAATTACAAATATAAGCAATTGAAAAATTTAAATTTAACATAATAAAGTTCGTCCTTTGCAGATTCGACTATGAGCAATTTAGAAAAATAGAAAATAAATTTAAATTTGTAAATTTAATTCGATGCCGAACAATTTAAAATTCTAATACAGCAAAATGGAGTCTCCTTATCAGTTCAGCTATGTATTACATTGCAATTTAAATACTGAGTGGTAATCAAAGAGCTGTTCTGTTGAAAGTTCTGCGTCAATTAAAATTTTTGGTGGCGAAGGAAATGCTGCGGATTATTTAATAATTCCAAGTTTTTTGAACAAGTTCCGCAGGTGTAATTAAAAATCCTGCTCATCTCCAGATATCTTCCTGAAGATGAGCTTAGCTTTGAAATTTTCGGCAGATATTGGGGTTGATTTAGATGATCATATATATTAATTTGACCAGTGGAACTCCCATGGCCACACACGTGTATTCTATAACGAATGGATTATGCTTTGTTCTAATAAAAAATATTATTTCTAACTGATGTGAATTTTTACCTGAACTATGAAGAAATGTGTTCCTAATGGCAGGCACTTTGTTAAATTTATTTCTTTCCAGGAACCCGCGACTTTTAATAGATTTATTATAAAATTTAGAAAGTTTTAATTAATCACTTTTTGATTTTTTTTAATACTGAAAATATAACGCGGAAAATTAACTGTTCTCCTCGGCTTCAATAGTAAGAAAGAACCAGAAATTTAAGTATACATTCTAACTGAGTCTAAAATCACTTGATTTTATGTTAAACGGTACTGTTTCAAAACAATTTTTCATATAAAAAACCATAATCGTTCGGCAAAAACAAAAGCTTTGCACTCTATAAGAAATACGTATAATGTGCACAACAGATCTTGGAATATATAGGCAATATTTATGTAATACAAGTTAGGTGGTCTGTAGTGTGCATCGCTGCAAAACTGTATGTACACACAACCGTACTTGCATAAAGCAAAATAATTATGTACAGGAGTGGGCATCATGCAAGATGTTTCAAGGCGTGCATAAAACATAGAATTTGTATACCAGTTTGTATAATTCATGTTTTGCGTAACTCTATGTTATGATTGCCTATTACAAAACAGGTTTCAAATGCTGATGTCCTACACCAGTTTTTTGAAATCTGTAAAATAGGAAATTTTAACGCATTAACGAAACTTAAAGTGGTTTTATATCTTTTGCATGATATGTACCTAATAATTTGCCGCTTTGATCTTCTAGTATATAATACACTGTACCAAGCTTTTGACGTACTTTTCCTTTTAGGAAGGTTTTTGCCAATTTCTTATTAAAGTGGTTTGCCAAATTGCTTTGTACAAAGTTTTTGTGCAAAACTTCTTGACCTACATGAAAATTAACCGGCCGCGTCCGTAGATTATAGCTTTTTGCATTTACGGTGTGTGCTTTCTTAAGGTTTTGTCGCACTAAATTACGAATAAGAGATAAATTATCATGGCGTTTTTCAAGAGTTTCAACCCTACCTTCTTCAATCATCGATATGTTTCTCAAGAGTTTATAACTTTCAGCATGGGTCATCATATGCTGTCCGAAAACAACAAAATAAGGACTATGCGAAGTAGATTGGTGCACGGAGTTGCGCAAAGCACAATTTATGCTACTTAAGTGCATATCCCACTCACGTTGGTCACTTTTAATGTAAGCTCGAAGTGCCGCGTTGATCGATCGATTAACCCTTTCTGAACTGTTACTCTGAGGAGAATAGATTGCAGTGCATGTGTGTTTAATACCGAATTTTGTCAAAAAAGTCTCAAACTCGCCAGACCGAAACTGACTGCCATTGTCGCTCACTAAAGTTTCTGGCACACCAAAGATATCAAAAACATTTACTTTCAAGAACTGAATGATTGGAGTTGTGGTAAATTTCTTAAGCGGACATAAAAATGTGAACTTTGACATGTGATCTAAAACAATAAGGATTCCAATATGGCCATTTTTGGACCTAGGCAATGGTCCTATCAAATCTACATATAATCTTTGGAAAACTCTCTCAGTCGGGACAAAACTACCCATTGGTGGCCTATTAACTTTAGTAGAGTGTTTAGTGGTTTTACACGTTTCGCAACCTAACACGTATTCGCTTACTGTGCGATACAAAGATGGCCAGTAGAAAAACCTTCTAATGCGCTCCACAGTCTTTGCAACGCCCCCATGAGCACTTGTTGCTCTATCATGTGCATTACGTATTACAGTTAATTGCAGATTTTTCGGCACAACCAATTTCCAAGCCGAGTTTTCCTGATCTAAATCCCCTGAATAATATTCTGTCCTTTTGTAAATAAATTTATCACGAATTTGAAAATCTGGAAATTTTTCAATATCATTTTTAATTTTATCCCTCTGCTCTACATATTCTAAGCTTTCAAACTCTTTAGATTCTAAATCAATTTCAGGTAAATTTTCTACTGCCAGTTCAGAAATTTCGTCCGAGTTTTCAGAATTTACGCGCGAGAGGGCATCCGGAACCACATTAGCGCTGCCTTTACGGTGCTCAATATCAAAATCGTACCCTTGCAGTTTTAAAGCCCAACGAGCTAAGCGTCCGCTTAAGTCCGTTTGCTTCATAAGCCAGCGAAGACTAGCGTGGTCCGTTATAATTTTGATCTCTTGCCCCTCGACGTAGGGACGAAACTTCTTCACTGCCAGCACCGCTGCCAGACACTCCTGCTCAGTCACAGAGTAGTTGCGCTGCGCATGATTCAGTTTCTGTGACATAAATGCCACTGGAACCTCTTCATCATTTCCGTTCTTTTGCGCCAACACAGCACCTACTCCATGCTGACTTGCATCGCACTGAATTATGAAAGGCTTCATAAAATCAGGATTGGCAAGCAACGGTGCTGACGACAATCGATCCTTTACCAGTTTGAAAGCTGCTTCCGCTTCCTGTGACCACTCAAAGGTACGTGCTTTTTTCAAAAGTTCGGTCAGGGGGTTCGTGATATCGGCAAAATTCGATATAAATCGCCTATACCACCCTGCCATTCCTAAAAACCTACGTAACTGCCTCACTGTCTTTGGTCTGGGGTACTCTGTGATGGCTGAAATTTTTTCAGGATCTGTACGTAATGTACCACAACCTACCACCTACCCTAAATACCGCACCTGCGTTAAACAAAACTTACTTTTGGCAATATTGATCGTTAAACCAGCTTTCCGAATATGCAACGCAACTTCCTGTAAAAGTTGCACATGGGACAGGAGACTATCCGATAGCAGCAATAGGTCATCCAGGTAAACAAACACTCGTTCTTTCAGGTGGTAAGGAATAACCTTATCCATTAACCTGCACATCGTTTGGGGAGCGTTACACAAACCGAACGGCATAACAGTAAACTGGTATAGCGGTCGATTTGGTACCGTAAAAGCTGTCTTCTCACGAGAATTTACCTCCAGTGGTATTTGCCAGAACGCGTCTTTCAAATCCAGACTGGAGATAAATTCAGCGTGAGGAAGTCTGCTTAAAATCCCTTCGATGTGAGGTAATGGATAAGCATCCCTTACCGTAAGTGTGTTTACCCTGCGGCTGTCCAAACAGAGCCTAGCCTTCCCCGGTTTTCTCACTAAGACCACCGGAGATGACCATGAACTGTTGGACTCCTCTATGACTCCCATCGCTAACATACGGTCAATCTCCTGACCCATGATTTTCTCTACAGCAGGCGATATTGGAAAATGTCGCTGCTTTACTGGAACAGCTGATCCAACGTCAATAACATGCTCTAAAATATTTGTTTTCCCAAGACCAGAATCTTCGAAAGACGGAAAACATTTTATGGCTGCATTTAAGATGTCATTTTGAGCCTCAGTTAGAATATGCTTGTGTGGATCACTTTCAGAAACTGTTACTTCACTAATGATATTAGGGGCGATCTTAAAAATTTTCCAGAAATCAACTCCTAAGTAAATATTTTGTGATAAATTTGGTATAACGTAAAACTCAATTTCATTTGTTTTATCTTTATAGGTTATATTTAATGCTATTGCTCCTATAATATTCTGCTTAGACCCATCAGCTACACGAACGGACGATTTAATGGGTTTCAGTTTCAACTTTAAATTCAAAATTTCTTGTGCAAGGTCACTTCCAATGCAACTTGCTGATGCTCCTGAATCGAGCAAACCAAGCATCGTTTTATTCAAAATTTTAATCGACGCGTAAGGCCGAATATCATTGTCCTTACACAATACTGTTGAAACAAGAAAATTCCGTTTAGTTTTTACTTTTTCCCAATAATTTCGTGCACGTTGAGCTGAACGCGATCTTTTGAAAATTTCACTACGAGCTTTTTGATAAGCTTGTAGCCGTTCATGAAAAGGTCTAATAGGATGTAAAACTGTCATATCTGGTGTTTTTGTCACGTCTGGTTTACTTAAAATTTTAACTACAGGGATATCAATTAATGATGGTTCCTCTCGTGTTGCCTGGGATGTCTGCTGTTTATGTTGCAGGCATCCCTCTGCCTGTTTTCCGCTTTGATACAGCTAGGACAATTCGGCAGGAAAAATCCTAAAAGCCCACAGCCATAGCAAAAGACACGGCGCGGTTCTTCGCACTGTTTGTAACTGTGCCCAACCTTCTCACAGTTCCAACAATTCATGTTTGGACTATCAACCGCTTTTACTGTTGCACGAATCTCACAAGTTTCGTCAACAAAATCATCCCCACTTATTTTAGATTCCTGAACCTCTGCTATCTGTCTTTTCTGGTAACCAAAAGGCTTACTGTAATTAAAGTTTGAGCGTTGCACTGTCTCAATAAAATTCTCACGTCGATTGCAAGCTTTTCTTAATTGAGAAATCGTTCTGATTTCCAAATACAAAAGTTCGTGGCGAACTTCCGGACGTAAATTGCGAATCAATGTTTCAACCAGTACTATTTCAGGCATTGGCGTTCTAAGACTATCACTCAAGCACATGACACTGTCAAAATATTGTTCAAAGCTTTCATTTGACCTTTGTTTACGAGAGCGAATACTCTCCTCAATATCGAAATCCGACCTGAAATCTTTAAAATTTTTCCTCAACTCCTCACAAATTACATTCCAATCTAAAGATTGTACAGATCGATGGTGTCGCCAAAACCACCTCTTGGCTTTTCCTTCAAATAACACATGAACGTGTTGACACAACAATGCAAAATTTCCTCTAAGTGAGGATGCAGTTAGAGCGTTAACGCGGTATATGAACTCATCTACCGATAATGACTCATATGAACCGTCGAAGGTTATCTTCCAATTAAGAATGGTTTTCGCAACCATTTCTGAAGAAAAATTATTCGCATTTGGATTATGAACAGAAAATGAACTATGTCGGTTGGAAATCTGATTAGAATTACGTTCATTACTTTGAACATTAGGAATATTGTTATTGACATTTATATTTTGATCCCGAGATGTTGGCATATCACGCGGCCAATCTGGTTCTAATTGGGACCTACCAATATTAGGATTACTGTTGTTATTGTTATTTTGATTTAAGTTAAGGTTTTGAAAATATTGCTCAAGAGAATTCGTAAGTAACTGACCTACAACATTTCTTATCTCACGCGTTATGTTTTCATTTTGACGCTGAGTTGATGTTTCGATCATGTCTTGAACACGTCGATAGTCAAAATTTGAACTAAGTCGTTCATTGCGGTTACGATTATTTGCATTAAAGTTTGAAGGACGACCTGGACGTCTGCGAAAGTTCTCAGATGATTGCAAATCATCTTGCTCTTGCCTATCTAGAGTGATAAGATTAGCTGCTCGAGCACGAGTTGTGGCACCTCTAAAATTATGTGAATTTCGTGGAATAGCACCACCCGAGCCTTCAAGGATAGGTTGTGGTTCCTGCTCTGCAAAACTGTGCAGTGATTGAGTATCACATGACCTTCTACAGAGTGGACAGTTGTTATTGTCATTTAGCCAAATTGATATACACGATCGGTGAAATGCGTGACGACACGGTGTTAGGGCAAAATTCAAGTTTGTGGTTACTTCATTGCAAATGGAACAGATTTCTCCCGGTTCTGCAATCTGTAGCAAATCCTCATTACTATGATGCACCGCCATTTTATTCATAAAAAAAAATTAAATTGCAAGACCTAAAGCAATACCGAAAATCTCAAGGAAAATTTAAATAAAAACTTCCTAACTTTTTCGGGATAGAACGATTATCAGAAATATATTTGCAATATCAACAATATCAGCAAAAACTAAAAATTGAAAACCGAAATACTTCTTATTGTATATCGATATAAATTTCTGAATGTAATGTTAGAATCGTAAATCCTAAATAACAAATAATCAGCACAATTTAACAAAAAAATCAATGTAATTGCTAAGGCAATTCAAAACAAAATTCACAAAAGCAAATTCTTAAATAGGTTCAAGTCTTGCGAATGACTGGTGGAAACATTTGTGGTTAGTTTGAATCAAAAAAAAATAAAAATAAATCTCAAAAAAAAAAATGCGTTTTTACCTTACCTACCGAAAAATTAAATTAAATATTGATATTATTTAAGAGTCGTTGGCATGTTTATTATTAATAGCATACTCCACTAAAACATCTCAAAAGGATATCAATTTTTTTTTCTAAGCAAATGAATCTGCTGGTAAAATATTGTGTCCCAATTTCAGAAACTATAAATACTCCATGCCAGAAACATTTGCCAGAATCACCCAGAAACTAAAAGGTTGGTTAACTAATCGCATAGCAAACAGGTTAATTCCAAAGCCACAATCTGAAGTGATTATAAAGTGAATACTGCATGCTTTAAGAATGGTAAGCTAAAAGCCTTGCCTCGAACTAATTCCAAAACTTAATTGCAAGCAGATTACAAGAGGAAAAAAAAACAAAGTACAAAGGATTGTCTAAATACATCATTCAAGTAGACGGTTAGCTAAGCCACGGAAAACTTAGACCTAATTCCAGAAACTACTGAATATGTCGAAAATTAATTATAAAGGAAAACCCAAAAACAATTTTGGGCCCCACGTTGGGCGCCATTTTATATAATGATAATATCTTGTCTTCAGTTGAAGATGGGGAAATCTCTGCCTTTTGTCGCCAAAGAGCAGGTGGACACAAGTTTCTATAGAGCGGTTGTGCATGCTAGCGATTCCTGGTCTTAGCTCGTCGACAATGTCGGGGTTCGTGCTCTATATCCAATTGACCCATAATCATATATATAAAAAAAATAATCATGCACATGTAGGAATAAAAAAAATAAACCAAACAGCAAAATAAATCACAAAATCTCTAAACAGATCAAAATGCGTAAGCTGCAGCAAATGGTTAAATTAAATAGACGACGTAAAGGGATTAACCGAAATGGCTATAATATAATTCGTGCAATATAGATACGAAATACAAAAAACGTCTTAAGTAAAAGCAAAGTAAAACTGCATGTTTGAGTGTGAGGCAGAAGATGTTATATCGCCTCGGGTCTTAACCCTATCCCAACCATAGTTCTGAGAGACCCATGTTCTCTCCCAAACCCATCCAATACGTATCTAACTCAAACTAACATGCTTCCACCGTTTCCGCAAGAACAGAAAAACTTACTCCATATTCATTTTATGTTTATTATTTCAAAATTCAAAAGGCAAAAGAAAATATATTTTAAGGGTATTCATTGCATATAGTTAAACTTATTTTAAAGCATTATCATTTAAAGTCTTAAAATTTTACAAGGTTAATTAGGAAATGCCTAACAAAATGGCTTAAAAGCAAATGCTTTTAATTATAAAATTAATAGATAGCTAGAACCGCATTAAACTTCATATTTTGTTAACAATGTGTTTTGTTAAAGTTAAACCGAAAACAAAATAAAAAAAAAGTTATTTTCAAAAACTTTCAACTGCAATAAAAAAAAGAGATCGATGCATTCGCATTAAAACAAATTATTTGGAACACAATGAAAATGGACCACTGGTTAATATAAAATCTGAGAACCAATTTTCAATATTTTCGAACTTAACTTTTTCTCAATTTCTCTTCATTGCGTTGTTTTTGTTTTTTTTTTTTTTCAACCACTTTTATGCAAGTTATTTAAGTATAAATACGAGAGTAATAAAAATTTACAACAAATAAGAAAAAGTGCACTTACGTTGCTTCTCCATCGTCGACGTTGAGCTCAGCGTTGAGATGTTCAGCGGCTGCGTATGCTTCAGGCTGCTCTTTCTAATTAGACATAAGGCATTAAATTATAAATTCCTATTGACTCTCTTGTTCGAAGATTTAGTTCTTCTCTTTTCTATTTTTAGATCTTATTCTTGATTATTTTACTACCATTAATATTAAGATTCAAGATACGTAATCTTGGATACCACAGTGGTTTGAAATGACAAAAAATTTACTAAAATTTTGACAGAGTTAAATTCTCAAATTTTATGATAGTTTAGGTTTTAATTTAGATAATCATAAATTTAAATTGATGATCACTTGAACCTTTAGCGTCAAATTAAATTAATTAAGTAAAAGTTTAGTTTTAATGAATCTTAGGTAAAATTAAGTTTGTTTTAATTTTAACCTTAGTTAAGCTTAGAAAAATTCAATTTCAATTCAAATTTGTAATCTTAGTTTAGTTATTTAAGTAGGTATATGCATGTATAGAAACAATCAAAATTTTTAGAGAAATTGAATCGATAGACTCATAATTACAAATATAAGCAATTGAAAAATTTAAATTTAACATAATAAAGTTCGTCCTTTGCAGATTCGACTATGAGCAATTTAGAAAAATAGAAAATAAATTTAAATTTGTAAATTTAATTCGATGCCGAACAATTTAAAATTCTAATACAGCAAAATGGAGTCTCCTTATCAGTTCAGCTATGTATTACATTGCAATTTAAATACTGAGTGGTAATCAAAGAGCTGTTCTGTTGAAAGTTCTGCGTCAATTAAAATTTTTGGTGGCGAAGGAAATGCTGCGGATTATTTAATAATTCCAAGTTTTTTGAACAAGTTCCGCAGGTGTAATTAAAAATCCTGCTCATCTCCAGATATCTTCCTGAAGATGAGCTTAGCTTTGAAATTTTCGGCAGATATTGGGGTTGATTTAGATGATCATATATATTAATTTGACCAGTGGAACTCCCATGGCCACACACGTGTATTCTATAACGAATGGATTATGCTTTGTTCTAATAAAAAATATTATTTCTAACTGATGTGAATTTTTACCTGAACTATGAAGAAATGTGTTCCTAATGGCAGGCACTTTGTTAAATTTATTTCTTTCCAGGAACCCGCGACTTTTAATAGATTTATTATAAAATTTAGAAAGTTTTAATTAATCACTTTTTGATTTTTTTTAATACTGAAAATATAACGCGGAAAATTAACTGTTCTCCTCGGCTTCAATAGTAAGAAAGAACCAGAAATTTAAGTATACATTCTAACTGAGTCTAAAATCACTTGATTTTATGTTAAACGGTACTGTTTCAAAACAATTTTTCATATAAAAAACCATAATCGTTCGGCAAAAACAAAAGCTTTGCACTCTATAAGAAATACGTATAATGTGCACAACAGATCTTGGAATATATAGGCAATATTTATGTAATACAAGTTAGGTGGTCTGTAGTGTGCATCGCTGCAAAACTGTATGTACACACAACCGTACTTGCATAAAGCAAAATAATTATGTACAGGAGTGGGCATCATGCAAGATGTTTCAAGGCGTGCATAAAACATAGAATTTGTATACCAGTTTGTATAATTCATGTTTTGCGTAACTCTATGTTATGATTGCCTATTACAATACACATTCCAGAAATCAGTATAACTGAAACGGTAATCGGAGCGTCATCAGAAAAATAGACAAAAATCGCGTTAAAATTGTTAAAAAATTAGATAATATTGGCAATTTCATAAATCTAGCATAAAATCGCGGTAAAGTTAAAATTAAAATAACTTAAAATCTTTTAAAACTAAAATAATTAAAGTACCTAATATAAAAATAGTTAAAATTCCTTAAAATTTAAATACTTAATTAAAAAAAACTAAAGTTAATATCACAAAAAAGTTTAAGTTCAAACAAATGTGCTAAAATTAAGTAAAAGTAAGAAATAAAGAAAAAAGAATTATACTAAAAGAAA
The DNA here is from genome assembly GCA_951812925.1 of Calliopum simillimum. Taxonomy (NCBI): domain Eukaryota; kingdom Metazoa; phylum Arthropoda; class Insecta; order Diptera; family Lauxaniidae; genus Calliopum; species Calliopum simillimum. The sequence continues at coordinate 105,372 of CATOTO010000135.1, read as the reverse complement.
ATAGAACATAAACCATTTTGAAAAATTATATACATAAGTGAAAACAGAAGTTTAATGAAATAAAAATGTTCAAAATCAAAAAGTGATTAAAAAAATTTAACAAATACAATTTTCGTAAGCAAAAAATTGTGCTTAAGTGCCTAAATTTAATGTAAAAGTATGATAAAAATTCAATTTTAATAAGATTTTGATATAAAAATTTATTTCATTAAAATTCTTGGTAACACGCATACGCACAAATACATAAATCATAAAATATCATGTATGTGTATGTGTGTGAAAAATTTAATTTCGTCTCAAATTATTGAGCGTATTATTTAACGCCCTGTTCTCAGCTCTACAACTTCGGGTGCATCGATGGAGGCCTTCTTCGTTCATCATGAGTAAAATAGAGTGAGTGCTTTTTATTTAAATTTAAATCTTGCATTACTTATAACCTACACAAACATAAAAATTTTTTGATTTAAAAATACCTAAAATATCATAATGCATGAATTTTGAAATCGTATAATTCAATGTTTGAAATTTACATTGATTTCTATACACATAAGACTTAATTAAAACAAAAACATACATACATACATATGTTTATATGCATGTAAGTTAATCAAAGCTTTTAGTGAGAAGAAACAACAACAACATTAGAAGCAACTCAAATTGAGAGAGCGAGTGTAGATTTTTCTCTTGTTGTATAAAGTAAAATAAAAAGTGGCTTTGCACTTGTGCAGATTTAATTATCGCTCTCTTTGTTTACCTTTTGGTAGTAGTTGTCAAAAGTTAGTTTTAGCTACATGATCAGTGTTGTGTTTTTTTATATTTTTCAATTGAAACATAACTTCAATATTTTAACGTAATAATTAAAATTTCTGAAAGTAATGTAATATAAAAGAAAATAATATTTAAAATTCATACTTATAAAAGTTAATGGGTTTCCCTATATATAAAAATTTTTAAAATGAAATTAATATAAATACCTAATTAAATTTCTACTTCTTAATACCTTTATATATATAAAAATTTACTTATGTTATATTGTACTTAATATGCATATACTTACCTGGATATACCTAACTAAATTTTGAATCTCAATAAATTTATATACATATATAATGGAGTAAACCTTTTTGTTCTCCTTAAGATGATGTAAGTGGCAGGGTCATTAGTAAATATGGGGTCTCAAAAATCATAAGCACAAACTGAGGCCAACGGCAGGGCGGGTATAGAGTGCATATGTATCTCGCATAACATCTTTGAGATACTTTGCAAATAAGTCAAGATTGGTACCATCATTTTCTTTTTGTTTTTTTTTTTTTAATTTATAATATGGCCATGAAGGGGCATTATGTTTTTAATTTATCGTGGTCATGATGGTCCTGTTGTTTTAGTTTTATATAGAGTACAGGGAGTCTAAAATAAAATTGTAGTGTGGTACACTGGAAGTTTGGAGCAGTCACTTACCCCACCCTTAACGACTGAAAGCTAGAGGTATCAATGGCTCCCGACCCCGACTACTTCAATACCAGAGATAGTTCACCAGCTGTGCTTTATTACATTGGCTGTTATTTTTTTTCAAATTCGTTTTTATGAAAACCCACACATTACACGGCATTCGATGCAGCGAACATCAGCGTCAACGCCGACATCGTCATCAGACAGCAGCTACCCAGTAGACACGGCAGTTTAAGTATTATATTTTTTGATTATTAGTATTACATTAGTATTGTAATAATATCATTAAGTACCTTTAAGTATTGATACCTCTACCACTATCTGTTGTTCCTTCTGAACACAACCTTATGTTTTATATATATTGTTCTTTCTGAACTCAACATTTTTGTACGCATATTTATTCGATTGTTTGGTGAATAAAAGAGCACACACATCACATCATTGGTTATTACAAGTATTATATGGGTGATTCTCAGATAACTGTACTTTTTGTGTCCTCTGGCGATTTCACCTATACAGTAGGCTTTTTTTTCACAAAAAATTACGCTATTAGTTAGAAACTATGTTTTTCTAATAGAGCGTATCAATTTTACCACCAAATATTTATTGGTCTACTTTGAAAGTTTGCAAATATACCCCAAATGTCACAAACGTGGCATGTCCTACCCCTACTTTTTATACACAAAACGATGAAAAACGACCAAGTAACGGAAATAGAACAGAAAACAAATTACTACACATATTAAGTAAATACTTAAGGCTACAATATTCTGAGCTCATCTGCAGTTTTAAATAATTTTTAGAGGGCACAATTTTGAATTGAAAACTGTCCCCTAGTTTTGGAAAAAAAAAATTTCTTGAAAGCATTATGCTACTACTGCATGGTACTACTGTTTCAGTCAATAGATTGCAATACATATGCATTAGTTCTGATCACTAAACATCACCCAAAGGTTATCATGTCAAGACGAGTCCAAAAAGAAATCTGTTTGCGTTTTATAGGGCAGTTTATAAACAAAAGCAGTTTTTTTTTTAAATTATGGTCACAAACGTGGCACTCGGCACTCCCAGGTAGTACATTTTATTTTATGCATGAAACAATTTTTTTTTGTAGGATTTGCATACATGACCCCAAATTCTTTCGGAAAAATCTTGAACTCAACAGCGTGCTTTACAATGAGCGATAAACTACAAAAATGTCACAAACGTGGCGCATCAAAAATGTCACAAACGTGGCACTTTTTATCAGTCTGCAAAAAACACGTTTCGATATAGAGTTTGAGCATACAGATGTTAAGTTGAAGGCTATTAATTATGTTTTTAATACAAAAATTGTTCTACACCATCAAAATCCTGAGTTATCCTTGCTCAAAAGTGAAAAAATCACTGTTTTGACATCTACTTAAAGCTATAGAACAAAAACAACAACAATTAAAATTAATTTTTGTCAATGGATTCAGACAGCCAAATTTATGGTCAACAAGATATAATTTACCGTTTTTCAATTGGATTCCCAGCTTCCGAGTTATAAGCGTTTAAAGTAAGGACATCTTTCGATAACATACAAAGGATATTTCGAGACCGAAAAGTAACAAAAAATAAAGTTTTATTATTTTTATCAACAACATATTTAATTACAAAAATTTCGTGACCTTGCAGACCATAACCGCATGAAAAATTACAGTTCTAAGCTAGACTTAGTGAATGACCCTACTAAACTATTGCTTTGCAAATTAACAGAATCAAAATTTCACCTGCTCATTCACTAAATCTACAATAGAGCTTTATTTTTTCATCCGATTTTAGTCTGCAAGGACTTACAATTTTCGTGATAAAATATATTTTTGATAAAAATAATAAAACTTACCATTTTTGTTAATTTTTCAGTCCAGAAAATCCTTTGTGTGTTATTGAGAGATATCCTTTTTTTAAAGGCTTATAACTCGGAAACTAGGAATCCAATTGAAAAACGGTAAATTATGTCTTGTTGATAATAAATTCGGCTGTCTGAATCTATTGACAAAAATTAATTTTACTTGTTGCTGTTTTTATTAAGTAGATGTCAAAACTGTGATTTTTTCACTTTTGAGCAAGGATAACTAAAGATACCAATGTAATAGAAAACTAGTAAGGGTGTAAATTTTGGCCTGGCCAAAAAATAAATACCCTACACTGCAGTATTTTGAAAATTTTGCTTATATGGGAGGTACCACGCCCTCTTGTTCGAGTACACCCAGTTTTTGTTCAGAACTTACATTTATAGTTTTTAGTGTCAGAGTGAAATTTAGTTGGATTATCTCAAAAAACTTTTTCAGTATAGCATTTTGAATCTTTTGCTTATATGGGAGGTGCCACGCCCCCTTGTACGATTTCAACCAATTTTTGCTGAGAGCTTTCATTTATAATTTTTAGTGTCTGAGTCAAAGTTGGTTCGAATATCTCAAAAAACGCTTTCAGTATAGCGTTTTGAAGCTTTTGCTTATATGGGAGGTGCCACGCCCTCTTGTCCGAATTCGCTCAGTTTTTTATCAGAGCTTGCGCTTACAATTCGTAGTATTTATGTGTATTGTGGTTGCATTGTCGTGAAAAATACTCTTAAAATTGCATTTTGAATATAATTTTTGTATGGGCGGTAGGCGTGTCCGTTAACCGATTTTGCTCATTTTCAATCCCCCGAGCTAACTTTGACGACGGAGGCAGTGTACCAAATTTCATTGAATTATCTTGCTCAGTTTTCCCAAAAAGTGTATTTCAACACACAGCCAGCCACCCAGCCAGCCAGCCAGCCAGCCAGCCAGCCACCCAGCCAGCCAGCCAGACAGACGGACATGGCTATATCGACTCAGGAGGTGACGCTGATCAAGAATATATATACTTTTCTATACCTGCCACGCCTCCTTCTCTGCGTTACAAACGGAAGGACAAAGTGAATATACCCTGGGTGTAGGGTATAAAAATCAAGATCATATTCGTAATTAGGAGATCCTAATCCACCATAAACGGCTATAAAAACAGAGAACAGGAAACTATTGTTGATCTTTAGGGCGCACAGTGTTTCACGTAGAACAAGCTAGCTGGACAAAATTATTTTTTGATATTTTTGGGTAGTGTAAGCCTTATTACGACATATTATTAATATTTTGATATACAGGGTGTTCCAAAATTTCCGGAACGGTCAAGTGTTTTTACTGCTGCACGTTAAATAAAAACAAAAACTAGTAAGGGTGTAAATTTTGGCCTGGCCAAAAAATAAATACCCTACACTGCAGTATTTTGAAAAGTTTGCTTATATGGGAGGTGCCACGCCCTCTTGTCCGAGTACACCCAGTTTTTGTTCAGAGCTTGCATTTATAGTTTTTAGTGTCAGAGTGAAATTTAGTTGGATTATCTCAAAAAACTCTTTCAGTATAGCATTTTGAATTTTTTGCTTATATGGGAGGTGCCACGCGCCCTTGTCTGATTTCACCCAATTTTTGCCGAGAACTTTTATTTATAATTCTTAGTGTCTGAGTCAAATTTGGTTCGAATATCTCAAAAAACGCTTTCAGTATAGCGTTTTGAAGCTTTTGCTTATATGGGAGGTGCCACGCTCGCTTGTCCGAATTCGCTCAAATTTTTATCAGAGCTTGCGCTTACAATTCGTAGTACTTATATGTATTGTGGTTGCATTGTCGTGAAAAATACTCCTAAAATTGCATTTTGAATATAATTTTTGTATGGGCGGTAGGCGTGTCCGTTGACCGATTTTGCTCATTTTCAATCTTCCAAGCTAACTTTGACGACGGAGGCAGTGTACCAAATTTCATTGAATTATCTTGCTCAGTTTTCCCAAAAAGTGTATTTCAACACACAGCCAGCCAGCCACCCAGCCAGCCAGCCAGCCAGACAGACGGACATGGCTATATTGACTCAGGAGGTGACGCTGATCAAGAATATATATACTTTTCTATACCTGCCACGCCTCCTTCTCTGCGTTACAAACGGAAGGACAAAGTGAATATACCCTAGGTGTAGGGTATAAAAAGACACGTGTCCAATATTTTTAAGAGGGCAGTGCAACGAAATCAATTGGGACCCTCTACACCTCTCCTCCCGCGGTTGACGGAAGAAACTTCAAAAATTTATATAGAAACTTCCAATTTTTATTGCGGATTCTGATTTTGCTGGCAAAAATATGACACTTTTGTCTGAAACATTTTTTCTTATTCGGCATATATCACCATAATAACCAGGTATTGCTCATTGCGGGTTTTCATACAGATTAATTTTATTTTTTTTCAATATTTTCAATTCATAATATTGGAAAAAGATGTTAATAGAGAGGGCTTGAACCCGCAAAAATTGGTATCGTTGAATAGCTCTCTAAAAAAAACTAAACAAAAAACGAAAAAAGAAATAAAAAAACAGAATTTTTTTATGTTGGAAAAAGTATAAAAACCAACATTTATTGTTTATTTTTTTGGCAAATGTTCAATTACTGCTCAGTTTCATCGTTAATTTCTTCCGATAAATCTCAGGTTCTGGCAAGATATTTGGTCGTGATTGTGGAACTATTGTAGGAGCGATAATTAGTTTTAAGACCTATGCACACAATTTATCACGCTTTTTTTGGTATTTCTCTTAAGGAGTTTATAAAAGGATCAGAAGCATAGATAATAAATCCTTATTCGTGGTAGTGGTTGTGAAGAAAATATACCAAATTTAAAACGCTCACCATCCAACCAGCTATTAAACTTTATCATAAAGAGGGCTTTGGACTTCCCTGCAGAACCCACTTTGGATCGATTTTTGAAGAACAGTTGGCAATTTTCTCCTTAATTGCCCTCAGACTGTGTGAGACACACAAAAAAAAAGGGACATAATATTAATGAAAAATTTATTATTCTTTACGAAAAAATTCATCGAATATGAGCCGAGTACAGCATTCATTGATTATAAGTATTTTCAATCATACGTTAAACAAAGCATACGTACGCTTATGAATTATTCATAAAATGTAAGAAATTTTCTTAAAATATAAGAACAAAATTCGTAAATTTTTTTTATGAATTATTTTTAAAACGTAAGAACTCGTTCATAAAATCTAAGAACGAAATTCATAATTTTTTTTTTTTTTCAAATTAAAAAATTCAATTAAATTTTTAAAATACAAATTTTACACAAAAACGTCAGAGGAGTCTGTAGCGTATGCGATAAGGAGCTGGTAATATTTCTCTGCGCTTTGGTTTCCGGGTTCGAACCCCAATGCGGGTGAAAGTTTTTTTTGTTATTTTTTTTTTTTTTTATTAGGAGAAATGGAAATTGAAATGGAAATGGAATTGAAATGGAGTAGTGTATCTTAAGGAAAGTAAGCGCTGCATTCTAAAGAACGCTTTTCAAGGCGCTATTTTTGCTCTTGGGAAAATAAATACTTACCATAGCATGCTTCTATGCCTAGAAGTTCCAGGAGAATAAACACACACTCATAGCATGGTGGTGTGAGCGACATAGAAAGGAACTTTCAACAATACTTTATTTGAAATTTATCATAAACTAGTCTAGAACCAAAAGAAGAAGATGAAATACAACCTAAAAATAATAATTCAAATTGATGACACTCTTACTTAAAATTTATGAACGTTTTGTTTAATTTTATGTAAACATGCATAAAATTTGTATCTGTAGATTTATGAAACTTTGTTATTCGTACGAAAAAATTCTTAAAATTTAAGAACGAATGTTCATAAAAAAAATCCTCATAGAAAAATATTTATGAACTCATGTACTTACGATTAATAAATCGTTCTTAAAATCAAAAAATTTTGATTTGAAAATCAATGAATTTCGGTGTATGCATGCCGTTCATAAATATTATGTTCAATATTTTTTTGTGTGTTTAGTTACATGAAACACTTTGAATTTTGATACCATTAAATCGTAAAGACAGCCATTTTTTTTAACCTTGTCATGCTGAAGCCACTCTTGAAAAAACTCACTTCTTGAGATTGAGTGAAAATGTTCTGAAAAAAATGAAATAGTTGTAATCCAATGGTCAGGTACAACTGTCTGGATACACAGAGATAAACGTTATTTTTTAAGTGTTTTCGAAACTTTCCCTGAGGAAAGTTATGACAAATGTCTTCTTTAAACACAAAATACTAACTTCTTCTTCTGTTAATAAATCCATCATGAAAATTATCACAAAATTTCGAACTTTTAAAATACACAAAGGTATAACAGACGTTAAAAACAAAGCAAAAAATTCGAATATAAATTAAAATAAAAAAATTATTAAAGGTATTCCGGAAAAAATTAAAATAAAATAGATGAACTCTAATATGCAAGTTAAAACAACTATAATCATCAAGAGAATAGATGTAGCTAACTTATATCCAAAATCTAGACTAGTTACAAGCGGGTACATGCAATTCCAGCACTTTTAAAGTTGAAAAATAATAATACTACGAGTTATTTTTATACCCTACACCCAGGGTATATTCACTTTGTCCTTCCGTTTGTAACGCAGAGAAGGAGGCGTGGCAGATATGGAAAAGTATATATATTCTTGATCAGCGTCACCTCCTGAGTCGATATAGCCATGTCCGTCTGTCTGGCTGGGTGGCTGGCTGGCTGGCTGGCTGGGTAACGGCTGTGTGTCGAAATACATTTTTTGGGAAAACTAAGCAAGATAATTCAATGAAATTTGGTACACAGCCTTCGTCGTCAAAGTTAACTCGGGGGATTGAAAATGAGCGTAATCGGTCGACGGACACGCCTACCGCCCATACAAAAAATATCTTCAAAATGCAAATTTTGGAGTATATTTCACAACAATGCAACCAAAATACACATAAATGCTACGAATTGTAAGCGCAAGCTCTGAGAAAAAGCTGGTCGAATTCGGACAAGACGGCGTGGCACCTCTCATATAAGCAGAAGCTTCAAAACGCTGTACTGAAAGCGTTTTTGGAGATAATCAAACTAGATTTGACTCGGACACTAAAAACTATAAATGCAAGCTTTAAGCAAAAACTGAATAAAATCAGACAAGAGGGTGTGACTCCTCCCATATAAGCAAAAGCTACGAAACGCTATTTTGAAAATATTTTTTCAGATCATGTAATAGACCGGGTTCTACATTCTTGGCCAGCATACGTGCATGCTTGCTTTTAGCCTGGACTAAGCTCGTCGGATGGGGGGGATCTTGCTAGCCAATGAGCGAAAAATAATAGACCCAATATACATATGAAATATACTCATGCACTTGTATACTTTATTTATTTAAAATGTGGTTTGCAACGACTGGGTTAATAACCTATCATAACAGAGCCGAAAATATTTGGCAGAAATAGCCGATCAAAACAAAATTCCGACAAAGATCAAAAACTCACCACTAACAGAAGCATAGATGTAATTTTGCTTCTTTATCTCCCCTCTGCCCAACCATATGGAGATAACAAAAAGCTCTCTCTCCAACCCAACCATGTAACAACCAATACTACTTCATCAACTCCGCAAATTACAAAACAAAAGTCTACACTTTATTCATTGTGCTCTCTTAGTTACATATAATAAGGAACAAATGAAAAATGGATCATTGGATCAACCAATGCAAAAAATTACCTTAACTCGACCATGACTTAAGTATGCTCTTAAATATTCATTATGTTTAGCTTAGCCAATTAGAACAAGATATGTTTTAAATTCCAAATTCATTTTCTTTATATCTTATTTTAGATTAGCGTTTAAACTAAAGTTAAATTTTAGAATTTATATGTACTTTTCTGATACATTTTACTCAAGAGTTTTTGGAGTTTTTGCACTATGAACTAATTTTTTTCCTCATTTTTATGGCACAATTTGTCGATTATTAATATTTGGAGAGCGTCATATAGCTAAAGCTGCGTTTTACACGAAATCACTCGGTCTTCAATAACCACGCACTTTGATAGAAACCGTAACACTGACGGTTGCGTGCTTGACGACACAGAGGTGTAATGCCAAAGCATATGCACCTCTGCAAGATCTAATGGAAAACTGTTCTTTAGTAAAGATATAGCAAAACAAAATACCTAATCAAATGCTTACCGGGTGATTTGACAAAATCAAATAAATTATACGTGTCACAGCTCAGACTTGTTTGGCCCAACAAAATGTTTCCTTACAATTCAATAGCCAAATTTTTGGGACTTCTTCTCAGTTCGGTTTTGATACAATTTGAAATTGTTTTAGATGACTTTATGCTCAAAATACATGCGCATTTTTCACGCGCGTTAACGCATTTTTTTTGTATGAAATTCATAGAACAATGTGGGAAATTGAAACACGCATGCCTTGCGTATCACGCAAGTAGCTATGAAATTGATTTTTACGCAATGCATGAAATTTCCCAATTTTGAAATTGGGAAATTTCACTTTGACAATCATTTGTTTTGAAAAATACAAAGGCACAGTGGAAGCAACATAATTGACAGTCAATAGAATTTTTCAAAATTAACAAATTTTCGTTTAATAAAAGCGATTGATGTTTTAAAAACGCGTTTAAAAAAAAGCAAAAACTGGAGGAATTCACCCAGAAGTTGAAAGTGCTTGGTAAAGTAACTTTTTATTATTCATAGTGCGCTTCTTATAAATTTTTTTTTCAGCCCATAGTCAAAAATCGGCATCAAATGTCAACTGAATAGATGCGCATGTATTTTAAGTGCAGAATCACGCACGTAAACGCATGCGTGAAAAATGCTCATGTATTTTGAGCATTAGATGAGAATTTTTGGAAAAAATCTCCAATGAAAAATTTCCTTTTGACAAGCAAAATTCCTATAAATTTGATCAATTATAAAATATGTATACAAAAGTTGCGTTTAGCAAGGAGTATTAAGAACTCAAACTTTAAATCTTATTAATTTTTAAGATGCCTTGTTAATTAGAAGATTTAAATCAAAACCAAATTTCCAAACTTTTAACTTACTTGAGGTACTTAGGATGTTGCTCCAGCCAATTACAAAAGGAAATGGACGAGTTTCAAGAATAGAGTGAAGTTGTACATAATAATTACATGTATTGTACTAAAAATCTGTTTAGTATTTACTAAACGGATCTTAATTTTTGTAACAGATTAGGGTGGTACTTAATAATTTGATTTAATTATTTTTAAATTAAATTATTAATTTTTTCTCTATATTTTTTTTTCTATATAAAAAACAAAATAATTTGGAAGCATATCAGAACAAACAGTAGGGGCCATCACAAAACAGATTTTGAAACTGAGCTGCAATGCTCTATGTAGAAAAAACTAGAAAATGGCAATTTGGTACTCTAATCTTTGTTTTGCATATCCTTTGCGTGATATACTCCAAGCAGCTTACCGTTCAGGTCTTCTAACTCATAATATGAAGAACCGATTACTCTTCTGACTCTAGCATTTAAAAACGTAGGTGCCAATTTTGCATTAAATCTATCAGCCAGGCTACTCTGTGCAAAGTTCCTCCTAAGGACTTCTTCACCTACTGTAAATGTTACATTTCTCGACCTCAAATTGTAAATTTTTGCATTAGTGTTGTAGGATTTTTCAATGTTTTTGCGCACTCTATCACGTATCAGTTTTAAATTGTCATGCCGTTCTTGCACATTTGGAGAACATCCTTCTGTAAGCATATTCATATTACGCAACAACTCGTAATTTCCCCCATGGGTCATCATGTGTTGGCCAAATACTGTATAGTAAGGGCTAAAACCGATTGATTGATGTAGCGCACTCCTCAAAGCACAATTAATACTACTTATGTGTTTATCCCATTCCCTCTGATCTTCTTTTATATACGCCCGCAAAGCTGCATTGATAGACCTATTAACGCGCTCAGATGCATTGCTTTGTGGCGAATGAACTGCGGTACAAATATGCTTTACACCAAAACTGGCTAAGAAATTTCCAAAATCTGCCGATTTGAATTGACTACCATTGTCACTAATTAAAAATTCTGGTACTCCAAATACATCAAAAACTGAAGTTTTTAAGTAATTAGTAATATTTTTGGTTATAAATTTCTTCAGTGGCAAAAAGAATGTAAATTTTGACACTTGGTCCACAACAATGAGTAAGCCAATGTTTCCATTTTTGGAACGGGGAAAAGGACCAATTAAGTCGACGAATAATTTCTGAAATATTCTCTCCGTATCTACATATTTACCCATTGGAGGTCTAAGTACTTTTGTGGGATGTTTTGTTGTTTTGCAAATATTGCAATTTTGAATATATTCTCGTACTGAGTGATAAAGCCCAGGCCAATAGAAAAACCTTTTTATTTTGTCAATTGTTTTTGCAACACCACCATGAGCACTGGTGGAGATATCATGATTGGCTTGCAAAAATTACGCAACTTTTCAGGCACTAAAAGCTTCCATGATGAATTTTCTTGATCGATATTTCCAGTATAATGTTCTGTTCGGTGGTATATGAATTTATTATTTACGGTAAAATCGGGGTACAGTGAAGGATTTGCGGTAAATTTTTCCCTAAGCATAACATAATCTTCACTGTCAAACTCTGGTGAGGATAGGTCAATATCTGGTGCATTATCAATACTAAGTTCGTAAATTTCATCCAACCGATCTGAATGCGTTCGTGAAAGTGCGTCAGGAACGACGTTGGCACTGCCCTTACGATGCTCAATTTTAAACGAAAATGCCTGCAACTTCAGCGCCCACCGGGCAAGGCGTCCACTGAGGTCCGTTTGATTCATGAGCCATTGCAGACTCGCATGGTCTGTAATGACTCTGAATTCTTGACCCTCAATATAAGGTCTAAATTTTTTAATTGCTAATACGGCCGCCAGGCACTCCTGCTCGGTGACTGTATAATTACGTTGCGCACTGTTCAATTTTTGCGACATGAAGGCAACAGGTATTTCGTTTCCACATTCTGCAACTTGAGCAAGAACAGCACCAACGCCATTCTGACTCGCATCACATTGTATGACAAAAGGCTTAGCAAAATCGGGATTTGCTAAAACGGGAGCAGTCGTAAGTTTATCCTTGAGATTTTCGAAGGCTTTCTGTGCTTCTTGAGTCCATTCGAATTTCTTCGACTTTTTCAACAATTCGGTTAGTGGGTTAGAAACTTCTGCAAAATTAGAGATAAACCGACGGTACCATCCTGTCATTCCTAAAAACCTCCTAAGCTGACGGACAGATTTGGGTGGTGGGAATTCAGAGATGGCAGATACTTTTTCCGGGTCAGTTTGCAGTGTCCCATTACCTACTATGTATCCTAAATAACGAACCTGTTCCAGACAAAATTTACTCTTTGAAATATTAATTGTTAATCCAGCTTTGCGGATGTGATACGCAACGTCTTGCAATAGAATAATGTGGCTTTCAAAGTCTTCAGACATGAGTAGTAAGTCGTCTAGGTAGACAAAAACTCTTTCTTTTAAATAGTATGGGATGACCTTATCCATTAACCGACACATAGATTGCGGGGCGTTGCAGAGTCCAAATGGCATGACCTTGTAATGATACAAGGGCCTATTTGGCACTGTAAAAGCAGTTTTGTCTCGAGAGCTTGCATCCAAAGGGATTTGCCAAAAGGCATCCTTAAGGTCAAGACTCGAGATGAACTCTGCACGCGGCAATCTACTAAGTATCCCCTCTATGTGTGGTAATGGATAGGCATCTTTGACTGTCACTGAATTAACTTTTCTACTGTCTAAGCAAAGACGCACCTTACCAGGTTTTCTAACTAATACAACTGGCGAAGACCACGCACTACTCGACTCCTCAATCACACCCATTGCTAACATTCTATCAATTTCCTCGCCCATCAGTTTTTCAATAGCTGGGGATACGGGAAAATGACGTTGCTTGATAGGTTTTGCTGAACCTACATCAATAACGTGTTCTAGCAAATTAGTTTTCCCAAGTCCTAATTTCTCAAAAGATGGAAATGCATTTATGGCTGCATCTAAAGTTTTGCGCTGGAAAAATGATAGACGGTCTACAATAGAGCTAGTACAAGAAACTTCACTGATAATGGTTGTTGCTATTGCAAAATCCTTCCAAAAATTAACACCTAAATACACATCTTGCGTTAGAGCAGGAATAATATAAAATTCTATTGGTTTGGTCAAGTTATTGTAAGTCACATCCAGAGAAATCACGCCTATGACTTCATGAGCGGAACCATCAGCAGTACGAACTATACTTTGAAGTGTTTTAACTTTAAGATTTTTATCAATAACTTCCTTCGCAAGCTCGGCGCCTATACAACTCGCCGACGCACCAGAGTCTAACAACCCTAGCATTTGCTTGTTTAATAATTTTATTGAAGCATATGGACGCACATCTCCAGGCTTGGAACTAATAGTGGATACTAAATTTGATTTCTTTACTTTTACTTTTGACCAATATTCACGTGCTCGAATTGCAGAACGGTTATGTTTAAAAATTTCGTTTCGTGTTTTATTATATTTCATTAGGCGTTCGTCAAAAGGAATAATTGGTTTTAGTTTGGGTATATGACTGCAATTGAAATTTGATTGATTATTTAGAAGAATATTTATTTGTGGCTTATTTGTGACTTGTTCATGGGGCTGGGATGCCTCCGGATGTTGCTATCGGCATCCCTTATTCGGTTTTCCGAATTGCTGCAATTCGGACAATTTGAATAAAAGAAAGCAATCAAGCCACACCCATAACAAAATATTCTCCGCGGTCTAACGCACAGTTTATATAAGTGACCTTCTTCGTCACAATTCCAACATTTCTGAATTTTGTTTTCTTTAACATTTTGCACAGCAGCAACATCTTCACTAACCAAAACAGAATCATCTACATCTTGTTCTACCTCAGACACTTGTTGTTTGGCAGAGAATTGAAATTTGTGAAAAGAAGATGCATTTTGAGCATCGGCAACAAAATTTTCTCTACGTCTACAACAACGTCGAAGTTCTGAAAGTGTTTTAATTTCGAGATGTAACAACTCCAACCTAAGCTCTGGCCTAAGATTTCTAATCAAAAGTTCATCAAGCTCTTCTTCGTCGAATGCCACTGAAAGTCTGTCAGCTAATGTTAAAACATCATCCGAATATTTTTCAAAAGATTCGCCTACTTTTTGTCTCCTGCTACGCACAGTTTCTTTAATTTCAAAATCGCTGCGATATTCTTTGAAATTGCGTCGCAAGTCGTCGCATATATCTAGCCATTCTAGAACCCTAACGGACCGATGGTATCTCCAAAACCAACGCTTGGCCTTTCCTTCAAAAAGGACATGAGCACTCTGACAAAGCGCTGAAAAATCACCTCGTAGTGTAGAGTTGGTGAGGGAGTTAACTCGGTAAATAAATTCATCTACAGAAATACAACCCGAGGAACCATCAAAAGTGAGTTTCCAATTTAGCATAATTTTTGAAACAACATCTGTTGATAAGTTAGAACCAACACGTGCCTGCAGGTTTGGATACACATCATTTCTATCGCCTAATTCCCCTCTTTCATTCATAGCATTACAAGCGTTTTGTTGGCGATTATTGTTTTGCACTGGTGGAGCGTTTTGAACATTGTTATTGCGATTATCACCATACAATCTACCTAAGTTCATTTCGCGGAAGAAATTATTAAGCGACTCAGTAACTATTTGGCTAACTACTTGTACATTATGAGCATCATAATTACGCAAAGAAGCATCGATTAAACCTTGCAATCGTTCATTGTTGCAATTTCCACCTTCGTCTTGATGAGGTGCCCTAAATTGCTTATGACCACCCCTGCCACGCTTACTTTGCTGATTAGGAGTTCTTCCATGCATTAAGTTATCCTGCTTATCCCAATTGGGTGGTAAGTCTAAGCCTCTGGATCTAGTTACAGGTCCTGGAGGTTTTGAAATTGCGCCACCATGTGCACCTTGTGTACTTAAATTTTCACCCGCATCTAAGACCGGGAAACCTCCTTCAACATCAAAACTTTTAAGTGAATTTGCATCTATAGATCGTCTGCATAATGGACACGTATCATGATCATTACGCCACTTCGATATGCAAGTAATGTGAAAACCATGATCACACGGAGTCGTACAAAAATTAGTTTCATTAGTGCACTCGTTGCAAATGCTACATATGCACCCAGGCCTAATATCTAAATTTGAACTTTCTGAGCTGTGACGTACAGCCATTATTATCAACAGAAATAACAGACAGTCAACTGAATAAGTGAATAAAAAAAATAAATCCGAGAATTGCTAACGTGAAATTAAATTGCAAGAGATCACAAAATCACGATAATTAAAGTATTGAAACTACAGAAAAAAAATGTATTCATGCAGCCAAAATTAAATTTACTTATAAAACTTAAACCAAGTTTTTAGTTTTTTTTTTTTTCAGAATAGTGATAGCAAAAAAAAAATAACTGTTTTAAATACAATTAATTTTGCAAAAAAAAACTTTCAAAATTATTTTAATCTAAAATAATTTTTACTTTATAAATAATTAGATTAAGATATGTTACTTGCAGGAGAATAATCAATTTAATGAACAAAATTTGCATTACGAAAACTTTGTAAAAATTTACGCAAAACTTTTTTTAATAATTTTATAGAAGATTTATAATTTGCGGTTTGATTTGTAGTATTGGTTAAAAAAAGAATTTAGTGGATATTTCGGTCTACAGAATCTGTCTGATCAAACGAAAACTAAATATTGTTTTAAAGATGATGAATCTTTGAAACGCAATCATAAATATTTACAACACAGTGTAACACATACACTTATAACCGGAAGTAAAATTTTTACGAACAAGAAAGTGCAACAAACCCTATGATTTGGTAAGCTCATTAGACATTATCAATGAACTTATTCCAAATACATCGATTAAATTGTAACTTGAAGTAACAAAACTCGATAATACTGATTGATACATGGTTAGCAGAACGACTATAGCATTCTCTATCAAACTAATTCCAAGTGTACCTATCGTAAAATCACAATAAAATTATTGAAAAATAAATAACCCAGTGTCGGGCCCCACGTTGGGTGCCATTCTTATGTAATAGCCCGGGTTCTACATTCTTGGCCAGCATACGTGCATGCTTGCTTTTAGCCTGGACTAAGCTCGTCGGATGGGGGGGATCTTGCTAGCCAATGAGCGAAAAATAATAGACCCAATATACATATGAAATATACTCATGCACTTGTATACTTTATTTATTTAAAATGTGGTTTGCAACGACTGGGTTAATAACCTATCATAACAGAGCCGAAAATATTTGGCAGAAATAGCCGATCAAAACAAAATTCCGACAAAGATCAAAAACTCACCACTAACAGAAGCATAGATGTAATTTTGCTTCTTTATCTCCCCTCTGCCCAACCATATGGAGATAACAAAAAGCTCTCTCTCCAACCCAACCATGTAACAACCAATACTACTTCATCAACTCCGCAAATTACAAAACAAAAGTCTACACTTTATTCATTGTGCTCTCTTAGTTACATATAATAAGGAACAAATGAAAAATGGATCATTGGATCAACCAATGCAAAAAATTACCTTAACTCGACCATGACTTAAGTATGCTCTTAAATATTCATTATGTTTAGCTTAGCCAATTAGAACAAGATATGTTTTAAATTCCAAATTCATTTTCTTTATATCTTATTTTAGATTAAGTATTTACTTATTAAAACTAATTTTATGTTTAGAAAAATTTTGCAAATAATAAAATATATAGCGAAACGACTTACATTTTTCTGCAACTGATGTAGTCCAACGTTGTTAGCGCTAACTGTGTTGTCCACATTGTTGTTGTTGTTTCGTTTTATTATGTATAGTAGTTATGTATTGTGTTTTTTTTTTTTTATGTTGTAAGTATATACTTAATTGTTCATGTTTAATTTTAAGAATTTATGTTTAGGAAATTAGTTTAATTATATGATTACTAGCTGGCCCGGTAGCGACTTTGTTCGCCCGTTCCCGATGACCTTTACATATGTTCCAAGTCCTGTCGTCCTTCTCTTCCAACCTCCAGGTTTTTCAAGGTGAATAGAATACATATTTATGTACCAACTTTTATAATGATAGCTATTATAGGCGTAGAAATATAGTATTTTGAGTATTTTTACTGTACGGGGGGTGCAAATCCCTTTCGTTCAATCCCTCTTAAGCTTTTCATGCTGAATAGTAGACGCAATAAACTTCCATGTACCAAGTTTCATAATGATAGCTGATATAGGAACACTGATATAGCATTTTGTGTGTTTTTTTCATATGGGGTGCTCAACGTCCCCTGGTTCAATCCCCCTCAAATTTTGCAGGGTTGATGGTAGATACATTATGCATAAGTTCACTAACTTTCATAATCATAGCTTGTATAACTGAAGAGATATAGCAATTTTTGTATTTATTTCGTATGGGGAGTGCAACCCCCGTCCCCCGCAACGGCATCTCAACCCCTTAAGATCCTTCTACAGACCATAACAAACCATTTACAAAAAAAATTATTTAAATCGGCCGTGTAGTTTCCGCATCCATAAGCTACATACGGACACCATTTCATTTTTATATATATAGATTATTTTAATTTTAAATTTACTTTACATTATTCTTTCTTTTAGCAAAATTTAGATTGTTAAATAACACACTAAACCAAAGTTAATTCAAGAAAATAAGTAAATTTTTGAGCACTATTCTTAGGCAAATAAATTCATTTTCAGATTAACTCTAATTTGAAGTAAGACTAAACTAACACTATTTTTTTCTCTGTTCTGAAAAATTATGTGTATATACTTATTATTTACAATAGGTATATATACATAAGTTTTTTTTTATGATTAGTTTAGGACTGCACTTTTAAATCTATTTATTTTTTTATGCATTTTTACTTTTAAAACATTATTTTTTTCTTGCTTTTCAAAATTCAGAGTATATATATGTATAAGATATGTATATATACTAATTTCTTATATACATATTTTAGCGCGTTTAAACTAAAGTTAAATTTTAGAATTTATATGTACTTTTCTGATACATTTTACTCAAGAGTTTTTGGAGTTTTTGCACTATGAACTAATTTTTTTCCTCATTTTTATGGCACAATTTGTCGATTATTAATATTTGGAGAGCGTCATATAGCTAAAGCTGCGTTTTACACGAAATCACTCGGTCTTCAATAACCACGCACTTTGATAGAAACCGTAACACTGACGGTTGCGTGCTTGACGACACAGAGGTGTAATGCCAAAGCATATGCACCTCTGCAAGATCTAATGGAAAACTGTTCTTTAGTAAAGATATAGCAAAACAAAATACCTAATCAAATGCTTACCGGGTGATTTGACAAAATCAAATAAATTATACGTGTCACAGCTCAGACTTGTTTGGCCCAACAAAATGTTTCCTTACAATTCAATAGCCAAATTTTTGGGACTTCTTCTCAGTTCGGTTTTGATACAATTTGAAATTGTTTTAGATGACTTTAGATGAGAATTTTTGGAAAAAACCTCCAATGAAAAATTTCCTTTTGACAAGCAAAATTCCTATAAATTTGATCAATTATAAAATATGTATACAAAAGTTGCGTTTAGCAAGGAGTATTAAGAACTCAAACTTTAAATCTTATTAATTTTTAAGATGCCTTGTTAATTAGAAGATTTAAATCAAAACCAAATTTCCAAACTTTTAACTTACTTGAGGTACTTAGGATGTTGCTCCAGCCAATTACAAAAGGAAATGGACGAGTTTCAAGAATAGAGTGAAGTTGTACATAATAATTACATGTATTGTACTAAAAATCTGTTTAGTATTTACTAAACGGATCTTAATTTTTGTAACAGATTAGGGTGGTACTTAATAATTTGATTTAATTATTTTTAAATTAAATTATTAATTTTTTCTCTATATTTTTTTTTTCTATATAAAAAACAAAATAATTTGGAAGCATATCAGAACAAACAGTAGGGGCCATCACAATCATCCAACCAAATTTCACTTAAATACTAAGAACTATAAATGCAAACTCTGAGAAAAAACTGGGTGAATTTGGAGGGCGTGGCACCACCCATATTAGCAAAATTTTCAAAATACTGCTGTGTAGAGTATTTAATGTTTGGCCAGGCCAAAGTAACACCCTTACTAGTTTTAAGTGATTTCGAAACATTTCCTGAGGAGAGGAATGACAACAATCTTATTCAAACACGAAACGCTTATCTTCATTTATAAAACCCATCACTAGAAATGTCGTAAAAATACGACCTTTTTAAGACAAAGCAAAAAATTCGAATAAAAATTAAAACTAGTAAGGGTGTAAATTTTGGCCTGGCCAAACATTAAATACCCTACACTGCAGTATTTTGAAAATTTTGCTTATATGGGAGGTGCCACGCCCTCTTGTCCGAGTACACCCAGTTTTTGTTCAGAGCTTGCATTTATAGTTTTTAGTGTCAGAGTGAAATTTAGTTGGATTATCTCAAAAAACTCTTTCAGTATAGCATTTTGAATCTTTTGCTTATATGGGAGGTGCCACGCCCCCTAGTCTGATTTCACCCAATTTTTGCTGAGAGCTTTCATTTATAATTCTTAGTGTCTGAGTCAAATTTGGTTCGAATATCTCAAAAAACGCTTTCAGTATAGCGTTTTGAAGCTTTTGCTTATATGGGAGGTACCACGCCCTCTTGTCCGAATTCGCTCAAATTTTTATCAAAGCTTGCGCTTACAATTTGTAGTACTTATATGTATTGTGGTTGCATTGTCGTGAAAAATACTCCTAAAATTGCATTTTGAATATAATTTTTGTATGGGCGGTAGGCGTGTCCATTGACCGATATTGCTCATTTTCAATCCCCCGAGCTAACTTTGACGACGGAGGCAGTGTACCAAATTTCATTGAATTATCTTGCTCAGTTTTCCCAAAAAGTGTATTTCAACGCACAGCCAGCCACCCAGCCAGCCAGCCACCCAGCCAGCCAGACAGACGGACATGGCTATATCGACTCAGGAGGTGACGCTGATCAAAAATATATATACTTTTCTATACCTGCCACGCCTCCTTCTCTGCGTTACAAACGGAAAGACAAAGTGAATATACCCTGGGTGTAGGGTATAAAAAAATATATATATATATTTAAAGGTATTCTGAAAAAAATTAAAATCAAATAGATGAACTGCAGTATTTTATCTTTGTATTGAGTGAAACTTTTTGAGTTTTCATTCTCTATACAGAGTTTGTTCTCTGAGCAGAGGGAGATAGATGGGCTTAAAAAATGGGTCAGCTAAGAGATATTAGTAAAAATATGTGTTTTGAAAGACACATAGTTTTGACATCCCTACCTAATGAGACGCAAACCTATTTGGTGATATACTGTGCACAGCTTAAAATGTAGACGGTGGGTTAGGAACTAGGTAAATACTTAACATAAGAGTTGGATAATACATATACCTTACAGATCATGTTGAAATTAAGAACTAACAAGTAATTCTTATCCAGTCGAATAGTTTAGGAAAAAGAAATGACCGATTTCATTGATCTAAGTAAATCCTATTTGTGTGTTTGTGTGGTAAAAACAAATTGGGCTTTCAATTAAGCTCTCGATTAAGTTTTATGTGATAGATACTTTTATGTGATAGATATTTTTTGTATAAAGTTTATTGGAATCTGCAATACCTGTAAAGAAAATGAAAATTTAAAGGTTTGGGTGAGGATATGATAAAGGATAGAGGTGGACTGGTCTCCGTAAAGGAAATTGGGTTGTGAATTGGGTTAAAAATGATATGGAGTACTTACCATATGAATAAAAATGTTGACTTGGATATGTTTCATTTTAGAAACGCTCCTATATATTGTGTTGTTTGGTGACAGGCAGATTTTTTGCGAAAATATACACTTCAAAAAAACACATTTATGAAGAAGGACACATTTTTAATTTTAATGAAAACTAGTAAAGGTGTAAAATTTGGCCTGGCCAAACATTAAATACCCTACACTGCAGTATTTTTAAAATTTTGCTTATATGGGAGGTGCTACGCTCTCTTGTCCGAGTTTACCCAGTTTTTGTTCAGAGCTTGGATTTATAGTTTTTAGTGTCTGAGTGAAAAACGTTTTCAGTATAGCGTTTTGAAGCTTTTGCTTATATAGAAGGTGCCACGCCCTCTTGTCCGAGTTCGTCTAGTTTTAGCTTAGAGCGTGCATTTATAGCCTTTAGTATTTGAGTGAAGTTTGGTTGGATTATTTCAAAAAACTTTCAACATAGCATTTTAAAACTTTTGCTTATATGGGAGGTGCCACGCCCCCTTGTCCGATTTCACCCAATTTTTGTTGAAAGCTTTCATTTATAATACTTAGTGTCTGAGTCGATTTTGGTTCTAATGTCTCAAAAAACGTTTTCAGTATAGCATTTTGAAGCTTTTGCTTATATGGGAGGTGCCCCGCCCTCTTGTCCGAATTCATTCAGTTTTTTCTCAGAGCTTGCGCTTACAATTTGTAGTATTTATGCGTACTTTGGTTGCATTGTCGTGAAAAATACTCCTTAAATTGCATTTTGAATATATTTTTTGTATGGGCGGTAGGCGTGTGCGTTGACCGATTTAGCTCATTTTCAACCATCCGAGCCATCTTTGACGACGGAGGCAGTGTACTAAATTTCATTGAATTATCTTGCTCAGTTTTCCCAAAAAGTGTATTTCAACACACAGCCAGCCAGCCAGCCAGCCACCCAGCCAGCCAGCCAGCCAGACAGACGTACATGGCTATATCGACTTAGGAGGTGACGCTAATCAAGAATATATATACTTTTCCATATGTTGTGAGTTTGCTAAGCACCTAATGCATAAATCAGTCATAAAAGAACCATTAAATATTTTATTAATACACCCTAATTAAATACAGAACATTCTTTTGATTGCACATCGATTGATCGAGTTGCAGCTAAAGCCAAACCGTGGGATACCAAAATGAAATATATCCAACATCGTCAATCGTGTGATTTAAATTTTAGTCAAAACAAATTAGAACACTAAATACACAAACACCATGCTTTTGCTATGGACACCTGAATGGAATGTGTCTGGCAAAAGCATGGGAATCGGGAATCGCGTACGTGATAAATCGTGTGATTTCAATTTTAGTCAAAGCAACTTAGAATACTAAATACACAAACAACATGCTTTTGCTATGGACACCTGAACGGAATGTGTCTGGCAAAAGCTTGGGAACCGATTGGTGTTTAGCTTTGCAAGCTCACAGCGTGAACTCTCCCCCGGAAGTTAGAACGAGCTCAGGTATGAAACGAGGAGAAAAGCTCGGTTCATGCAACTAAAAGCTCTCTCTAACTTATCGCTGATAATTAATAAATAGCGTAAGAAAATGAAGAACGAGGATAGTATTTTTCTGTGTGAATAGTCGGTTAAGCTAAGCTAAAGTAGTTTTATTACGTAAATAAATAAAAGTGAAACGACAGAAGTTCTTAGTGTGTTCTCTTGTGTTAGAGTCCAGAAGTTTAAGGTAAACAACGGAGAACATCAAGAGGATAAGCTGTGAATAGCGGCGCCGGGACCACTACGAGAAAGATTATCAACATTTTGGCGCAGCCAGTATTCCGAGCCAGGAATACGCGAACAACAGAAGATTATCAAAATTTTGGCCAACATAAACAGCAACAGCGGCAACCTAAGGCAGGAGAATCAACATTTGGCCACGTAAAACAGCAACAGCGACAACATTTGGCAACTTGGGACACGGTGGTAGCAGTTAGAGTGGTGAGTATTAAAAAAGCAAAGCCTGGTGGCTAAACTGCGCATATAATACACAAAATACACTACACTACACTACACTGACAGGGATATGTAAAGTTAGGGTTTTTTATATAGAAAAAACATAATTACAATAGGAGTTTAAAAATTTTAATTTACCGGTAAACTGGCTTTCCTCACCCGTGGTAAGAAGTCAGTTGCGTGAAATCGGTCTGGGAAAAAATAAAGTAAAGGAAAATTGAAGTGCGAATTGAATTAGAAAATCCATTGCTATAGGGGAGAAACAGAAAATTTGAAAATTTCATTAAAAACTGTTTTGTTAATTGTTAATCGGCAATAGCTAATTCAAATTTGGTTTTAATAGTGGTCTTTGTGTAAGATTTCAGAAGTTCTTGGTAGAATTAATTACTAAGTATTTGGGAATCTTATGTGGAGGGCTATTAAAGGCAAATCTAAGGTGCTATCTTTACCGAGGAAGAGCAATTCTTTTGTTTGAACAGTTTACAAATTTTAAAGCCACTGCATAAGGGGCTGAAGTTTGTAAAGTCTTCATTGAAGTCTTGTTCTCATAACCGGGAAATCTTGCTGGTTTAGTTTTGGGTTCTCAAGAATTATTTTCAAGTGATTCAGAAGTTCCGTATCGATCAGCAAGATTACGCAAAATTTTGAGTGCAAATAAAAGAGTAGTTATTTGGTAAAACTATTTCTGCCTTAACGGAAGAAATAGAATAAAATTCATTGCTACCGATCAGCAACTAAAAGCTTTTATGCACAACAAATTGAAGCAAGAATAAAAAAAAGCGAAAAAGTAAAAATTACATTTTTGGGTCTTTGACATTGTTTTTGTTTGCATTCATATACCTAAAAGCTTTATGTGCAGAATAATTTGGTTAATGTAATTTTGCAATAGGTCAGGAACAAGTAAAACAAAGAATAACGCAAATAAATTTCAAGACAAGTTCATTGCACACATAAAAGCAAAATCAGCAATTTTTGACGAAGCGGTTGCATACATTTAGCAGCCTCAGTGCAAGTGTAACTTGAAACTTTTGTTTATTTGTTGGCAAGCATTAAGGAAATATTTTAGCCACAACGACAGTAGCAACAATAAATAGAAAATCAAATAAAATTATGTTTTGCGGTAACGTAACTTAAAGCTCTAGTTTGGTCATTTGAATTTGTTTTGTTCGTTGTTTTCATCCGTAGCAGTGGAAAAAGAAAACAGAAAACTAAATCAAATTTACATATGGAAACTTAAAAGATTCATATGTATAATGCAAAATATCGTCAGCAATTTTTTCATATCATTTGCTTGCAGTTAATTGCTTTAGTGTAATTGTAATTGGAAGTTTTTGGTTTATTGTCCATGACAGTGAAACAACAAAGACAAATAACCAAATATTTTTCAATAAATTCGTGGTTCAATTGTAACGAAAACAAATAAATAATGAATAATTATGGGCAAGGAACAAGTCTTTTAGGCGGGAGTCCCGTATCTTTCGATAAAAGGGAACTCACTACAGAAAGCGGAGAAAATAATTTGAGCTTATACAAGGAATTTGAAAATGCAAACGAACCACTAACCAGTTACGAAAACTATGCAGAAATCAGAATGAGGGAATTCGCGAAACTTTTTGCGAAGCAATAAAGAAAACATAGGATTGCTACAAAAACAGTTTGAGAGTTTTAATAAATGTTCACCGGAAGAACAGAACATGGAATATTTTGTAGACAATTTGATAAAGTTAGGAATGTTATGGACCAAAATCACAGAAACGGATCGTGAAATTAACATGAGACGAGGTTCAGGAAGTGACGATTATTTTCAAGAAAGTATGTTCAATCGGTCAGAAAAATTATATAACTTTTATAAAGAAACTTTAACTAATAAATTAAAAGCCTATGCGATAGAGGAAAAACAACAACAGACAGAAATAAGCACACGGTTAAAAAGCGATGACTCAAGGAGAAGTTTGACATATATTTTGAAATCAGTTCGGGATACAATACCTGTTTTTTCTGGTGGTCGCGCTGATTTTTATAGATTCACAGAGGCGTGCGAGGTAGTAAAAAGGGTAGTTTGTCCTGAAGATGAACATATTTTTGTATCTTGCGTTAGACTTCGATTGTACGGTGATGCATACGATTTGGTTAGGTGTTATCAATTTAATACAATAGAGGAATTGCACAAAATTTTTAAGACCGCGTACATCAAAGAACGATCTGTAGATATAATCCGAAGTGAAATTCAGAATTCCATTCAAAGACCTGAAGAAGAACTCAATGCGTTTGCTAGGCGTTTAAGTGCTTTACGGGCAGAAGCATTAGATACAATAAAATCAATTTATGGAAATGTATCTGATGACATATTTATTAGAGAGTTAAATAAATCTGTGATAACTGCATTTAAACGGGGATTGAAAAATAAATCACTAAAATTAACTACAGTAATGTTAAAGACAGATAATTTTGACGAAATTGTAAAGGAGGCAATTAAAATAAATTATCTTATGCAAGAAGACCAAGAATGGAAACCGACAGTGAACGGCATTCAGTCGGATAATACAGACCCTTACAATAAAAATTTACACTTTAATAAAGTACCAGTGAACAGTTTAAAAAGACAACTTATTGGGGATGAAAGTGCTAAAACTAGTACTAAAAAACCATCCATCAGGTGTTCATTTTGCAATATGAAAGGACATTTGAGAGACGAATGTCTTAAGCGAAAGAACTTGCCATACTGTGAAAAATGCCAAACATATGAAAACAATAAAGGTTGCACAAAATATAAATGGAAAGAAAAGGATCCACCACATAATGCACCTCAGATAGAAATAAAAAATATGGAAAAAATAATAAATGAATTATTGAATGGAAAGGATAAAAATTTTATAGAAAAACAGAAAAATTCCAGAAATCAGGCAATGAATAACTGTACTGATAGAGAAAAATTTGGTTCGGGAAACCGAATGGGGCCCAACCAATACTAATGGTAGGGGAACCCAAAATAATCAGTAAAATTGGTAAAAGTAAAATGGGGTCGTATAGTCATACGCAAAGTATTGTAGTGGACACGTTCCCCAAAAATGGAAAAGTGAATCATAAGAAGAAGAAAAGTAATAGGAGCATTCCAGTGAAAATGGTATTTTTTAGCAGATGTTTCAGATGTATTTTTCATATGTTTTAATGGATCGAAGTTATTCTAGTAGGTTTAAACTTTACTATCCAAATTGATTTCTTACTAAAATCTTGGTATTAGGCTCAGTTTTTTACAGTTAAAGAAAGTGCCAAAGTTTTTTTTTACTAGGTATATTTTTGATCATATTCATCATTGTTTTTCTATTAAACCATGATGAGCTACGTTACAAATTATATCTGTCGTTAAAGGTCATAGACTAGTGTATTGATAAATAGTATTTGCAAAAAAGTATTCTTGCAAACATCTGTATTATACCGCGACAAACAAAACAGTTATGGGTGTCCCGTACAAACGCACAAATCGATGTAATTAATTTTCTGTCTACACACAAAACGGTTTAATTTAACATTTTATTTAAAGCTAGTTACTTGGGTACTCTTAAAAAGTGCAGTAATTTTCGGATTTTATTTTACCTAAAGTATAATAATTATTATCTAATTACTTGTCCCGTACAAACACAATATTTATTTTATTAAGATTTCTATTAATTTTTTTCTAGTATTGTTGAAAAAACTCTTTAAAAATTATCGATATGGGTACGGTCACCGTTGGTTACTGCTTTGCTATGGACTGTAAGTCTCAGGGGGCTTTATTATGTATATGCACTTAAGAAATTGTGACATTTAATTATATGAGATATGAGCAAAACTGCTATAAATAAAATGAAATGGTGTTCTAATAGGGCCGTTCAAGTATAACGTAAGCATATTTAGGTGGGGAGTCGTTCAAGATTTGCTTATTGTTGCTTATACAGGAGGAGAGGTCGATAAAATTCTTACGTAAGACAAAAAATATTTAAATTAAAGTCTAACTTTAGCCCTTAAAATTGATATAAAGTGTCAAGGATTTTTTCAATTTCCGTATGACCGCTATTGCTTTAATTATAAAAATAATTTAGTTCCTGAATTCTTGTTCGTATTTGAAAATCTGCTTACGTTTAATCATAAGATAGGGGTTCGTGTTCACGATTTGTTAATTTTTGCTTATATCATTGAAAATCTGCTTACGTAATGCTTAAACAGCATCTATGTAATTTATGAACACATCCCAAAGGCTGGTTCACGGAGTCGGTGGTAATGTGAAACGACTTGTAAGTCAAAAAGGTCGAAGTCAAAGAGAAGGTGCCGTAGTCAAAAACGCAAAAGATTTCGCGACACTAGCAGCCACTTTAGTACCCTCTACGAGAATTTTTTTCATTTCTGAATCAGATATAGCTTAAAAAATTAAAAATGTTCATCCATGAGCCTATCCCAGGAATATCAAAAGTTCATTAAATTTCAGTTAATGGCCACCAAGTAACATAAAAAAACACGCTTGGGGTAATCATAGCGTTATATTTTCATTTAAAAAATGATTTAAAATCAATTAAATATACATGTATTTCGTACGAGTCCCGTACAAACAATTTAATTTTTATTTAATAACTCTCATTTAAATAAATATTTTTTCAAACTTTTATTGTTTTATTATACCTTGACCCTTAGTCTATCCAAAAATATTTTTGATAATTTTTAAAGCTTATTAATTTCTCTAAAAACTTGCTACAAAGTCATAAAATGGAAAGTATGGTAGATTTGGGCTGTCCCGTACAAACGAACTTCTTTTCTTACACACAGAAAAAAAAATTGTATTTCCAACAACTTTATGTTTTAATTCAAGAATTTTTGTTGGTTGAAATCTGCCCAACAACTTTTGCTCTTGTTTGAAATACGAAATTGTTGTTTATTAAATACAACGAAAAGTTTTTAAATCAAGTAAAAAGTTGTTGAAAGTTCAAGAACGAAAATTGTTGTTTCAAAAGAGAAAAGTTGTTGAAAATTTAAGAATGGAAATTCTTCTTTCAAAAGCGAAACTGTCAATAATATTTAAGAATGATTAGTTGAGCGAATGATTGTTGAAAGGTTTTAATTTATTATATAAGTATTGGTTTGCAATACATCTTTCAGTAATAAGCAAATTAATTCATCAAAAACTGTACATAAAAACTATACAACGTTTGTTTGCAACTTGTTACGGACTTTAAAGAGCAATTTCTTCATGGCATGCCATTGATTTAATTAGAGATCAGCATCCTTGATCTAGCATACATTGTCCAAGAATGAGCGATAGATCAGCTATAATGTAAGAAAAACAAACAAATATTTGAAAGAATAGTTATACAAAGACTTGGGGATATAACGTACATTGAATTGATTTTACATCACCGACATCTGCATAGTATTATTTCAATTAATCATCGCACCTTCTAACGCCCACTTTCAAAACGCTTCCTTTAGCGAAGATTTGCCAACGTCTGAACCATTAAGGCTAAATTCTAGATCTTCTAAATTCCTAAACATTTCCTCATTTTTTGAATACGAATCATGCAACTTGTGTACAATAGTTTCAATTTTTTTAGTTAACGCAAATCTATGAAGAAATAAATTGTTATAAACTTTGAATCAATTATGTTCCCAACTTACCAAATCATAAACGGAACCATATTAAATTTTGAGAAGTAATTGCAATACGATCACCTAGCCTATTCGGCTCTTCCCTTAAATGGGTTGACAGCAGTAAAGTACGTTCTGTTTTTTCTGCTTGCAATAAATCACACAATTGCCTGATGGATCCATATCCAAACATGATTCATCGCAGAGCATAACTTTTCCACAGAGTGCACAACGTTTCATAACAACAGATAACTATGATGATGCCACATTTGGTCTATCTTCCAATTCAATAATTTTCAGAGTGATTGATGTTTTTTTCTATTAAAAAATATTTTTCATATTCTTATATGACAGATACGTAAACATTCAAGAATCAAGAGCGAAATTGTTGATTTAAGAATAAAATATTAATTTCAAAAATTTAGAACTAACAATTTATTAAGAATGAAAAATTGTTGTCTTAACAATTTTTATTTTTCTGAGTGTATTAATTACTCACTATCTGTAAATATTATTAAGAACAAATAATTGGTTTTAATAGGTCTATATCATACAAAATAAATGTACTAGATGCTTTTTTTGATAACATTCTGGTTTGTCTTTAATTTAACTTTTAAACTCAAAAAATGCGTACGATTTGTTCCGTACCAACTTTGGAATGCTCCAATAGTAAAATTAAATTAAATAATCAAAAGAACATAAATGGTATATACACTGCTAAACAGAATACGGCTACAAATAGTGCCGAGCTGGGAACAATAAACCAATCTAAAAATAATACGGTTGGTACGATAACTATAGAATATGGAAAGGATAAGAACCACAGCATTCCAGTAGTAGAAATAAATCAGCCTACGAAAAATACGGTCGGTAAAAATACTATGAGTTGTGGAAAGGCTAATAAAAGTTCAGTAGCATCAAGAAATCATTCTACTAAAAATACGTTTGATAGAGGCACTGCAAACTATAGCATGAAAAAATTCCTAATTAGACTCTGCGAAACGCAGAATGACGTGTTCATAGAGGTTCCCTGTGGAGAGGCTAAAAATGGGAAACTCTTTCTTTTAGTCGATTCGGGAGCCGATACAAGCTTAGTTAAACAAAATTCGATGTCGCATTCTACGAGAACCGACAGGAATATTAAAAAGAATTTAAGTGGAGCGTTTGGGGGCCAAATAACTACATTAGGAACTACTACTATCCAGCATAGTTATCAACCAGATCTAAGTTTAACACTACATGTGGTATCACTAGATCACGGGATACCTGCTGATGGGATATTAGGTAGGGACAATTTGTGGAACCGGTCTCTCCTAAATGCCATCCAAAAGAAACTGTTATTTTTTGATGAAGAAAATAAGGAATTAATGTCTTTCACACTAGATTCATTGAATGCATTTACTAATGTACTATATAACACAGTGACAGCAATTGAGGCTCGTACTGCAAAAATAGTACCATTGAGAGTGCAAACCATGGCTAAAGAAGTGATTGTACATAAACAAGAGCTTTCACAAGGAGTTTATTTAGGAGAAACTTTAACTAAAGTAAAGAATGGGATAGCATACGTCCCAATTTTGAATTCCTCTGAGAAGGAATATATAATAAATCAAAATTTTTTAGCAAAATTTTCTTTGTACGACGAGTACAAAAATATAGCGAATAGTTCCATAAACACTATAAATCAACAAGATGTAAGAGCAAGACTGAATAAACTATTTGAATCGATTGATTTGGATCCAAACTTAAGCATAGAAGAGCGAGCATCAATTGAAAGCGTGTGCACATCATTTCACGATATATTCTTCTTAGAAGGAGATATATTAACATACACTCCAGTGTTGAGACACGAAATCCCGACATTGGATGGTCAACCACCAATTAACCAAAACCAGTACCGTTTACCACATTCCCACAGAATGGAAATAAATAAACAGGTGGAAAAATTACTGGATGAGGGTATTATTTCACCAAGTACTTCACCTTGGAATTCACCACTGTTACTCGTCCCAAAGAAAAGTGGAAAAGATGGAGAGAAAAAATGGAGACTTGTAATAGATTTCAGAAAATTGAATGAAGCCACCATAAAACAAGTTTTTCCCATCCCGCGAATAGATGAAATCCTAGATCAATTAGGACATAGCAGATATTTTTCAACTTTGGATCTTGCAAGCGGATATCACCAGGTATTGGTCAAAGAAGGTGACAAGGAAAAAACAGCGTTTAGCACAGGATTAGGAAATTTTGAATTTAACAGAATGCCATTTGGTTTAACTGGAGCACCAGCAACTTTTCAAAGAATAATGAACCATATTTTAACTGGGCTTCAAAGTTTAAAATGTTTTGTTTATTTAGATGACATAGTGATATACGGAAAAAATTTAAAGGAACATGAAAACAGATTGCGTAAAGTTTTTACTGTGCTAAGGGAAAATAATTTGAAATTAAACACTGAAAAATGTAACTTTTTGCGTAGGGAGGTAATCTATCTTGGGCATAAATGCTCTGAACACGGCGCTTTGCAGGATCCACAAAAAATAGAGTGCGTAAAAAACATTCCAGTGCCTAAAAACAAAAAAGATGTACAGGCATTTTTGGGTCTCGTCAACTATTACCGGAAGTTTATTAAGGACACAGCGAGATTAGCACTTCCAATAAATAAACTTCTACGAAAAGATGCAAAATTTGTATGGACAACAGAATGCCAAAACTCATTTAAAAACTTAAAGAAAGCAATAATATTTCCACCGATACTAATATATCCTGATTTTTCTAAACAATTTTTATTACAACAGATGCCAGTAATGAAGCGCTAGGTGCAATTCTTTCGCAAGGGGAAGTTGGTAAGGATAATCCGGTAGCTTTCGCTAGTAGAGCGTTAAGTAAAACCGAAAAGAGATATTCTACCATTGAAAAAGAATTTCTTGCAATAGTTTGGGCAACCAAAAATTTTAGAGCTTATTTACTTGGCAGACATTTTAAAATTTTCACAGATCATCAACCACTACGTGGAATAGCAAATTTAAAAGATCAAACTTCGCGTTTAGCTCGATTTAGACATAAAATGTCGGAATATGATTTCGAAATCATATACAAACCAGGGAAAAAGAATTTAAATGCTGATGCGTTTAGTAGAATACCACAAACAAACACGCAAATAACTGTAGGACAAACAAGATCTAAGACTAAAACTAATGACCATGACAAAATAGAAGTATCGAACGAAGTTGATTAGGACACTCCTGCAGAGGAAATAGCTAAACCAAATGTCACAACACTAAGCAATCCACAAGACATAAAGACAATATTAAAAGATTTTCACGATAGCCCACTTGGAGGTCATAAGAGGGCAGTAAAAACTTTAATGCGAATTAGAAAACAGTTCAAGTGGCCAGGAATGCAAAAAGAGGTGAAAAACTACGTAAGGGCTTGCATTAAATGCCAAGCAAACAAAAGTTCCAAATTAACAAAAATGCCTATGGTTTTAACAGATACACCAAGTCGTCCATTTGACAAAGTTTATATGGATATAGTAGGGCCACTGCCAGAGACTACATCAGGTAATAAATACATTTTAACTTTTCAAGACGATCACTCTAAATACATGTCGTGTGTAGCGATCCCTGACGCAGAAGCTAGCACAGTTTCAAAGCAATTTTATAATGAAATCATTGCCAGATACAATATTCCGAAAATATTAGTCACTGACAATGGAACGAATTTCACTTCAAAATTGTTTTCAAATACGTGTAAGATGCTTGGAATTAAAAAATTACACATTACACCTTATCACCCTCAAGCTAATGGCTCATTAGAAAGAAGTCACAGGCCATTGACAGAATACTTGAGAAGTTTTGCAAAAGAAGATGGTTCTAATTGGGATCAATGGCTGGCTTCAGCAATGCATGTACATAACAATACAGTACACACTTCAACAAAGAAAACACCTTTTCAGACACTTTACGGGTTTAATTTTGAAATGCCAACAAATTTAAAAAGAAAATGTACACCCGTGTACAACGTGGATGATCAATCGAAGGTATTAAAGTTTTTAATTCAAAGGTCACATGAATTAGTAAAGCAAAATCAAGATAAGGCCAAGGAGTTGTCTAAAAAACAATATGACAGCTCCACTAATCCAGTACAATTCAAAATAGGGGACAAAGTGTTAATGAAAAATCAAACAAAGAAAAATAAGTTTTCCAAAATTTGGGTAGGACCTTACGAAGTTACAAATGTCACAGGGCCAGTAACTACAGAAATTATTATTAACAATAAAAAGAAGAAAATTCATAACAATTTGCTAAAATTATTCAATGCATAAAACAAAAAAGTTTATTTATATATTTGTGGAAGTAAAGAGGTAAAATATTAAAGTAGGAACAGCATATTATGCTGAGATAGGAAAAAAATGTACAAGTCTTATTTAATCATTTGTCAGTGTTAGAAAATACAAAAATCATATAGGAACATTAGAATCATCTAACATAGAGAAGATGAGAGTGTAATATATAAAGAGGAATTAACAAAATCAAAAATTTAATGTAAAAGATATAGAGTATGTCTCAGCGATGAATTCCGCAGGACGGAACATTTGTTAGAGACGAAAATTTTCCTATAATAAGTAGTAGACAACCCCATTCCCAAGGAATGGAATTCCAT
Source organism: Calliopum simillimum (assembly GCA_951812925.1). Classification (NCBI taxonomy): domain Eukaryota; kingdom Metazoa; phylum Arthropoda; class Insecta; order Diptera; family Lauxaniidae; genus Calliopum; species Calliopum simillimum. Next base: position 71,919 of record CATOTO010000135.1, on the reverse strand, counting down.
AGGTAAGTCGATAAACTGCGTAAAAATGGAAGAGACATATAAAAAGTCAAAGAAAAATTAAAACAAAACTGAAATATGTAAACAAATTAGGATTTTATGCACAGGGTTACGTTAATTATATGGAATGACGACACACGAACAGAAAGTGGGTGTCACAACTTCAAACGCTAAAGCTTTGATTTTTGCAAATAATTGAATATAACATAAATACAGTAAATTCGATACTTAAGAAATGAAAAGAATAATTTTAATATAAAACTAGTAAGGGTGTAAATTTTGGCCTGGCCAAAAAATAAATACCCTACACTGCAGTATTTTGAAAAGTTTGCTTATATGGGAGGTGCCACGCCCTCTTGTCCGAGTACACCCAGTTTTTGTTCAGAGCTTGCATTTATAGTTTTTAGTGTCAGAGTGAAATTTAGTTGGATTATCTCAAAAAACTCTTTCAGTATAGCATTTTGAATCTTTTGCTTATATGGGAGGTGCCACGCCCCCTTGTCTGATTTCACCCAATTTTTGCTGAGAGCTTTCATTTATAATTCTTAGTGTCTGAGTCAAATTTGGTTCGAATATCTCAAAAACCGCTTTCAGTATAGCGTTTTGAAGCTTTTGCTTATAAGGGAGGTGCCACGCCCTCTCGTCCGAATTCGCTCAAATTTTTATCAGAGCTTGCGCTTACAATTCGTAGTACTTATGTGTATTGTGGTTGCATTGTCGTGAAAAATACTCCTAAAATTGCATTTTGAATATAATTTTTGTATGGGCGGTAGGCGTGTCCGTTGACTGATTTTGCTCATTTTCAATCCCCCGAGCTAACTTTGACGACGGAGGCAGTGTACCAATTTTCATTGAAATATCTTGCTCAGTTTTCCCAAAAAGTGTATTTCAACACACAGCCAGCCACCCAGCCAGCCAGCCAGCCAGCCAGCCAGCCACCCAGCCAGCCAGCCAGACAGACGGACATGGCTATATCGACTCAGGAGGTGACGCTGATCAAGAATATATATACTTTTCTATACCTGCCACGCCTCCTTCTCTGCGTTACAAACGGAAGGACAAAGTGAATATACCCTGGGTGTAGGGTATAAAAAAAGGAAAAACTGGGAAAGTAAAACTCACATAACAAATGCCGGCATGGTGAAATTTCTGCATGTAGATGGATATGTATGGAAGAATTAGTCGAAACCTGTTTATTAAGAAGAGAAAATATTTAATAGGTTTTGAAAGAAAAAATAATAATGAAACAAAACGAAAATTTGAGTTGAACTTATTGATTTTCCTGCGGGGCTTGGCGATGTCAAAGCTTCCAGATTAAGGATTGGTATTTGCAGTAGGGTGCCGATTGAAGCCTGCTCGGAGGGAGAAGAGAGAAACTTTACAGTTACGAGCAGTCTTAACAAGATGAAATTAAGTGTACTTACGCCAACCAAGGGTGCCCCATGGTTAATATGCTATGTACCGTGCTGCGCACCACATAAAATTGGAAAATGTTGAGTTTCCTGATTCCACTAATTTTATTTATTTTTTTTTTTTTTGTCTCATGAATTTTCACTTACCTTAATTTAAATAATTTAATAATTTCGAATAATTTAGTTTGATTTAAATATTTTCTAGTAATTATGGCCAAAATCGAAAATTAATTTTTTCATTGACTAACCGAACCATGCGGTTTGAAATTTGAAAAGAATATAATGAGATAAACAGTATAAAACCTAAAAGATAGTCCACTGCGTTGCGTATAGCTAACCTATGGACATTTTAACAGAATTAGTCGTCATCCGATAGATAATTGCATTAGTTTCTTCATATAAAATAACAAGAAAAAGATACATAGAACCGACAGTAGTGCGCGTCAATGCAAGCAACTGCAGTTGAAACATGAAACTTTCAAATGCAGAATCGACGGACAGCGCATACATATATAAATGACTAAGGGATTAGTTACAGGGAAATTAAAAGTAATATGGGATTTGTATACAACATGTAAGTATGTATTCAAATGCTAGTATAGAGAAATATATAATAAAAAAAAAAAAAAAAAAATACAAATAAAACACCACATATATTTGTATGCAAGATAATGCATATACATTAGGGTGGGCCGATTTGAAAACTGATCTCGGCTACCCCCCTATGTGTAAGTTCATTCAATTCTATGAATATTTGCCCAAGGAACTATACCTCTGCGTTCAACTTTAGTTCGGCGCATTTTCGATCGAAAATTGTACCTTTCATCAATATTTTTTTTATTTTCATACTAAATTTTAAAAATTTTTATAAAGGCAAAAGTAATGTCATTATATGATTTGGCTGGTATTCTGTCAGTAATCAATTAAATTGGGTTCTGTTTACATAAAAAGTTTACTTGATAGTGTGAAATTGATGATATATATTTAAAAAAGTGATATGGGTGAAATGACCGACATTCAAAATAAACGATTCATATTTTTGGATGCATTTTTTCAAACAAACTACCAACCTAGGCTAAAAGTTCATTCAATTCCATGAATATTTGCCCTAGGAACCATACCTCTACGTTCAACTTTAGTTCAGCGCATTTTCGATTGAAAATTTTACCTTGCGTTTAATATTTATTTTTATGCTTAATTTTCAAAATTCTTATAGAGCCAAAAGTAATATCATAATATGTTTTGGCTGGTATTCTGTCAGTAATCAATAAAATTGGGTTCTGTTTTTACAAAAAATTTACTTGATAGCGTGAAATTGATTATATTTATTCCAAAAAAATTATATCGTTCAAATAACCGATTTATTATAAACGATTCATATTTTTACATGGATTTTTTAATCGAAACACCAACCCATGTATTTTTGGATGATAAGATGCCGAATCTGACACTTATTTTTTTCCAGGGCAACATCTAGTGGCAGTTTTAGGAAATAAATTAGCCGCTTTTTGTTATTTTACAGAACAATATACCAAAAATGTATGTAAAAATATGAATCTTTTATAATAAATATATATAATTTGACCGATATAATTTTTTTGGATAATTATAATCAATTTCACGCTATTAAGTGAACTTTTTATGTAAACAGAACCCAATTTAATTGATTACTGACAGAATACCAGCCAAATCATATAATGACATTACTTTTGCCTTTATAAAATTTTTTAAAATTTAGTATGAAAATAAAAAAAATATTGATGAAAGGTACAATTTTCGATCGAAAATGCGCCGAACTAAAGTTGAACGCAGAGGTGTAGTTCCTTGGGCAAATATTCATAGAATTGAATGAACTTTCTCATAGGGGGGTAGCCGAGGTCGATAAAATTTCCTCCATACAATTTGGCCCACCCTAATATACATATATAGGAAGCGAATAATGTTAAAAGACTGTTGGGATAATATTGAAAACCCAAATCAGCAGTTATAAATGAAATATAACTTTTGGGATAACTAAAATATGTACATATATAAAATACACGGAAAAAAATATATATACACGTTTATTTATTCCTAGAATTTTTTTTTAATGGTATGAAATACCAATAAAAAAGTACAAACTAAACTAAAAACTAGTAAGGGTGTAAATTTTGGCCTGGCCAAAAAATAAATACCCTACACTGCAGTATTTTGAAAATTTTGCTTATATGGGAGGTGCCACTCCCTCTTGTCCGAGTACACCCAGTTTTTGTTCAGAGCTTGCATTTATAGTTTTTAGTGTCAGAGTGAAATTTTGTTGGATTATCTCAAAAAACTCTTTCAGTATAGCATTTTGAATCTTTTGCTTATATGGGAGGTGCCACGCCCCCTTGTCTGATTTCACCCAATTTTTGCTGACAGCTTTCATTTATAATTTTTAGTGTCTGAATCAAATTTGGTTCGAATATCTCAAAAAACGCATTCAGTAAAGCGTTTTGAAGCTTTTGCTTATATGGGAGGTGCCACGCCCTCTTGTGCGAGTACACCCAGTTTTTTTTCAGAGCTTGCATTCATAGTTTTTAGTGTCAGAGTGAAATTTAGTTGGATTATCTCAATAAACTTTTTCAGTATATCATTTTGAAATTTTTGCTTATATGGGAGGTGCCACGCCCCCTTGTACGATTTCAACCAATTTTTGCTGAGAGCTTTCATTTATGACTCTTAGTGTCTGAGTCAAAGTTGGTTCGAATATCTCAAAAAACGCTTTCAGTATATCGTTTTGAAGCTTTTGCTTATATGGGAGGTGCCACGCCCTCTTGTCCGAATTCGCTCAGTTTTTTATCAGAGCTTGCGCTTACAATTTGTAGTACTTATATGTATTGTGGTTGCATTGTCGTGAAAAATACTTCTAAAATTGCATTTTGAATATAATTTTTGTATGGGCGGTAGGCGTGTCCGTTGGTCGATTTTGCTCATTTTCAATCTTCCGAGCTAACTTTGACGACGGAGGCAGTGTACCAAATTTCATTGAATTATCTTGCTCAGTTTTCCCAAAAAGTGTATTTCAACACACAGCCAGCCAGCCAGCCAGCCAGCCAGCCAGCCAGCCACCCAGCCAGCCAGCCAGCCAGACAGACGGACATGGCTATATCGACTCAGGAGGTGACGCTGATCAAGAATATATATACTTTTCTATACCTGCCACGCCTCCTTCTCTGCGTTACAAACGGAAGGACAAAGTGAATATACCCTGGGTGTAGGGTATAATTAATAACTTAATGTTAATACAATAATAAAATAATTACGGGATTAAAAACAAAAGAAAATTTTAATTAAAAATTTGAACTAAACGGAATGCAATGCCGTAAATAAAGTATATTTGTATGTTAAACAAGAAAAACGCACACACATATATAAAGGTTGCAAATAATTAAGCTTTAATTGAAATAATTAACAAGTAAATGAAAATTTAGATAAAGGAAAAAATATAGAATAGAGTCAAACTTAAAATTTGAATATCAAATTGAAATGATTTAAACTAGATTGGAATTTAAATTCACTTAAATCTTAGAGAAATGATATAGAGTTATTAGTACCTATCAATTAGAGGTATATTAATTAAAAAACTTACTTAAATCTTAAAAAAATAATATAGAGATATTAGCACCTATCAATTAGAGGTATATGATTCATGGTTTATACATCAGAACAAGGAGGAAAATAGAGGGAACGAGTCCAGCAGAAGACACCATTAACAACAAAATCCGTAAAAGAAGACATCAAAGCCTATAAATGAATCCGAAGGGGAAAATACATTGCCATCAACGTTACTTGTTGATATAAACACAAAACGAGAGGTCAACACAAACCAATCGAATACGGAAGAAGCCGATTCTTCAGCGGGTTGTAAAAATTTCCTATAGCAACCAAACAGAAGAAGCCCAATACTAAAAACATTCTTCAAAAGAACTAAACCGACAAAATCTAAAATATAACCATCAACACAGCAAATCACCAATAACTTAATCCAGTAGACGAATATAGCAGTGATCCAGAACGATTATTTTCATTGTCAGCAAGAGGGGTAACCAGATATGCCGAAATACTTGAAGTAAGCAAAAGTTACAAAGCAACGTATCGAGAAAGTCAAACCCATAACATCAAAGTTAAAAAATCCTAATCATCATCAACAGAATCCAGCAGCTTGACTATCATAACCCGAAGTAACCGTAGACAAAACGGACCAAGTCATAGCAGAAAATAAAGAAATTGAAGCTGAACTCACGGTGGTTTTTAAAAAATTTCAACTTTTTGAAATACCACCCGCGATTTTTTTTGGGGATAGTGTTGGGGGACCCTTCTAGTATCAGAATCCGGGAACCGCAAAATCGAACGTCCAGCCGTTTTTTTTTTTTCGACATTTTAGTTTTTTTAACGATTTTTGAGAATTTCTCGGATTTATATACATATTATGTACACATATATATGTATATACGTACATATATATACTTGTATATGTATATATGTATAATATAAATATATGTATATATATATACATACATACATACATACATATAAAAGGTATCGTTTCCGCACCATTTATTTAAAAAAAAAATCGGTTTTTTCGTATATAAAAAAACACAAACAAAAACCGGATACAGCAATAGTCACTCCAGATGTGATTTTTGATGCTTAATCCGAATCCGGTCTTAGAATTGCTCTGTTACTTCTGGACTTTGAGATATCCTTACATAAATGTTTAAAGGACACCATTTTTTTTCCTATTTTTGAAGTTATATAACAAGATAAGGTAATATTATGCCGTCAAATCTGGTATGACAGTTAATAGCCCTAGTTTTTTTTCTTGAAAACTCAATCATACTGATAACGATATCTTTTTTTTTGTCGGAGATATCTTTACCTAAAAAGTTAAAAAAGTACAAAAACACGATTTTTTGCTATATTGGATGTTATATACAGGACACACCAAATTCTTCTGTGAATTTCTATTACCAGAAGCATTTAGTACTTTCTTTTGGCTTTCAATTGAGCTATTAAATGTTTATCTGCAATATTCCTCTACAAAGTTATATTAACTTTAAAATCACACCATGAAACTTAAAGCGAAAAATCTCGGTTTTCGGCTATATTTGAGGTTGTATACAATAAGCTCTAGCTTCGGTTCAGTTGCTTTGTTCTCTTTTGATCTTCTTAGCTTACACTTGTTCTTGCACTCTGCCAAAATTTCGAAGCTCACGACAATTGCATTTGCTATTCATTCTGTTTTGGTCACTTAGAAGACAAACATCAAAACGTCAAATATATGCAGATGATATAAAAAAAAAATAAAAACAAGAGAACAAAACAAAAACCCAATTATACGTAAATTTATTTTTTTTTTTTTCAAAAACCTTTTGAACAAAAAAACAAAAACTAAACATAAAGATACAAAAAAAAAAATGTAAAAGTTTGTTTGTAATTTGCTTTTCATTGCACTATTTTTTCTTAGTAATATTAAGATACATATTTACACAGAAAAAATTTTGATTATTGTTTTTTTGCCATTTAAATTGGAATGATTTTTAGTTTACTTTCATTATACAATAAATGAATTCTTAGTTTAAAAAGAAAAATGGTTAATTAAGTTTATTTTGTCGGTGGTTAAGTAGAATATTTCGTTAGGGGCCTTTATAAAATTTAATACCAAGGTCATGGTTGGGAGGGCATGGAAAGGGGACGCGAATACCATCATTGCGATACCCCCAAATCGTCACCTGAGAGATCTGTCTTTTTTTTTTGTTAATTAAATAATACCATGGTTTTTTCCCTGTATTTTTACTACACATTTTTTTCCTTTTAGCCATGGTATCCAGCCTTGTAATCTATTAGATTCCGTGTATTTTGGCCAAGGAGTCTTTAATTAAATTGTAGTGTTGCTTGAAGGTTATGGTGCCAAAACCCCACCTACTAGCACCGTATATGCTAGCCGTATTGATAAGGCTCCGACCGGTATCATTCGACCTCAAGATTTTGTGTTTATTTTCCACCCTCGCACGCACACCATCAGGCGACACATTGTTTGTGAAGCGGTACAAAGACCAAATGGCATTACCACAAATTGGTACAATGGTATTCCTGGGACTTGAAAAGCAGTTAATGGCTTTGATTTCTCTGACAACGCAATTTGCCAGTACGCATCTTTAAGGTCCAATTTAGTTGTAATATTGGCCTTAGGCAATCTTGCAAAAATACCAGTTATTATAGGGAGTGGATAGGCGTCTTTTCTTGTACACTCGTTGAGTTTTCTGGTATCAAGACACAATCTTATTTTATTGGGCTTGATGGCCATTCTCATCGGCGAACTCCACGCACTATAAGAAGGTTCAATAACTCCTAACTTTAGCATTCGGTCAATCTCCGTTAACATTAATTTTTCTACGGCAGGAGATACCGGATAGAATCGTTGTTACACAGGCTTGGATTCTCTTACATCAATTTCATGTTGTATTAGGGACGTTCGTTCAAGACCTTGCTGTTCAAAATTTGGAAATAAATTTTTAACAGACTCAAGTTGTTGTTTTTGAAAAATGGTCAAAAGATACGTTAAATTTTCTTCATCCATGGGCTGTTGTGGAGAGTTGTCAATGCTTGAGATTATATTTGGAGCTAATTTAAACAACTTCCAGAAATCAATACCTAAAATAAGTCTTTGAGAAATAGAAGGTATAACAAAAAGTTTAATACTTTTGACTTCATGTTTGTACTCTACATCTACTATCAAATACCCTAAAACTTGTTGAATACCACCATCTGCGGTTTTAACAAAAGTTTTGGTTTTATAAAAATTTTTAAAATTCGAAAAACTTTCTTTTGCTAAGTCAGCGCCTATGCAACTCACATTAGCACCTGAATCCAATAGTCCAAGTTCTTCATAATTTAAAAATTTAACGTATACTTGTAATGTTGTTGCTCTCCATTTTTCTTAAATTGTAGAAAGTTTTTGATCTGTTGGAGCTAATTTAGTGTAGGCTCTAATTTAAAATGATATTTAATAAGAGGCACTGCACTTTTTTGTTTTTTACTGCAGATCAAAAACTTTCTACAATTTATTAAAAATTTAACTTTTGCGTAATAACGCATATCTTAATCACTATTAAAAATTTTAGAAACTAATAATTTTTTGGTTTCCCTAAGAGATTTCCAAAATTTTTTTTATTCTTAATGTTGATCTCTTTGGTTTTAACTGATGTTTAAAATTTGGTATTTCGTTAAAAATTCTATTTTTAACCCGAATATATTCTTTCCATCGCTCATGGTAAGGCTTTCGGTTAACTTTTCAGGTTCTCGCTTTAGCAATTTAATATTGTGTTTCAAATTATTATTTAATTCTAATGAGCTAGCCGGTAAATAGTACTTTTGAATTCTAAACTGTAATTTACATTTATAGGGGAGCCACTCGGGTGTTGGAGAATGGACCCTTCTTCGTGTTTTCCGAACGTTTTGCGCTGCAATGTGCACATTGGGGCTTATATACATTTTTAGCTCCGCAGCCATAGCAGAAAATATTTCGTTTTTCTAAACAACTTTCCCAATTGTGCCCCTCTTCATCACAATTCCAACAACGAAATACATTTTTAATTTGTTGAACAGCTTCAACAGAAAAATCTAAAGTTTCGCTTTCTGATTCCAATGAAACAGAAATTTCATCAATATCTAATGAAGATATATTACGTCTGGGCATAAAATTATTAGCATTTGTTCGTGGTTGCTGACTTCGACGAAAGACTTCTTCTGATAATAAACCTTCTCGCATCTGACAAATTTTGCGTAAATGTGATATCGACAGAATGGGTACATAAAGCAATTCATGCCGAATATCAGGTCTTAAGTTACGAGTTAAAATTTCTACGAGTTCATTTTCATCTAAAGCAGTCGAAAGCCTATCAGTTATGGTATTAACTGCACCATAAAACATTTCAAAAGTTTCAGACGATTTTTGTTTTCTATTGCGAAGTTCTTCTCGAAGGTCATAGTCTGATTTGTAATCCTTATATTGGTGGCGAATAGCTGCGCAGAAGGTGTTCAATTCATAACGTCTACTTGCTTGTGAAAGCGCCAAAACCAATCTATGGCTTTGCCGGTTAGTAGAATATGGAGATTTCTGCATAAAGCGTTAAAGTCCCCATTTAGGCTACTACGAGTTAACGAGCGAATTCGGTATAAAAATTCCTCATTAGTGTTAATGTTAGAAACATTTGGTTGTATTTGTAAGTTAGAGAAAAGTCTCTGTATGGCAGATTCAATCATACCAGAAATTCTATTATAATCAACATTTTCAGTTGGTGAAGCTGCTGGTAACGAAACATTACTAGCACTAATAGCACGATTAATATTTTGATCATGAGAATTAGTATTTTCTCTGGGAGAACTATATAATTCGATTAACTGAGAAGAATTGTGGGGATCATTATTCTTATTTGATTGTGCACCAAAATTGACAGATTGAGCAGAATCATGGTAAAGTCTTCTCTGAAAACTTCGCGTATTGTTTTGCTTTGAAAAGGTACCTGTACCTTTACCTCTTGGTCTACCACGGTTTTGACCACCTCGAGCATTATTTGAATGATAAACATTATACTGAGGCTGTTTATATTCTGTGCCCTGATTTTGTTTTTCCTGAATTTCTTTTTCCTGATTTTCTCTTTCCTGATTTCCCGTTTCCTGAAATCCTACTTCTTCTGTTATTTCCTTATCAAGTGTTTGCAATTCAAGTTGATTGCATACCTGTTGACACTGAAGGCATTCTGAAGAATCAGCTAACCAATTTCTCAGACACCTTTTATAAAAAATGTGGCTACATTTAGTAATAACACATTGTCCTGATAAGGGTTGCAAGCATACTGTACAATCAGCAGCTGCTGAACCAGTGGCCATATCAGTCAAGTTTTCAGCACTTCTACTGACCACCATATCGAAAATAAATGTATGTTAAGAATAACTAATAAATATTATATTTACACTATACTTTCAACACTAACTCAATTAACTAGTTTAATTAAATTATTTTTTCACTTTATTGTAAAAAAATAGTTTAGGCTTGAAATATTTAATCTTTCAAAATTTTTCCTTAGGATATGAATATTTAGGGTAGAATATTACCACCTTAGGTTACTGCAAGAATAAAATATTTGGCTATTGCGCTCAAATTTGTTTTCTAGATTCAATGTTATCTGATAAAATAATTTAGAATTAAAGTTAAGGACAGAATATGATATTCAACACTATGTAGATCACAAAACTCAAACCAAATCTATCAGAATATAAAATTATGGCAACACCTAAGTATTGAACCATCAAGCATAAATGCACCTTGGTCGAAACTATTCGAATTCTTCAAATATTCGCAATTCCAAAGGGATTTATAAAATTGACAAACTAAATTTACTTTAAAATATTTACTAGTCGAAGCTATTTGAATGCCTGCGTCATAATAGTCGAAATCCAGTAAAATTTTAGATATGAAAAAAAATCATTGAATCCGGAAAAGAAATTAGATTTCTTTTGAAATTTAACCAAACTGAAACAGAAGGACATGTTTTTGCCCCACGTTGGGCGCCATTATATGTAATGTACATTTTGCCATATTAAAACTCCAGTAGGAGTTCCATTGCTGTTGGAGGATATTGAGTCGAGCGGGAGCCATTGATCTGCTAGCTTGCAGTCGGGTGGGGTGGGTTTTGACTCTCTACCACTACCAAAGGACCATACATATATTATTATAGACTCCCTAAACAAAAGCGTCATAAAAGAACTGACTTAACAAACTAAACTTTACTAAACTAAATGGACTTGATGACCCCAAATTCAAATTAAACCCCATTAAGGCCAACAGAGCAAAATTAAAAAAACAACAAAATGAAGGCAGTAACTAAAGTGGTGATTGTATCTTCCAGACAGATCAGAAGATACACGGGTCTTTACCCTCCCTACCATGATCCTAAATCCCGAAACATTTTTATAGGATCCCTTTAAAAACCTTATATTATCCTACCCTAATTCAACCCTTAAGGAAAAAAAATATTAATTTAGTTCAACATATTTCCAAATTTATTCTAAACAAATTTCAAACCATAATATACTCAATAATGATATAATTTTCATCTTATTTCAAACAAATGAATCCTTAAAGCAAATCTTCTTTTTAAACCACTAATCTTTGTAATTAAATGTAAGTACAAAATCTTAAAACTTAACAGAAAACTACAAATGTGCATGTTCTCAAAATCTTAGCCTAAATATAGGAAATTTATAGGATTTAGATTCAATTTTGTTATAACAAATATTTCATATTTTTCATTTGCGCGAAATTTTCAATTAATTTAACATGAATTTTAAATCTACCATAGTAGCAAAACTAAATCAAAGAAAAATTTGAAATTCACCTTTGTATTTACCTTTAAAATTTATGTTAGCAACATAGACAAAATTTAATGATCAAATGCAAACAAAATACTCAAAATTGAAGATTAAAAGAACTTGCTACATTATTCACCACTGCAACTTGAACCGAACTCTCTTTCAAGCTTTCAACTTTCACCTTTCAACATCTAATGTATTTCTTTAATTTAATAGCTCTGAGAGCATATATCAACTAGAGGCAAAATTTAACAAACAAGAGTACTCACGTATACATGTTGATCAGCAGAGGCCTCCGATGATCGTAATGTACCCGATGAGAAATGTTGCCAGCTGTAAATTCTTTAAGGTGTAGGAGAATTATGTTGTGGAACAAATGTTGCTACACAATTTTATGGCCAAGAGTATTAACTTGGCTAAAACCTTAAATTTTAGTTTACTGAGTTTTCACTAATATTTTTTTTGCAATCAAAATTTTATAATCAAATTAAAATGAATTTAGACTAATTTTAAATCTTTACACTTTCCACTTTTCCAAAATTTTTTTAACTTAGCTTTTCTTTGAATTGTGTGCATTTAAACTATGATTTTTTCATTCTTTTCCTACTTCAATCATTTTTTACTTAATTTTTTTTCCAACTTCCATATCAATAGTTAGTCTCTTATATATAACGTTATTTTTTTTATGTATATGCAAAATTCTTTTCAACGGGGCTAAACTTAATAATCCGCTATATATATGAAACTATTGTGTTATGTACAGTGTCGGCCAAAACCTAAGCACCCCCTAAAGAAATTTTTTCTTATATAAAATTTTTTTGAGAAAACGACGTTATTGAGTTAGTTTGTGTGTTTATTTTATTTATTTATACGTTTATTATTGACAAACAAGGACTTAAAAAAGTCAGGGTTTTATAAATTAAGAGTTAGCATTTAATAAACATTAAAATTTAGAAACTTCATCGGACAAAATTAAAGCACCCCCTTCTTAACATTTAATAAAAACTTTTAAAATTAATATATAGTTGAAAACTCTTTATACTGGGTTACATTAGCACATCTTTAAAGCATAGAGGACATTATATTATTAATGATATCCTTCGATATCCCTTCCTAAGGCTACTTTCAAAGCTTCAAAGAGATTTTTCTTGGTTTTGCAATTTTCCTTATAGATTTACGTGTTAACGATCTCCCAGAGGTTCTCAATGGGATTCAAATCTGGGGACTGGCCTCGCCAACCAAGGACTTGCATCCCATTGCTCTGAAACCAGGCTTTACAAACTTAAGCGGTATGCGTTTGGATCGTTGTCCTGTTGGAACCTCCATTTAAGTGGCATCTCTTGATCCGCATTAAGCAGCATCACATCATTTGGTATGTCAAAGTGCATAAAACAATCCATTATTCCTTTAGTCTAGTGAATTAACCCACTCCCTTGACCAGAGAAAAAGCCACAGACCATTGAACTCCATCCTCCGTGCTTAACAGAGGCTTTGCAAAACTTTGGTTTTAATCTTTTTCCTTTTGGTCTGCTTACTCGCCGTATTCTATCCGAATCTTTCATAATATACTTGAATTCGTAGTACTTGGATTCGTAGGACTTGGGCTCGTAGCATGATATCAACGCACAGTGTTTTACGTAGAACACGCTAGGTGGACAAAATTCATTACCAGATATCTAAATATTAGTAATGAGGTAATGTCAACAATACCCCCCGTACATAATATACCTACTTTTTTTTGTGTAAATATTTGATGGTGACAAACCACTGAGTGCAGAAGTCAACTTATGAGTGTAAGTTCAATTTCAAATATTTATTATTTTCATTAAGCAATAAAGCAACTTGATTTTATTGTAGCAAAATCAATATTTTGTGACAATTTTAGTAATGGATTTTATAGCAAAAAAAACGTATTTTATGTTTTAGTTAAAGTTTTTTCATTTTCTCCTTTGGGTAATGTGTAAGAAAGCATCGAAAACAGATAAAAAAGTTATTCTTTTTTTTTTCGTTTTCTAACTTTAATGGAGACGAAATTGCATGCACCCGCTTGTACCCAGTCTAAATTTTGGATATATGTTAGCTGCATCTATTCCCTTGATGAATATATTTGTTTCAACCTGCGCACTGCTGTTTATCTATTTTATTTAAATTTTTTTCAGAATACCTTTAATTATATAAATATTTTTTTTTAAATTTATATTCGAATTTTTTGCTTTGTCTTAAAAAGGTCATAATTTTATGACATTTCTAGTGATGGATTTTATAAATGAAGGTTAGCGTTTTGTGTTTGAATAAGATTTTTGTCATTCCCTTCCTCTGGATATGTTTCGAAAACATTTAAAAAAATAACTCGTAGTTTTATTATTTTTCAACTTTAAAGGAGCTGGAATTGCATGTACCCGCGTGTACTCAGTCTAAATTTTAGATATAAGTTAGCTACATCTATTTTCTTGATGAATATATTAGTTTTAACCTGCACATTAGAGTTCATCTATTTTATTTTAATTTTTTCCAGAATGCCTTTAATCATTTTTTTATTTTAATTTATGTTCGAATTTTTTGCTTTGTTTTTAACGTCTGTTATATCGTCGGTTGAGTATTATTTTGCCGTAAACGCCACTTCGTTGAAAAAACAAAAGCAGATAACTTATGCCTGTGTCGATACAAGTTATGTGCTTTTGCTTTTTTAACGAAGTGGCGTTTACGGCAAAATAATACTCAACCGACGATATGTGTATTTGAAAAGTTCGAAGTTTTGTGACAATTCTCATGATGGAATTTTTCACAGAAGAGAAGTTAGTATTTTGTGTTTAAATAAGACATTTGTCTTAACTTCCCTCAGGGAAAGTTTCGAAAACACTTAAAAAATAACGTTTATCTCTGTGTATCCAGACAAATTTTTGGATATAAGTTAGTTGTACCTGACCATTGGATTACAACTATTTCATTTTTTTTGATCATTTTCACTCAATCTCAAGAAGTGAGTTTTTTCAAGAGTGGCTTAAGCATGACAAGGTCAAAAAACTGACTGTCTTTACGATTTAATAGTATCAAAATTCAAAGTGTATGATGTAACTGAAGACTGTGTGAGGGTAATTAAGGAGAAAATTTCCAACTGTTCTTCAAAAATCGATCCAAAGTGGGTTTCTGCAGGGAAGTCGAAAGACCGCTTTATGGTAAAGTTTAAAAGCTGGTTGGATGGTGAGGATTTTAAGTTTGGTATATTTTCTTCACAACCACTACCATACTAAGGATTTATTATCTATGCTACTCTTTACTTCTGATCCTTTTATAAACTCCTTAAGAGAAATACAAAAAAAAAAGCGAGATAAATTGTGTGCAGAGGTCTTAAAACTAATTATCCCTCCTACAATAGTTCCACAATCACGATCAAATATCTTGCCAGAATCTGAGGAAGATTATATTGTATCAGATTCATCGGATGAAATTAACGATGAAACTGAGTAGTAATTGAACATTTGCCAAAAAAAAAAAAACAATAAATGTTGGTTTTTATACATACTTTTTCCAACATAAAAAATTCTGTTGTTTTATGTTTTTTTTTTTGGTTTTTTGTTTAATTTTTTTTAGAGAGCTATTCAACGATAACAATTTTTGCGGGTTCAAACCCTCTCTATTAAGATTTTTTTCCTATATATATGAATTGAAAATATTGAAATAAAATAAAATTAATCTGTATGAAAACCCCCCACTGAGCAATTCCTGGTTATGATGGTGATCTATGCCATATAAGAAAAAATGTATCAGACAAAAGTGTCGTATTTTTGCACGTAAAATCAGAATCCGCAATAAAAATTGGGAGTCTCCATATAAAATTTTGAAGTTTCTTCCATCAACCGCTGAAGGAGATGTGTAGAGGGTCAAAATTGGTATCGTTGCACTGCCCTCTTAAAAATATTGGGCACGTGTTTTTTATTTTTTTTATTAAACGTGCAGCATTAAAAACACTTGAACGTTCCGGAAATTTTGGAACACCCTGTATATCAAAATAATAATAATATGTCGTAATAAGGCTTACACTACCCAAAAATATCAAAAAATTATTTTGTCCAGCTAGCTTGTTCTACGTGAAACACTGTGCAACGCTGGTATGTCCTCTGAACTGTGCCTTACAGCCATTTCGAAAATAACGCGTTCTTAAAAGATAACGTGAAATAAACTTTCAACTTTATAACAATAATAAAATGTTTCCTTTGTTTGGTGATATGGAGTCATGGATAAGAAAATACTAAATGGTATAGATTGATATAGGAAAAAAAACTGGACTATTGTATGAAGAAACTATAATATCTTAAAAATGAAACTACTAAATGAGTGTATCTGTTTGCTATGCTTTCGGCAGAAATTCGTTCACTGCAAATAATCTGTATTTCCATAAAGTAAAGGCAAACTAAAGAAGTTTTTTTTTTCGAACTCTTTTTTCATTATTGGACAGATATTTACTCAATGAGGCTAATCTGTATATCCTAAAAATTAAGTTTAGCAGAAACTATCAATTAAAAAGACCTATAATCACTAAATTCGCTTGAAGATGTTAAAAGCTAGAGTGAACTATGGCAAAATTGCTTTTAATGAAAAAATATGGCTGAGCGCAAATCGGTTGGTTCTATTCGGTCTGAAATTGTCAAATAGCCGAGTTTCCAGAAATGATCAGACTCAAATTAAATCAAGTAACAAGGTACCAAATTGTGCACTAAACTTATGCGAAATTTAAATTTGAAATTTATTTAACGGAGAACAGACTTTACAGAAGGCTTAGAATGTCCTGGGATGTGTAGAGACACATATCTAATTTTCAAGCTGCTCTTTGCAATGTGCAAATAGACAAGCATAAATCAAAACGAGTAAGGGTGTAAATTTTGGCCTGGCCAAAAAATAAATACCCTACACTGCAGTATTTTGAAAATTTTGCTTATATGGGAAGTGCCACGCCCTCTTGTCCGAGTACACCCAGTTTTTGTTCAGAGCTTGCATTTATAGTTTTTAGTGTCAGAGTGAAATTTAGTTGGATTATCTCAAAAAACTTTTTCAGTATAGCATTTTGAAACTTTTGCTTATATGAGAGGTGCCACGCCCCCTTGTAAGATTTCAACCAATTTTTGCTGAGAGCTTTCATTTATAATTTTTAGTGTTTGAGTGAAATTTGGTTGGATTATCTCAAAAACACTTTCAGTATAGCGTTTTGAAGCTTTTGCTTGTATGGGAGGTGCCACGCCCTCTTGTCCGAATTCACTCAGTTTTTTATCAGAGCTTACGCTTACAATTCGTAGTACTTATGTGTATTGTGGTTGCATTGTCGTGAAAAATACTCCTAAAATTTCATTATGAACATAATTTTTGTATGGGCGGTAGGCGTGTCCGTTGACCGATTTTGCTCATTTTCAATCCCCCGAGCTAACTTTGAAGACGGAGGCAGTGTACCAAATTTCATTGAATTATCTTGCTCAGTTTTCCCAAAAAGTGTATTTCAACACACAGCCAGCCAGCCAGCCAGCCAGCCAGCCACCCAGCCAGCCAGCCAGCCAGCCAGACAGACGGACATGGCTATATCGACTCAGGAGGTGACGCTGATCAAGAATATATATACTTTTCTATATCTGCCACGCCTCCTTCTCTGCGTTACAAACGGAAGGACAAAGTGAATATACCCTGGGTGTAGGGTATAAATAGTTGAGATTAGTCTTACAAAATATGCGTTAACTAAATTACAATTAAAGATAAATCGAGTGTTGTATGAAAGATACGTGGCTGCCCCACGTTGGGCGCCAAAATTTTTGTAATGTACTGCTTGAGCATAATATGAAAATGCCTATGAGTTCAGGTAGCAGAAGAGATCGAGGGCGGGAGCCATTAATGCCACTACCCAATGGGGAATGGAGCGCATCAATAGCGCTTCTGAAGCGCTCTAAAGCAGCAGTGAAGCGCATATCTCTCGTTGCCAAAAGCGCTGAAATTAACATTGGCATGTCATTGGAACGAAGCGCTTCGCTCTCGCTACCAGAAATGCTCTTTGGATGCGCATCGCTCTCGCTACCAGAAATGCTCTTTGGATGCTTTTTGGATGACAATAAAAATACTTAAAAAATTAATTTTTAATTGAAATTTTACGTATTTCGTCAGACACATGAGACTATTATTTTTTTTTTGATGTAATTATAATTATTTTTATTTTACTAAATTAATTCTGATTGAAAAATTGCAAGTTGAAAACTTTTGTGTTAGGTCTGGGCCGGAGTTGAACCGAGGACCTCACGGTTGCTACAACTCTCAATCGCAGTGCCAGTCGCTAGACCACTGCTCTATCATCGCGCTCTTACGAAGACGACTTATTGATTTATTTTGTTTTGTACGTTAATACGTGACCGAAAGCGCTTCGTTCTCGCTACCAGAAATGCTCTTTGGATGCGCATCGCTCTCGCATCCAGAAATGCTCTTTGGATGCGCATCGCTCTCGCTACCAGAAATGCTTTTTGGATGCGCATCGCTCTCGCATTCAGAAATGCTCTTTGGATGCGCTTCGCTCTCGCTACCTATAGCGCAGAAAATATGCGCATACAAATCAGCTCTTTAGATGCGAGAAGGACGCGCATCGCTATTGCATCTTGAGGATGCGCATCGAAATTTTCTGTTGGTTAGCTTCAGTCGTTGGGGGAGTTCGTGACCAATTCCGCCTACACTAACACCATATACAAAAAAATATTATTATAGACTCCCTAAAAAAAATTAACTTAAATGGGCCTGCACGACCATATGCAAAACCAAGCCCCAATGGTCATGTTTAATAATTGAAAACAACTGAAAATATCCGTATCGATACCATTAATTTTTCATTTCATTTCATTTCATTTATTTAAGTCAATGGAACATATTTTCCTTACAGACTAGATAAAACTAAATAACAGTTAATATACCATTTAAATGTAATAAAAAACTAATTAAAAACAGTATTCAATAACAGTTTAAATTCATTTTTAGATAAACTAAAGTCAAAACCAAACAAGTTATATATTGAGTTGAATTCGGACAGAGCTCTGACAATAGGTGCATTCGACGCGTAATTGGTCTTATTTAAGCCAACATGAAAGAAATCATGGTTACGCAAATTTCTAACAGGAATATTGAACGTAATAAACTGTAACAGAGTAGGACAGTCAACAATTCCCCTAACAACATCATATACAAAAAGCAAAGATAGGATGTTTCTTCTATTGTTAAGACTTGTAAGATTTAAAAGCTTACACCGTGCAGTATATGAAGGAACAGGGTCAGAAAAATGTATCGAACGCAAAGCAAAACGAATAAAAACTTTTTGTATGCGTTCCAAACGATTAACATGGTTTGCATAAAATGGCCTCCAAATAAATGCAGCATACTCAAGTTTAGAACGCACAAAAGAAGTGTAAAGTAATTTTAAAGTATACGGATCAGAAAAATCTGAGCTGTTACGTCTTACAAAAGCTAGCAGAGCATACGACTTAGATATAATAAAATTATAATGAGAAATAAAAGAAAATTTACAGTCAAATATAACCCCTAGGTCAGAAACTTCAGTTAGTTTAATTAACTGCGAATTACCAATACAATATTGGAATGAAGTAGCTGAATCAGACTTAAAAAAAGTAAGTTGAAAGCACTTTTTTAAGTTTAAAAACAGCCTGTTATTTAGACACCATAAACCAAGTTTATCCAAATCAGTCTGCAAATTCAGAAAATCAGATGGGGATCTTATAACAGAGTAAATTTTGAGGTCTTCTGCATATAACAGAAATTTAGATTTAGTAAAACAACAGCCTATGTCATTTATGAAAAGTATAAATAGCAGGGGACCCAAAATGCTACCTTGAGGAACACCTGATAATGCAGTAAAAGGTTTAGACTTACAATTTTCTAGTACTACATAGCACTGTCTATTAGATAAATAGGATTTAATCCAAGTAAGAAAAATTGAGTGGAACCCAATTTTATTAAGCTTACATAATAAGATTTTATGTGATACCTTGTCAAAGGCTTTAGAAAAGTCGGTGTAAATTGTGTCAACTTGGAAACCATTTTGAAATGCAGCAATACAATCTTCTGTAAAGATAGACAAATTTGAAACCGTCGAGCGACCAGGAAAGAAGCCATGTTGGTTTGAGCTAATTATTCCTTTGACAGCAAAAAACATTTTGTCCTTAACAATACTTTCAAAGAGCTTGGAAATATTTGTTAACTTGGAAATGGGCCTATAATTTGAAACATTGTTTTTGTTACCATTTTTAAAAATAGGAACTATAGAAGCAACTTTCCAATCGTCAATAAAAATACCCTCAGAGAGGGACTTATTAAAAATAGCTTTCAGAGGATAAATAATAGAAAAAAGACTGTTTTTCAACAAAAATGCTGAAATACCATCATTATCAGACTGTTTAGAAGCTTTGAGACGACGAATACCATTAATTATATCACTACTAGATATTTGCAGCGATCCAAAATTAAGTGATACATTCATAAGAGAATTAAAAACAAATTCAGAATCATCTACATCCGAATCATCCACTTCTGAATCAACAAGAAAATTGGATTTGAAAAATTCAGCAAATAAGTTGGTAGCATCAGCAACAGAATTTGCAACAGTAGGGTGTATTCGTGCGTTCGAGCACACTCCTGGCAGAGGCCCCTGGCAGAATTTTCCCCCCTTCCTAGTACATCGTGGCAGAATTGCCCCTGTAGGAGCCCCTTTCTAGTACATCTTGGCAGAAGGTGCCCCTGTAGGAGCCCCTTTCTAGTACATCTTGGCAGAAGGTGCCCCTGTAGGAGCCCCTTTCTAGTACATCTTGGCAGAATTGCGCCAGGATGTGCGCCATTCTCATACATCTTGGCAGAATTTCCCCTGTAGGAGCCCCTTCCAAGTACATCGTAGCAGAATTTCCCAGAATTGGTGGAGACAAAAAATTTTCGGCATATTTTTTTTTTTTCCTGCTTGGTAGTTGAATTAAATGTGAAATATCGACTGCCGTAACTAAAATCCAATGCTAACAAAACAAACAAACAAATCCATAATTTGTTCACAGTGTATGTCTGTGTGTATATTGTTGTACGCATATTTTGATAAGCATTCTATTTAGATTGCAATTAAGATGTGAAATTAGGTATTTTATTTCATCTTAAATAAACAAAAGACTTTTAAATTAATAATTTTTATGCTTCTAAGAACTTTTTTGTGCTGATCTTGAAATTTTTACAAGTTCTTGACCTATATTAAATAAGAATAAAACAAATGATTTTTTTTGTATTTTTTAATAGTTTATTGATACATTTTTTTTTTATAAAATTTTTTAAGACTAATACATTTTTTTCTTATGATAATTACATGCATTTACATTTGAATTATTTAAATAACTTTTCTTATTTCACTAGTTAGAGGTGAATACTCAATAATACGATCATGAATTACTAAACAGTATGCTGATGTTTTAGCTGGAATGGTTTTTGTGGATTCTGTATCAAATTCAATTCTTATGTCGATAGGTCCAACTTTAATAGCCTCATTTTGATGAGTTACATCAACAACAATGAGCGGGGCATGAGATTTGTATTCCATTACATCCAAAAGCGGTTGTGGTTCTCGCATATAATAACTTTGTTGAAATTTTAAATACATATTATATAAAACAGCATATTGTCCCATATCGAAGCGGCTATTCAAGTCATCATAAGGATATGAGTCAGAGTTTAGATATACTTTTAGATTGGATATGTTACAATGATCAAATGTATTTTCAGAATCAATTTTTTTATCTTTCTGCAAACCAATAATAATATATCGAGGTCTTTCATTTTGCTGTGAAAGTTTTACATTCCATAAAACCTTTGTACTAGTTGGCAGTAAGGGATTAACATGACTATCCCAACTACGGAATGCTATTTGTATGGATTTTTTATTATTTATCATCCTATACACATCCAATTTTGCATAGTCTGACAACTGTACATAAGGTATTTTCCATACTATATCCAATATTGTTAATTTTAATTGCTCAGTTCTGGTGGTTGGATAATATGATCTTTCATCAGATCTAGAACGTTGCAAGATCAATTCATGTTTAACATTTAAAATTATTTTATTGTAATCTTTTCTGCAAAACCCAGTAACATCTTTAAAGGAATACAACAACTGAAATGAGATCCTGTTAATGCTAAGCTTTGATCTGGACTCCAACCTGCATTTTTTAAAGCATTACTTTCAAATTTATTTAATGATACAAAATTTTTTATAGTAGATGAAACTCCAAGATTGCGGGTACGATCAACTTCAAACCCATTAATTTCATAACGAATTTCATCAAATAAGTATGAAGCAAAGTTATTCCTGAGTTTCACTTCTGTTGCTTCATTTCCATCAGTTTTTTTTATATATCCGTGAATGTAAATTATGCTCTCACTTGGTAATACAAATAGGTCTTGATTTTGAATAGGTATGCGGATCTCATCATTATTGTTGAAAGTTTTTAGATATGGTGAATAGCTATGATATTCTCTTTTTATTATACTTTCATCAACCAAAAGCTCTTGATGAACATTTAGTATTTCATTCATAATAAAGTTGAAATCTTATTAATTTTAGAGGTTTTTTATTAATTTTTATTGATGCTACCTTCCTTCTCAAAGGATGATTATGAACTAAATCAGATTTTTCCTCAGGTGGCGTTTTTATTTAAATCTTATATATTTTATGTCTGTATTTTTAGTATCGTTTTTAGGCTCTTTTTTATCCTCCTTAGATTTCTTCGGTAGTTGTATAACTTTGTACTGCAGTTTCTTCATCCAGCTTTCATTCATACTAGGATGTTTATCCATTTCAATTCTTTGAATAAAAGACGTTAGTACGATCATAAAGTTGAAGCCCTAATGATATTAGAAATTCTCTGTTTAGTTTTGATAGTCATTGGCTTTCATGAAATTTCTTTGGTGCTTCCTTCTCAAAGGTTAATGATGCTTTAAGTGCGGATTCCCTTTGTAGGATATTTTTATTATAAATTATCATTATTCTGGCTTAAAGTGTAGTCTAACTGTAATTTTTTCTCCTCGAAAATTTATTAAATTTCCGTCTTGATCAGTTACCTTAATTGATATGTTGTTTATCTCTCTACAGCTCACAGGCAAATAAATAACATTTATAGGTTTTTCGTTAATTTTATATCCAGGTGGAACATCAACAGAAAACTCATGTATGGTATGTACTGACGCGTTATTAATGTAGGAGCCAGTTATTATATTACATTCAATGTGAAGTGTATTAACATTTGATATATTCAAAGGCTCATCAGATTCAAATGTAGCCACTTTTGTATTTGGATTTAATTGCTGTGATTTTTGTGACTCTACTTCAACAGATTTTTTCTTGATTGTTTGCTGTGACAATTCTTCATCTACATGTAACACTTGTAGATTTGGAGATAAGGATTGGTAAGGCTCACTATATTTGATGTAATCCACAATCAATTCTTTTGAACTAAAACCAAGTAATTGTCCTATACTATTTGGTTGCGTAAAATCAATGTCAAGAGAGGTAGTAATTTCTGTTTTAAATGTATTATTGTTATACTCAATTAAAAGTAAAGCTGTCTCATCAATATCTTTTATAGCTGAATTTAAGAAAAACGCAATGTCTTCAAATTCATATGAGCCTACTGGAACAGTAATAGTATGGGTTCCTATATGTAATAAATTGTTATGAACATCCACGTTTGGTATGGAATTGAAAGTAACAAATTTGATTAAGCCACAAACATATTTAACAGGTAATTCGATAGGTGGAAAATATTCTCCGACCAAAGTTGATGTGTTTCCAGTCAATGAAATAGTTATTGACATCTTGAGTGTTAAATAAAGAATGACAACAATTTTTAATTTCAACAATATGTATGTCAATTATTATTATTTTTCTCTTTTCTTAACATAATTACAAAATTTCTTAATATAATTAATAATAAATCTTAATACCTATGATTAAATTTTTTTAAATACTTACAATTAAATTTTTTCTTAATATAATTACAAATTTTTCTTAATATAATTACAAATTTTTCTTAATATAATTACAAATTTTTCTTAATATATAAATATAATATAATTAACAATATTTTATTAATATATAGATAGAAATTACAAATTTTCTTCATTTAACTTATAATGCCCCCAGGCGTATGTATTTATGTTATCTGCTCTAATGGAGCGTTTATCATCTTGAAAACTTAAAACTACTTTACTTATTTCTTGTGTGTAGATTTGATGTAAAACAGACCGAAATACATACATTTTATCAATATGCACTGTTCTTTCTAACAAGCATTTGCGGTAGATATCAATACTTAATTTTTCAATGGCACTTTTCTTAACCCCTTTTGCTTTCTTAACTTGATCTTTTGCTGCAACATCATCAACATCAATGGAATACATTTTTGATCTGAGACCAATGAAGTCTCTCATGATTTTTCCCTTATTTTCATCTTTCATCATACCAAGAACTTTTTTATTTCTCAATGGTATATTGAAACGATTATTTTCAGGGTATTCAGACGTGTCAAAATGAGTGGAAATGTCTTCGCGAATGTCATTATAAAAATTATCTGTCCGAATTGTGTAAATAAATGAATCTGTATCCATATAATTTAATGATAGATTTTCATTATATTTAGGTTGCATGTATTGGTAATGAAAATCATACATTAAATATTTGGATAAATCCAATACAACAAAACCTATGTATATTGGTTTATCATATTTCACTTTAATTGCATCTAATTGTATTGCACACATTTCATCAACAACATTTTTGCTACTATGGAAATTTACTTTAGCTGTTAACGCGCGAAAACCTAAACGTTTACCAGTGCTCTCCCACTCTGTAACAATTTTAACTATTTTTCTTTTATCCACATTCTCCATAGTTTTGCCAAAGACTGCATTATTCATCAATTTGAAGAAATTCTTTTCAAATTCATTTTTTGCTCTTTGACGGTGGTATGTATTTAAATCAATATATACCTTCAACCATGGAGATTGTCTAAATTTCAAAATTCTGTGAATCTTAACTAATTTCAAACCATTTTTTATACATTGCTGTAAATTACGGTAATGAATAATATAGTTTTTTTTATTAGTTAAGTCAGCAATTAATTTTGGAACTTTTGAGTTGGGAGTAGGTGGATTTTTCCTTTCGGCACAGAATGGTAAATCGTTCTGACTGTCGTGAAGACTTTGTGGATAGTCTAAATCAACTTCCAAAATATAACCATCAGAAGAATCTTCAGGTATACCTGAAACATCAAATTGTTCAGGTTCATTAATCCATTCAAAACCCTCTGATGGAATGTAATTAGACATTGCCCAACCGTATAAGTTATTAGCATCTAAATACATTAAATATTCTGATTCTTTGTTGCTATCATATTTGTCCTTCATGTGTTTGTTGTTTGCAACCGATTGGCGCTTTGAACACTGGACTATACCACCTCTGATGCCATTTTTAACAAAATTGTACATGTTGACATCAGTGAACAGTTCTAATTTAATTTCTGTTGTCTTGAGCATGGCATCCCATGACAACCCTGGAGCTGTATAATAATGAGCTGGATCTAGCTTATATATTCTTTTACACAGCTGACGGAAATTTTCAAAAACATCCGCTAACAACAATACGTCAGTTTTCAGATATAAGAGCATATAATCATTCAATGTTTTGCAACCAGATGTGTGCCAAACATTAACTGCATGCTCATAATCTTTAACCTCACATTCGGTATTGTTTAAAGTGGAAAAGAACTCTTCACGAGGTGGTAATGAAGTTTCTTGTAATTTATTGAAAGAATCTAGGTGCTCATAAGGAAAAACTCCTTTCCTTTTTAGAAGACTCAACAATGGGTCTTCATATATAGATTCAAGAATTTTGAAATCATCATTGTTTAGATAGCTTGCCAATTTATCCAAACTAGAAGGCATAAATCTTAACGAATCGATAAAGCGCAACTCTAAAAAATTTTTATTTCCCATAGGAATTTTTTTTGAAAGTGAAATATACAACTCTTTATTAAGAGGTATTACATTAATTTCTCCTGGATAGTTTCTCAGTTCCTTTATAAATAAATGGCAATCGTACCCTGAGAAATTGTGAAATATGACTGGAATATGCTTAGGTAATTTGTAATTTATATTACAACCCTCATGAGCTGGACCCCGATATTGCCCTGTCAAATGACAATGATCTCTTACTTTTATATCTGTTGCAGTAAATTGCTTGCAACAGATATGACATTCAGTGCACTCATTTTGTCTTTTCTTGTCATCTGCTGTGAGAGGATTCATTGGTCTCACTTTTGATAAATACGTATCATATAAAGCCTTTGTGTCTTTAACTAATCTCTCGATGAAAACTTGAGCGGCATTTTCACCGGAATATATTTCAAATTTATCTAAAGACGAATCAAAGGATGATTTGATGAAATAGCTAAAAGCAGCTGGAATGTGTTTATGGGTGGTTTTAGTTTTTTCGGAATTAGTAGAATTTTCTTTTTGCAGTATGCATTCAAAATCAGCATAAACTACAAATGGGACATCTAATTTTTTCTTGTAATTTTTAAACTCAATAAAATTATCTTTTTTTTCAACCGAAGGCATTTCTGTAACAACTTTGTTACATTCTAGTTTATGCCTTTGCAATATCGTTACACTTCCCATATGTTGCAAGCAAAAGTTACATAAATATGTTTGACGGTTTTGTGAGGTTATCTGAGATTTCACCAAGCGACTAATATTTTTTATATATACAAAATGGGGATGATACAAAATGAGAATCATCCCCATTTTGTATATATAGCAAATTTATGTGCTGAGGTTTTTCTTCAGCAGTCTTGTAATATGGACCAACAATTTTCTCATTATCTTCGTCCACACCAAACACATTTATGCTTATATTTGCATTATTTTTTTCAAAAATTTTTATGTCTGGCATATGCATTGGGAAGTGAAGGTTATTTAAATTTAGAGTTATGTTATTTGACAGAGTTATTACACTCTGCTCAATATTTATATGAGTTGAGCATCTTTGAGGATTTCTGCTTGTATTTTCAAGTGCAGATATACATGCCCATTTAAAACAGTAGTCATCCTGATTTCGAACGTTAATGCAAGCTTCTTTTCTTGCAATGAATGGAGGAAGAGGAATGTATTTTGAGCCTTTAAAGGGACTATACTTATTAACGTTGATCTCTAGTCTAATTATTCTGGCTAGAGACCAACCACTATCCCGCTCTTGAAACTCATCCATTTTTTTTACAAGTGATTCATAGTGTAAATCAAAGCAATCCAAAATTTCATCAATATTTTGTACTAGAGTCATTTTGGATTGAAATGATTTCACACTTAGCTCTAATAACTCATCATCCTCACTATCATTTTTAGAAAATTTTACGTACTCGCCAAAAAATTCGAAATTGAATTTAAATGCATTTATTCGGACCAAAGTGTCCTTCAATAAATTGAAAATGCTTTCATATGCATTTTCAAAAAATATTTTTACAGAAATAACACTTTCATCCTTATTTCTGTAAACATATGTCGCAACTCGATTTTTGAAACTTCCCGTTATCATTTGAATATCATCGTTTAGATGAACACTTGCATTTTTTTTATGTGTGTTAGTATTCAAATGACTGTACCATAAATTTTGGCGAATATTCTCTTTGCAAAATTCACAGCGCCTATAGCTACATGATGACGTTTCATCATCCCTTTGTATCCCATCACTATGAATCATATTATTTGTAGTTGTTGCACCACCACCATGAACCGAATTATTCAGAGTTGGAGCATCATCTACTTGCATTAATGTGCTAGTAGTAGGTACAACAGCTCTTTGAACTTCAGTTCTAGCTAATGGAACAGCATCACTTTGCAGTAAGGGATTAAGAAAATTTGCCTCTTGCATATCACTTAAATGCCTATGCTTTAAATTTACATGGGCTTTTAGATTATCCTTTCTATTAAAAGATAGCCCGCAAAAATCGCATTTAAAACTAATTTTTTCATGCACACTTTGTACATGTCTATTTAAATAATACTTAGAATTAAAGGTCTTATAACATAACTTACATATATGATGAACCATTTTGATACAGTTGTTGTTGTTTTCGATAAAGTTGCTGTTGTTGGTGATATATACTGTTTTGCTGCTATTGTTGTTCTTGTTACAGCAGTTGTTTTTGTTGCTGTATAAGCTGTTTTGCTGTTGCTTTTTAAGCTGTAGTTGCTTTAAAATTGATGCTGATGCTATCAATTGTTACTATTGTTTTTGCTGTAGTTTTTATACCCTACACCCAGGGTATATTCACTTTGTCCTTCCGTTTGTAACGCAGAGAAGGAGGCGTGGCAGGTATAGAAAAGTATATATATTCTTGATCAGCGTCACCTCCTGAGTCGATATAGCCATGTCCGTCTGTCTGGCTGGCTGGCTGGGTGGCTGGCTGGCTGGCTGGCTGGCTGGCTGGGTGGCTGGCTGTGTGTTGAAATACACTTTTTGGGAAAACTGAGCAAGATAATTCAATGAAATTTGGTACACTGCCTCCGTCGTCAAAGTTAGCTCGGGGGATTGAAAATGAGCAAAATCGGTTAACGGACACGCCTACCGCCCATACAAAAATTATATTCAAAATGCAATTTTAAGAGTATTTTTCACGACAATGCAACCATAATACACATAAATACTACGAATTGTAAGCGCAAGCTCTGATAAAAAACTGAGCGAATTCGGACAAGAGGGCGTGGCACCTCCCATATAAGCAAAAGCTTCAAAACGCTATACTGAAAGCGTTTTTTGAGATATTCGAACCAACTTTGACTCAGACACTAAAAATTATAAATGAAAGCTCTCAGCAAAAATTGGTTGAAATCGTACAAGGGGGCGTGGCACCTCCCATATAAGCAAAAGATTCAAAATGCTATACTGAAAGAGTTTTTTGAGATAATCCAACTAAATTTCACTCTGACACTAAAAACTATAAATGTAAGTTCTGAACAAAAACTGGGTGTACTCGAACAAGAGGGCGTGGTACCTCCCATATAAGCAAAATTTTCAAAATACTGCAGTGTAGGGTATTTATTTTTTGGCCAGGCCAAAATTTACACCCTTACTAGTTGTTTTTGCGGCTGCTTTTGTTGCTTTCAATTGTTGTTTTCAATTGTTGCAATTATAGTTTTTTTGTTCAAGTTGTAGTTGCTGTTTACTACATAAGCTGTTTTTATGCTTTTGTTGCTCAATTGTTGCAATTCTTTTGTTTTAATTTTTACTAACTTGTTAGCTTAGCTTAAATTTTTTAAAACATTATTATTTTTAAACACTAATAGTATGTTGTAGACTGATGCTCCAATCTTTGAACTATGAAGTCCTTGTTTTAGGTAACAGGCCTTTTATACTATTTTTTTATACGGAAGGAGTCTTTGATATGTGATAATTAAGAAGAAGAAGAAATTCATGTGAAATCAGCATCATATAAACAATTTTTGTCCTCAATTCTGCTTAATTGTAATCTAATTCCTTGTTTATTTTCCTAAGGATATCGAAAGCGGTTTTGCTAAATCAGCATATCAGCCTTCAATTCATGATTTCATCATATGATGAAATCATCATTGTTTATATAAACAATTTTAAGTATAAACTGATTCCTTGCATATATCCCTAAATCAACATATCAGCCTTTCATGATTTCATCATATGATGAAATCATTATTGTTTATATAAACACTCCTTATCTCAAACGTTGCTTACTACTTAAACATAAACTGAATCCTTGCTTATATCCCTAAATCAACATATCAGCATTTCATGATTTCATCATATGATGAAATCATTATTGTTTATATAAGCGATCCGACAACAACAATTGTTTGGCAACCAATTTGTTATTCAATATCAAGTTTTCCATAAATTTTGTTTACATAAGCCTCATCCTGTTTTTAATTATTTTAGTATATAGAAATTCATTTGCGAAAACATGATCAATCATGTTCTTGGGAGCTAGCTTATCCAGATTGATTAAAATTTTTTGTTTATATTAATTGTATGAGGCTCACCCAACTTTTGAATTTTGTTTATCTTGATTGCATCCTGTTGATAATTATTTTAACATATTGGAGTTCATCTGCGTAACATGTTTAATCATGAATTATTTAAATGTTTACATAACTCCAGATATCCATTCCAGTAAAATAAATACTGTTTATGTATTGCAACAAAATATGAAGGATAAACGGCTATGTCAGCGAAATATATATATATGTATATATATGTATATTAGTGTGTATTGAAATATATGGACGAGTTTTAAAACCCAATTCCACACTCAAATTATGAAAGAAGAGAGATAAAAAATTCAGGGAATATAAATTTTTTGACTTTAAAATAAATTCCTAGCTGGCCAAATGGCCATTGTTTATAAAAACCGAGTGATTTTGTACTGGAGCCTATCTTACGGTAAATTTTTTTCCCAAAAACACCATAGATATCGATTCGTGGTCTAAAATAACTTATGTGTGCAAATTTTCAGAGAGATCGCATGATGTGCAGGAGCGTCAGCAAAGGAATAAGAAACGATTATCTTCAATGAAACGAATACTTTTTGTACTGGAGCCTATCTAACGGCAGATTTTTTTCCAAAAAACACCACAGATCTCAGTTCGTAGTCAAAAACAACTTATGTATGCAATTTTTCAGAGAGATTGTATGACGTGCAGGAGTGTCAGCAAAGGAAAAAAAAGCACTTATTTTTAATCAACCGTTTAATTTTTGTACTAGAGACCATCTAACGATTCATTTTTTTAAAAAAAAACTTGTGGTACTTGATTCGTCATAAAAAATAAACTATGCACCCAAATTTTAAGATTGGTGGAACGACGTGTGGGAGTGTCAGCGAAGGATTTAAAAATGGTATACAGCCATTTCATGCCTATCGTAACAAGATCTGCCACACCCCTTCCGATTTCGCTGAAATTTGGTACATGGTTTCGTTTCATGCTTAAACTTTGAGAAATGGCAAAAAAAAAAATTTTGCGATTTTTTTTGTGGCTTGTGAAGGGGTGCAAAAAGTCGAAAAATAGGTAAAATTTAACAAACTCTCCTCAAATAGTTACCAATAACTTGGCCATTTCTTAACCGATTTTCATGTTTAGACCTGTTTTGGAAAGGCATTGAATAAGGCTACAAGCTCAAAATAATAGTTGATAAAAAGTACTACATTTATTACTATTTTAGTATTGTACTGAACTACAAAAAACGTGCCCGAGTACACTTTTGTTACCTTACAAAATATTTTTTTTTGGAAAGAAAAAAAATAATCTTTCAGTCATAAAAGAGAGAAAATTGGTATGTCTCGAGGCTAAGAAGTTATGATTTTTTGAAAATTTAAAAAAGGTCCGATCAGAAAATGGCCCATAGCTGGAACATTTCTTATCAAATTTTTATGTTTGGACCATTTTTAGAAAGGGATTGAATCATTCTATGCGCACAAGTAAAAGTTTTTTGTATTTGGTAAAAATTACTAAACTTACCACTTTTTTAGTACTAAACTACTAAAAACGCTTTAGTACCTATTTTCGACCTCCCAAAATAATTTTTAGAAAAGAAGACAAAATTACCTTTCAAATGAATCTAAATTTTGGATGGTACCATTAATGGTATAGGAGTAATGATTTTTTGAACATTTCAATACATGCAATATTTCGTATAATGTATGTTAAATTCCTCGAAAGATTTTGAAAATAAAATGCGAAATATGGTTACGGCCTAAGGGAACAGAACTATGAAATTTCTGGGTCCCTGGAATGACTTTTACATTTTGAAAAGCGTTGGAGAGTTGCGATGCAGGTGCTTTATATTCAGCAATTGCACAATATCGATAAATTATGTCGGACTTTTAACTATTTGTCCATTCGAAAGGTGCCTTGGCATCAGTTATTTGGCCTTGGTGAGGTTTTTGCAAACTTGCTCTTGAAGTATTTCGTTTGAAGGAGCCACCAATACCATCTCATAGCCCTTTTTCGTGAGCTAAAAAGTACCATTGTGCGTCGAAACAAATTTTTTTCTCTAAGTCCCTTTGGACGTAATCGTATTGCAGCACGGCGTATTTCATTTTCAAAATCTTAATTAATTTTATTTTGAGCTTATAGCTATATTCAATGCCTTTCCAAAACAGGTCTAAACATGAAAATCGGTTAAGAAATGGCCAAGTTATAGGTAACTATTTGAGGAGAGTTTGTTAAATTTTACCTATTTTTCGACTTTTTGCACCCCTTCACAAGCCACAAAAAAAATCGCAAAATTTTTTTTTTTTTGTCATTTCTCAAAGTTTAAGCATGAAACGAAACCATGTACCAAATTTCAGCGAAATCGGAAGGGGTGTGGCAGATCTTGTTACGATAGGCATGAAATGGCTGTATACCATTTTTAAATCCTTCGCTGACACTCCCACACGTCGTTCCACCAATCTTAAAATTTGGGTGCATAGTTTATTTTTTATGACGAATCAAGTACCACAAGTTTTTTTTGAAAAAAATGAATCGTAAGATGGTCTCTAGTACAAAAATTAAACGGTTGATTAAAAATAAGTGCTTTTTTTTCCTTTGCTGACACTCCTGCACGTCATACAATCTCTCTGAAAAATTGCATACATAAGTTGTTTTTGACTACGAACTGAGATCTGTGGTGTTTTTTGGAAAAAAATCTGCCGTTAGATAGGCTCCAGTACAAAAAGTATTCGTTTCATTGAAGATAATCGTTTCTTATTCCTTTGCTGACGCTCCTGCACATCATGCGATCTCTCTGAAAATTTGCACACATAAGTTATTTTAGACCACGAATCGATATCTATGGTGTTTTTGGGAAAAAAATTTACCGTAAGATAGGCTCCAGTACAAAATCACTCGGTTTTTATAAACAATGGCCATTTGGCCAGCTAGGAATTTATTTTAAAGTCAAAAAATTTATATTCCCTGAATTTTTTATCTCTCTTCTTTCATAATTTGAGTGTGGAATTGGGTGTTCGTTTTTCGATACACACTAATGTATATATATATATAAATATATATGTACATACATATTTATATAAAATTTTACAATAAAAGCTGGGAGATTTTGAATTGAAAATAAGTTTCAAGGAATTCGTTCGACAGCAACATACAAAAAGTAAAATTTAAAATGGAAGCACAACTACAAAGTCTTTTCCAGATAAATCCTTCATCTAACTTCAATCAATATTTACCTTTAAAGGATATGGAGATAAATAAAATATTTGAGATCCTCAGGATTGATCGAGTTCACACAAAATATGGGGAGGCGATAAGATGTATTTTAAGTGAAGGATGTTTTATTTATCTTCCAAGAAGGTTTCTTAACATCACTCAGGATCAAATCGACTACTTAAACAAAAATCCTCATATTTTGAAGAAGATTTTTAGTGCCGATGGAACCAATCAATTTCATATTGATAAAACAATAAATGACTTCAATTTTTATGGACAATTTATAGAGACTAAAAATATAAATGCTAGAAATTAAAAAATTTTATAAATAAAAACTATTCAAATGTAAAACAACAGAAATTTTTCTTTTTATTTAATTTTTATTTCAGATTTGCTTTTGTTAGTAAAAATTTTAGACATAAGTGACCACAATTTACAGTGTTGAATTTTTGGTACTGAAAATAGTTATAGCTAATATTTTTTCCTAAATATTTGATTATCTCTTTTGGTGGTTGAAGATTTCCAAAGCTGTCGAAATATTCAATTTCATTATTCTTTTTCCAGTATGCTACCCAATGTGTACCCGGTCCTTTTGATGTATCCAGATTGATTATTCCGCATTCCGTTTTAAATGGTTTGTTTGGCAGTGTGTCACACATAAACACACCTCTAAAATTTGATATATTTTTTGCAAATTTTCTCAAGTCTACATCAGAAAGAGCTCTTTTAGGTAGCTTCGCTACTAGTTTTTTTGGTATGGTTTTA
This sequence comes from Calliopum simillimum, assembly GCA_951812925.1. NCBI lineage: Eukaryota > Metazoa > Arthropoda > Insecta > Diptera > Lauxaniidae > Calliopum > Calliopum simillimum. The sequence goes on along the minus strand of CATOTO010000135.1, from coordinate 38,062 downwards.
AGTACAATCCAAATCCTTTTTTATATGGTTTTAAGAACATGCCTTTTCCCATTGCAATGGCTTCCATTGTATTATTATGACGCTTTGATTCAATCAACTGATCTTTTCCACTTTTAACTGCATTTATAGCTTTTGTAACTCCGGCAACGCCTCCAGCTAGACCGCCAAGTGCACTTAGTGCAGCGAATATAGTTACCAGCGGTAGAAAGCCTCCTGTTTTCGGTAAAGGTATTACTCGTGGAGTTTCAATTAACAATTTTTTTCCTTCAAAAATATTGTTTACTGCTTTTCTTGAAATTCTGATAGCATCACCCAAGTTCTTAGTTTTTTTATACCCTACACCCAGGGTATATTCACTTTGTCCTTCCGTTTGTAACGCAGAGAAGGAGGCGTGGCAGGTATAGAAAAGTATATATATTCTTGATCAGCGTCACCTCCTGAGTCGATATAGCCATGTCCGTCTGTCTGGCTGGCTGGCTGGCTGGCTGGCTGGGTGGCTGGCTGGCTGGCTGGGTGCTGTGTGTTGAAATACACTTTTTGGGAAAACTGAGCAAGATAATTCAATGAAATTTAGTGCAAAACCTTCGTTGTCAAAGATAGCTCGGGGGATTGAAAATGAGCAAAATCGGTCAACGAACACGCCTACAAAATATATATTCAAAATGCAATTTTAGTAGTATTTTTCATGACAATGCAACCAAAATACACATAAATACTACATATTGTAAGCGCAAGCTCTGAAAAAAAACTGAGCAAACTCGGAAAAGAGGGCGTGGTACCTCCCATATAAGCAAAAGCTTCAAAACGCTATATTGAAAGCGTTTTTTGAGATAATCGAACCAAATTTGACTCAGACACTAAGAATTATAAATGAAAGCTCTCAAACGAAATTGGGTGAAATCGGACAAGGGGGCGTGGCACCTTCCATATAAGCAAAAGTTTCAAAATGATATACTGAAAGAGTTTTTTGAGATAATTCAACCAAATTTCACTCAAATCCTAAAGACTATAAATGCACGCTCTAAGCTAAAACTAGACGAACTCGGACAAAAGGGCGTGGCACCTCCTATATAAGCAAAAGCTTCAAATCGCTATACTAAAAACGTTTTTTGAGATAATGTAACCAAATTTCACTTAGACACTTAAAACTATAAATGCAAGCTCTGAACAAAAACTGGGTGAACTCGGACAAGAGGGCGTGGCACATCCCATACGTATGTAAACAAAAAATTTCCAAAATACTGCAGTGTAGGGTATTTATTTTTTGGCCAGGCCAAAAGTTACACCCTTACTAGTTAATATTTTGTTTTGCAGTTTTTAAAGCATCTCTAAATATTCTACGTCCATTAACTTTTAAGGATTTCTTGTTCTTCTTGCAAATGTTTGTTTTTTCACCAATACTACTATCCTTTGCCTTAACTCTTTCCCAAGCTTTTTCAGCTAATTTTCTATCAGCTATATGTCGATTCTCCAAATCTTTGTTAATTGAGTATGCTATATCGTGTTCTCTGCAAGCAGCGTCTAGCAGATTAATTCCTTGATCGCCCCGAGCTAAACGTTTCTTTAGTTTTGTGCCAGGACCACAATACTGATAACCAGGTAAATGAAGTTCGATCGGAAGCTTATTGATTATATTATTAAGAACACCTCTCCCAATGAGTGATGGTTTATGACTGATTACCTTTTTATAAGTGATTACCATCTTTTATATTCTTCAGTTAACTAATAAAACTGAACTGATTCAAAATCAATAAAAGGACTTGTTTTTATAGATTTTTCTCATTCGTTCTCACAATGCGCTTTTTGAAACAACACAAGATGATAAGCGTCAAAAATGTTGACACAGAATTAAAAATAAAAACCAAAACTCGTCATAGTTCATTACTACCGAACTCTATTCGTGCACTTATTGTAGGACCATCAAGTTGCGGAAAAACAAATGTTATGATTAGCCTTATTGAAAGCCCTAATGGATTAAAATTTGAAAATATTTACTTATACTCAAAATCAACACATCAACCGAAATATAAGTACTTGGAGCGTTTAATAAAACCTATCAAGAAGATAAATTTTTCATCATTTTCTAATAATGATGATGTGATATCTCCAGATGAAACAAAGCCAAACTCAATATTCATATTTGATGATATTGCTTGCGAAAAACAAAACCATGTGCGATCTTACTTTTGTATGGGTCGACATAAGCAGGTTGACAGCTTTTATTTATGTCAGTCATATACACGAATACCAAAACACTTGGTTCGAGATAATGCGAACATGATTATCATGTTTAAACAAGATGAGATGAATATTAAACATATTTACAATGATCATGTTGGTTCTGACATGTCTTTTAAAACATTTCATAATATGTGCTGTAAATGCTGGGAAGAAAAATATGGTTTCCTTGTAATTAGCAAGGATGATCCTATGAACGATGGACGTTACGGAAAAGGTTTTGATGTATATATAAGCCTATAAAAGATTCATCATACTATTTTGTTGCCTTAGTGTTAAAACTATTATCAAACTGCTAACAGCTAACTGATCTGTTCCTGTTAAACAGCTAACAGCTATCTGACCTGTTCCTATTAAACAGCTAACAGCTATCTGACCTGTTCCTATTAAACAGCTAACAGCTATCTGACCTGTTTCTATTAAACAGCTAACAGCTATCTGACCTGTTCCTATTAAACAGCTAACAGCTATCTGATCTGTTCCTGCTAATCAGAAAATATGAATGAAAACCTAATTGAAAATCTCATCAAAACTCGAAATATTTTAAAAAAGAAATATAAGAGTATTCGGCTTGGCGAAGCTGCAAGTGCTGATTACTTAGAAAAAAAATTTAAGCCGATAACTACACCATTAAAAGAATTAATTCATAAGAGGAAAATAAAAACAGAAAATATTAGACATAAGATCTCTAAGCATGAAAAAAGTTTTGAGGATAACAATAATTATGATTTCACTACTAGCACACCACTTAAAAAAAGTGGGGATGGGTAATTCCATGGTAACTCGCGTTACGAACAGAAATTTTTTTTAGAGTTTAATGCAACTTTTGAAGCTCATCCTTTGGATTAACTTATAAAAATGGTGTCTTTATGAACATAAGATATTGTTCATGTTACAGACTAGTTTAAATTTTCAGTAATAACGTAATATTTATCCAGTAAAATAGTAAATTGTGCTGGTAACTCGCGTTACCATTTTTGGACAACATGTTTAGAGAGTAAATTTCTTTCGCAAGTTTCTGCGAAATTTGTGGGTAGATTTCTTTAAATTAGACATTGATAGAACCAGAAGGATCTAAATTAGTTTTTCTTTACTTGAAATAACAATTTTATTTCGTATTTTTTAAAATAATGCAAAAATTGTATGGTAACTCGCGTTACAAAAAATTGGTAACTCGCGTTACTTTCGATTTTTATATTAAAATAAGGAGCGTCTTCTAACTCTAATGTACAAAAATTAAAAGTAAATCAATATTTACTTTAGGCTTTTAAGGACTAAAATTGAAATTAAACAAAATTTAAGTTTTATTGAATACATAAGTCTTATATAACTCGATTGTAATTAATTGAGTGCAGATAATGTCATGTCATCGTTAGAACTGTTACTTTCACTACCAAACTGATTTACTTAGTCGTAATCGGTCCGTTTTAATTTGATGCCCACTTTTGCTTCGATTGATGTTTGGGTCATTTGCAGCTTATCATTTTTTCCAGTAAATTAAGTATATGATTTTTTGTTATTTCGACGATTTCAGGAGCTTAAGAAAATATTGAGTCTAGTTTCATTTCTTTTGCAGTTTCATCAATTTGTGTTAGTGAAAAGTTAATGACAGTAACAACAGAATCTTTCGCTGCATTGGTAAACTGCTCAGCGTTGAAGACGACTACTTCTCTCTTCAAAACTTTGTTTCGAACAGTTCTTTTTAGAGAACCGCCTATGCCGTCAACAATCCCCTTTCCATGAGAAGTTGCGAAATAGTTCCAAATTAAATGTACTTTGTGTCTCTGCTCCAGAATTGTTATAAATTTATTTTTAAATTGCGAGCACGGTCCATCAGACCAAATGTGAACTTATTTAATACCATCTGGCAGTTCCTTCAGGACTCTATCTATATGTATTACAGTTGTTCTTTATCCTGATGGCGATCATCAAACAATTACGATGGGATGTTGTTTCCCAAACGACCAAAGCGAAACATTAAAGAGACTTACTGTACCCAGTGAAAACTCTGAACTTCATCTTGAGCAATGCGAATTCCACCTTCATCAAAGCGGCATTTTGACCCAAACCTTAAAAAAAGAATAGGCCTATAGAAAACTCATAAAAATTGTGAGAAATTTGAGTGGAATTATGACGATGAGACTCACCGGTAACTCGCGTTACTAAAATAAATCTCAATTAATCTAGACTACTTAAATCAAATTGAAGATGTTTTTACCGTTGTTCGGTACAAATTGATACACAAAAAGAATATGCAAGCATTCATTTGATTTAAACGGCAAATACCTGCTATACCAGAAAAAACGTAAAATTTGGTAACTCGCGTTTTGAAAAATAAGGGCACTCTATTCCTTCATTTTTGAACACTTCACTTTCTCAAAATTATTGTAACAATGCATCATTGAATACAAGAGACTGTGTAATTTTAAATAAATGAAATTTGCTTACCAAATCAAAACACGAAACACAGATAATTAAAGATTTAAAAATAAGTTTTATTTAATTTGGATATACATGCAATACATTATATTTAAAACATTCGATTTTAATGAACTGTAATGTCAAATCTTAAATTTGGCGCTTGATAGCAATGATGCTTGAATTAAACATTAATTTGGATATAGTTGAAAGTTGAAAAGTAGTGGTAAGTTTTTCTGATATCGTGTCCACATTTACATGGAATTACCCGGATGATTATAAATCTCATACGAGTAAGAACGGTGAAAAAAGTTCAGCTACATATCAATCATTTGGTGATGATAATGATTTTGATGATGATGACAATGATGATGATGATGATGATATTGATGATGATGGTGACAACAATATGGAAAATATCAACAAAACGATAAGAATGCAATCAAGTCAAAGCTTTGAATCAAATTTATCAAAAATTGCTCATCAAAAATTAGATAAAGCTTATGGACCACAAAAGGATCATCATCAAAAATGGAGACTGGGTAATCAGCCTATTATTTTTAATAATAGCCATGTTACTATAGGTAATTCAAAATGGCCCATCACACGAGGATTATATGAACTTTTAGTTTTCAAATTTCCTAAAAATTATGATGATGAAGATATAAAAACTTATAAAGATATATTGTTAACAACAAATGTCCATAGGCGAAACTATGAATCTGATGGACAAATTCGAGGGAATCGTTCAAAAAAATATAAAACCATTATCAAAAAACTTGTTTTAGATAAAGATTATGACGGGAAAGGATTAATGCAGCTAAATACAAAAAAGCCAAATTATGTTTATTGGGATGATCCAAACGAATTGGTTGATAGATTAAGACTTTTAATTTCATCGTCATCAGCTGGTCATTCAAATCATAATAATGAAATTATGTCAATTATTGAAGAGTTGAGAGAAGCAAAAATTATCCTATAAATAGTCTATTATAGATTAAATCATACACATTCATAAAATGCCTATCGATAAGTTCGGACATTACATTAACCTTGGTGATCGCAATCATCGCAAGGTGAACACGGGATTTCACTTCGACAGTGATCATCATTTCAATTTCAACTTGCGCAGAATAAAAAACATTGCTAATCCTATTTTAGAAAACGACGCTGTAAATAAAGTTTTTTTGGAAACAAACTTAAAAAGTTGTTCACAAGATCTTACTGAAAAAATTGAAAATTCAGTAGCCCTTTTAACCACATCAATTCAAGAACAAAGTACTTTGCACTCTAATTTAAAGGAATTTGTTATAGACCTTAAAAAATTGCTTGCATATAAAATTGATTCTGCGGAAGAACGCATTAATGAAACAATACAAGAACATTACAAGTTTTTTGAAACTAGAATAAATCGTGTAGAAAATAATACTATACCAAAGGCTCTTAAACGTATAAAGGATAAGGTAGAACATAGAGATGGAGAGACAACAGGTGGTTCAGGAGCTGCACAAACAAGCACGTAGAAATTTTGTTCGACGGCGAGTAATAACCAAGGGTATAGATGACCTTTGGCAAGCAGATCTTGTTGAAATGGGTGCTTACTCAAAATATAATAAAGGATATCGCTTTATTTTAACAGTCATAGATACATTTTCAAATTTTGCTTGGGTTGTTCCCGTTAAATCAAAGGGTAGTGAAGATATCACCAATGCAATGAAATCTATTTTTTCACAAAAAAGAATACCTAAAAACTTACAAACAGATAATGGTAAAGAGTTTTACAATCAAATATTTCAAAATCTAATGAAAAAGCATGTAATTAATCACTACTCAACATATAGTATACTGAAAGCTTCTATTGTTGAACGATTTAATAGAACTTTTAAGCAGATGATGTGGGAAAAATTTAGTCTGCAAGGAAATTACCAATGGATTAATATGTATAAGGACTTGATTAATCAATATAATAATAAAAAACATCGTACAATCGGGATGAGTCCAAAATCTGTTAATAAGGAAAATAAAGCATCTTTACTTGAAACATCATATAATCACCCCAAAATATTTATAATTGGAAAATTAAAAGTTGGAGATTCTGTTCGCATAAGCAAGTATAAACATGTTTTCGCAAAAGGATATTCACCAAACTGGACAACTGAAATCTTTAAAATTCGATTTATACAGAACACTAACCCTGTTACTTATTTATTAGAAGATTATCAAGGACAACCAATTATTGGAGGATTTTATGCTTACGAACTAATGAAAACACAATATGCTAATACATATTTAATAGAAAAAGTTATTAAAACAAAAGGAAATCAAAGCTTTGTAAAATGGCTTGGTTTCTCTAATGAACATAATTCATGGATTAATAAAAATGAAATAAAGTAATTTAGTATTAAATCAGCATCCTGAGAGTGAAGACGTTTTATACTATATACTCATATAAAATGAATAATAAAGAACGTTCTTGTGTTTTAAAAAAATTCTTGATTAATGAAAAACTTTTGTGAACAGAGCATGAGGCTGATCTAAATAAAATTGAAAGCCTATTAAGTCAATATGCAGAACTTGAAAAAGTTGAATCGAGATATGGAAAACACTATAGCAATTGCTCTTGGTCAAAAGATGAAACAACTTGTGGACCTGATAGCTGTAGATGTTCCGATATTGAAAGAAAATGGGATTATGCATTAAATTTAATGAATTTTTATCGTAGTTTAAAAAAGAAATATATAATAAACGCTATGGACGTAATTTTTAAATAAAAAGATGAGCCTTTTATTATATTAAGCATATGCAATTAAGACTTCGTCAAAGCATAGTCTAATGCTTTCAATATTTTGCTGTTGCTGTATTACTAAGAAGCAGGTAAAAGAGTCCAGCTCCAAGAAATTTTTCAAATTTACAAAAAAGAAAAATTGTGTTCAACCGCAAGCATGCATGCTGGTCAATTTAAAATTATAGTTATTAATGTACAGGGATTTTACGGCAACAATGGCATTATTGCAAAAGAAGTATGCATTTCAGTTGACGACTTACAACCCAAAACGTTCCTTATTGAACCACCTTTTCAATATTCATCTTTGACAAGTGCTGCAAAGAAAACTTGCGAGTGGCTTTGCTCGAAGTATCATGGATTAAAATGGAGTGATGGTGATTCTGCATTATCGGATGTTGTAAAATATTTCAAACATCAAATAGAGAATAAGAAGTTTAATGTATATGTTAAAGGACTACAAAAAATTAATTTAGTTAAAAATATGTTTGGAGGTAACATTTCAATTTATAACTTGGAAGATTTTAACTGTCCAAATTTAAAAGATCGATATGCAAAAAATTCTAATGTACATGCATGTAATAATCATAAGAAAAATTTTGTTTGTGCAGAAAAAAATGTATTAGTCTTAAGAAATTTTATAAAAAAAAAATGTATAAATAAACTATTAAAAAATACAAAAAATCGTTTGTTTTATTCTTATTTAATGTAGGTCAAGAACTTGTAAAAATTTCAAGATCAGCACAAAAAAGTTCTTAGAAGCATAAAATATATTAATTTTAAAGTCTTTTGTATATTTAAGCTGAAATGAAATACCTAATTTCACATCTTAATTGCAATCTAAATAGAATGCTTATCAAAATATGCGTACAACAATATACACACAGACATACACTGTGAACAAATTATGGATTTGTTTGTTTTGTTTCACATTTAAAATTCAACTACCAAGCAGGAAAAAAAAAATATGCCGAAAATTTTTTACCTCCGCCAATTCTGGGAAATTCTACCACGATGTACTAGGAAGGGGCTCCTACAGGGGAAATTCTGCCAAGATGTACTAGAAAGGGGCTCCTACAGGGGCACCTTCTGCCAAGATGTACTAGAAAGGGGCTCCTACAGGGGCCCCTTCTGCCAAGATGTACTAGAAAGGGGCTCCTACAGGGGCAATTCTGCCACAATGTACTAGGAAGGGGGAAAATTCTGCCAGGGGCCTCTGCCAGGAGTGTGCTCGAACGCACGAATACACCCTACTTGCAACCTTATCTTTAAAAAATATACTTGTAGGGACATTAGAACAAGACTTCTTTGATTTAATGAAACGCCAAAAAGCCTTAGGATTGCTTTTAATATTATTTTCGTACTGTCGAATGTAGTTTTTGTACAAGTAATTATCAAGAAACTTATGTTCTCTCATATAATGCACGTATTTAGCTTTATAACTTGGGCCACCAGAGACTTTGAATTTATTATAAAATTTGTTTCTTAGATTTTTAAGTTTCTTTAAGCCCTTAGTATGCCAGGGTACTTTATAAATAATTTTTGGAAGCAAAGGAATATTACTAGCACAGATGTCAGTTATTTTCACTAAAAAAGCTTTAAAACTGTTAGAATTATCAAGATCTCTTAGGCAAGAGTCCCAATCAACATTAGAAATTAAACGATTTACATGACTAAAGTCACAAGAGTTATAATTGTAGTTAAAAGGATCAATTTCAGGGCAAACCTTATTGAAATCGTAGAATTCAAACTCAATATATAAAGGCACATGGTGCATGTCAGGAACTGAAAAAGGAAATTCATATTCTTCAAGTCTAAAATTAATATTATTGGTTATAAATATCAAATCAAGAATTCTACTTAATTTATTAATAAAACTATTAATTTGAACTAAGCCAAGGCTAAGAATATTATCAATAAAATAAATTTCAGATGAACTATTGACATTAGAAGGAATAAGACTATTATCATCACATGAATAATTCCAATTTAATTTAGGCAAATTAAAGTCACCTAAAACACATATATGGTTATCAGCCAACTTATTCATAACCACATGATTGATATTATCAGCATGAGCTATGTAGATATCATCCTCACTATTGGGAGGGACATACGAAACACATATAAATAGCAAACCAGCAGATCCATGTAATACAATGCATAACTGGTCTAAAACAGAGTCATTATTATACCCTACACCCAGGGTATATTCACTTTGTCCTTCCGTTTGTAACGCAGAGAAGGAGGCGTGGCAGATATAGAAAAGTATATATATTCTTGATCAGCGTCACCTCCTGAGTCGATATAGCCATGTCCGTCTGTCTGGCTGGCTGGCTGGGTGGCTGGCTGGCTGGCTGGCTGGCTGGGTGGCTGGCTGTGTGTTGAAATACACTTTTTGGGAAAACTGAGCAAGATAATTCAATGAAACTTGGTACACTGCCTTCGCCACCAAAGTTAGCTCGGGGGATTGAAAATGAGCGAAATCGGTCAACGGACACGCCTACCGCCCATACAAAAAATATATTCAAAATGCAATTTTAGGAGTTTTTTTCACGACAATGCAACCAAAATACGCATTAATATTAAAAATTGTAAGCGCAAGCTCTGAGGAAAAACTAAGCGAATTCGGACAAGAGGGCGTGGCACCTCCCATATAAGCAAATGCTTAAAAACGCTATACTGAAAGCTTTTTTTGAAATATTCGAATCTAATTTGACTCAGACACTAAGAATCATAAATGAAAGCTCTCAACAAAAATTGGGTGAAATCGGACAAGGGGGCGTGGTACCTCCCACATAAGCAAAAGTTTCAAAATGCTATACTGAAACAGTTTCTTGAGATAATCGAACCAAGCTTCACTCAAATACTAAATACTATAAATGCACGCTCTAAGCTAAAACTAGACGAACTCGGTCAAGAGGGCGTGGCACCTCCTATATAAGCAAAAGCTTCAAAACGCCTTACTGAAAAAGTTTCTCACTCAGACACTAAAAACTATAAATGCAAGCGCTGAACGAAAACTGGGTGACCTCGGACAAGAGGGCGTAGCAACCCCCATATGAGCAAAATTTGAAAAATACTGCAGTGTAGGGTATTTAATGTTTGGCCAGGCCAAATTTTACACCCTTACTAGTTTTTAAGCTCCAAGAGATACGGGCGAAATTTATGCTGTGCAGCAATAAGAACACCTCCACCCCTACTACAGCCAGTTTTCACTGCATCGCGATCCTTCCGAAATACAGCATACAAGTTATTATCAAAGAATTCTTCATCATAAAAATTAGAATTTAGCCACGTCTCAGTGAAAACAATCACATCAAAATCAAGTAGCGAACTCTTAGTAAAGATGGAACTGGATTTTGTTCGAATACCAGAAACATTCTGATAATAAACTTTAATTGATTTTAAGTTGGTTACTTTATTGTTGTGGGATTTGCCACTTTGTGAAAAAACTAAAAGTCTTTTACCCTTACATCCAAAGGCCACAGCGCAGAATCAATGATAATGTTATAAAGAGACGGTGTTACTCCAAGTTTAAAATTCACATGATTAAGTGCTTCATACTGGAAATCTTTTTTAATGAGCTTTTTACAAGACAGATTTTCTCTTGCAATATTTGAGTGCTTTACAGCATACTCAATAATGTTTTCTTCAGTGACAGAAGGTTTAAATGAAGCAAGATGAACCCATCTCATTCGGCCAACCACAGCAAGCTCATCACTCGCATTTTTACCAAAAACAAAAGTACGTTTTCTGCGTTTTTTGTTTTTGACTTCATTCCATAGATCATTCTCATTCTCAGTTGCCGAGGTACCAACATTGGAGTCATGAGAAGAGAAAAGAGTCGGAGAAGCAATCACATCGAGATTAGTTGAATTCGCACGAGAATTTGAAGGCTGAGATGGTAATTCAGGAAGAACAGCATCAGCAACACTCACACTCACGCACAAAGGAGAATGAGCGGAAGAATTAGTAATAGGAAGAGCGGGAAAATCAGATGAAACAGCAACAAAAGCACCAGCATCAACTGCAGCAGCATCAGCAGCGGCATTATTACACGAATTGGAGTTCTCGTCATCAACGAGAGTAATAACAACATTAGGCATCATTTGCGAAACAGAATTAATAACATTAGAAGTTGTCAAGGTCGAGGTCGATGAACTCGTACTTGCAGAGCGAAGCTTTGGCAAAGCATCAGTAGATTTATTTTGAACAAGAGGCTTACCCTTACTTTTGCTCTGATTTTTTGTTAAGAGAGATGACTCATAGATCATAGACTTAAGATCTTTAACATCACTAACTAATTGCAACACAACTGATTTTAAGTTTTTTGAACTATCCAAGCAATTATTGCAATTGAAAACAAAATTTGGATGTTTATTAAAGAAGTCAAAATGATTGTCATTTACATTAGCACAGATTTTATAAACACGACAATTGCAGATATTACACGATAAAAACGTTTCATTTGCAAAAGTTTTGCTACAAATTATGCAACGAGAGCGGAGCGTCATAGTTATCGACTTACACGAACGACGGTCAAAATAACTATGAAATACTGAAATATCTCCAAGATAGTCTGGAAGATATGCGCTTAAAACCCGCCCTACCATTGGTCATATCGCGCCTACATATTTGTATATGACCCCGTAAAAAACCTACTTATCCATACCCTGCCATATCACTCAAAGGAAACTAAATTGTATTTAGTTCAACATTTTAAATAATTATAATTTATTCATATCAAAAGAATAATTTATTATTAACATATTTTATAAAGTATTGCCTCAAGACATCTTTTTAAAAACAGATTTAATTTAACAAAATGCTTTTCTTATTGTGAGTTTCCGAAATCATTCAACGATTTACTCAAAAATATTCAATTCATATTATGGAGTAAAAAGCTTTATGATTTAGTAAACAAAAATAGTAGCAAAATTATGGTACTAAAATTTTATCTTTAGGTATAGATTTTAATATCATTAGACTTCAAATAAATTTCTGATTTTTTAACATTCAATTTAAATCTTAATTAATTTAAATTTTAGTTAAATTCATTTTTATTAAATTTTTATAGTAATTTAAAGTTAATTGAAACACAATTTCCTTAACTCTTATTTATCAAAGCAAAATTTCTCACTAAAACCATTTTGACTACAACAGCAACTCTATCAACAATATAAATTGAATTTATTGAGAGAAAGATCGCTTACGCTACTCTTTCTCCATCAAAAATGTTCGTAAAAACACTCAAGTGCAAAACTCTACACTTTATAACAAGAGAAAGCGTGAGCGAGCTTTTGTACTCACTATGAAAAAATGGTTGTTGTTGTAATCTAAATAATTTTTTTTTTTTGTTTAGATAAAAATCAACTAATTATTTTGATTTTAATCAAAATTATTATCGCGAATTCATTTTTTAATTTATGTGTTATTTATATGAAATTTAATTATAATAAGAGACTCACTTTGGGTTTAGAAATGCTGCAATCCATCGATGAAGGCCTTCAAGATGATGTAGAGCATTGGCTAAAATCTAAGCTTTCATGGCTGAGCAAATAATAAACTTATGTAGAGATAAGATTGCCTAGGATAGTAGTGGTAACAAAAAATGGCTAAAGCACTGAATCCTGGCTAAATGCCAATAGTCAACAAATTTTGACTTTTTAAAAAAATTTTCTTTTATGAAATGAAATTGATTTTTTTTTTGTTTTTCTTTCAAATTTAAATATGTATTTAAAACTATTAGTATGCACAATTTATAAGAATAGGGAAATTTTAGCTCTAATGCCAATTTATATAGATGCAACTAGATTTAAGATTTTAAATATTGATTAAGTATGTAATACACTGTATTTACTTCAAAACTTGCGGTTTTTTGTTTTTGCTTTATTGTTTTTCTTTTATACTACAACTTATGTATATGTACTTTTAATTTCTTGTAACTTATGTGCCTAATTTAATTCATCTTAACTTAGTATTATTTGACTATTTTTTTATGGGCTCAATGCCAAATTTTAGGGGACACTTTTTGATTATTTTTTAATCTCAATTTTAGCATTTTTGCACTGTTTTTCTTTCTAATTTTACATTTAACGCGATGTTTTGCCCGAACGCCAAATTAACAAACTAACGCTGGTTTTATGTTGATACCGTGCTGACAACTAAGTTGAAGATGATGTTGAAGATCAAGGGTTTGGTTGAAGTTTATACTCCCGCTATGTTTGATGAGAGCAAAATGACAAACCATGGAACTGGAACAATTAATTGGTCTGTAGAGCATGAGAGCCGTTTGTGACCGTAACCACATTAAAAGTTTCAGTTCTCTTTATGAAAATAATGTTGATATATTCTGGATTCTGAAGATTGTATAGGGATGATTTTTCATCAAATAGCATATTTCAAAAAATTATGTTCCCGTAAAAAGATATGAACACAATTGTTAGGAAATAATATTCATGTTGAGAACTTCCAATTGGCTTTATTGCCGCAATGTAGTCAAATTTTCTAGAAACTTGGAAAATAATAAATAGAATCACTTGAAAATGATAAATAACGCGTTCAGCGTGAAAAAATCTGAATTTTATTCAAAATTCATGAATACTTTATCAAAAAAGTTTAATGATTTCCTAAAACTTACTTGATTTTTTCCAGTCAAATTATTTGAATTTTAGTATATAGAATTTTCTTTCTACAACACAACTTTTCGGCACAGCAACTCGATGAAAAAGAAAGTTCAAAAATTTCTCTCAGTTTAGCTAACCTATGCTCTCACTGAATACAAAAAATAACTTTGCATTAATGCTTCAACATATGTTCAATGAAGGCAGTACTGCCAAATTGTATGAAAACGGTGTATGTACCAACTAAATATGATAATTATGTTAAGGCTAAAACACAATCAACAAATTTACAGAATTGTTCATTACAAAACCAGATAATGTTTTGGTTCTAACCAAAATATTAGATGGAAATTGAACAATTATTGTCGGATGTCTTTCGCATGGAAAGTACCCACTAAGTTTCCTTGTAAATCTTCTATGATATAATAATGATTTCCTGTTTTCTCACGAACGCGAGCTTTAACAAATACTGGGCCAAGTTTCTTATTAAAATTTTTCGCGAAACTACTTTGTACAAAATTACGTCGAAATATCTCTTGTCCTTTTTTGAAAGAAACTGGACGAGAACGAAGATTGTATGTTTTCACATTTTGGTCATAAGCTTTCGATATATTTTGTCGAATATCTTTACGTAATAAGGACATTTTGTTATCACGGTTTAGTCTGCATGATGGCTCGTCAAGAAGGTTAAGGTTTTTCAAGAGTGTATAAGTTGATCCATGTGTGATCATTTCAAATCCGAATAATGCATGATATGGGGAACAGTTGATAGATTGATGAAGTGAATTTCTTAAAGCGCAACTTATAGCTGTCAGATTTTCGTCCCACTGACGGTGATCATCCTTAAGGTAAGCTCTAATTGCTGCAATCAGAGAACGGTTTACGCGTTCTGACGCATTAGACTGAGGTGAATATAAAGCAGTGTAAACATGTTTTATACCGAATTTCGTTAGAAATGCATTGAAATCATTTGCTTTAAATTGAGAACCGTTGTCACTTATAAGGAGTTCTGGCACTCCATAGACATGAAAAATGTTTTTTAAAAGATACTTCTGAATTGTTGCTGAACAAAACTTTTTTAGCGGACGCAACGAATGGAATTTGGTCATATGGTCTACAACTATCAATAATCCTATATTGCCAAGTTTACTTCGCGGATATGGCCCTAATTAATCAACATACATACGTTGAAATGGTCTTGCAGACTGAGCTTGTGCTCCCATCGGTGGTTTTAAAATAATATTTGTCGCTTTTGTAGATTTACAAATTTCGCAGTCCCTAACAAAGTTTCGTACATCTCGTACCATACCTGGCCAAAAAAAAATTCTTTTCAAAAGGTTTAAAGTTTTAACAATGCCTCCATGGGCTGAAATGACTGGGTCATGTGCTCTTTTAAGTACCTGCAGACGAAGCTTCTCAGGAATCCACAATTTCCATGCTGTATTTTCTTGGTCAACTTCACCAGAATAATGTTCTGTTCTAAAATAAACATACTTGTCCATGATTTTCAAATTAGGAAATTTTCCTTCATTTGCAATTATTTTCGCTTTTAAAGCTACATAGTCAGAATCTTCGAAATAAGTTGAGCTTAAATCAATTTCTGGGCCAACATCTTCGACTGCACAGATTTCTTCGCAATAGACTCTAGATAAGGCATCAGGCACTATATGATTTTTCCCTTTACGGTGACTAACTGTAAATTTATACGCCTGTAATTTTAATACCCATCTGGCTAATCTACCACTTAAGTATGGCTGTCTCATAAGCCATACTAAACTTGAATGATCTGTTATAACTTCAAATTCTTGAAGTTCTAAGTAATATCTAAAGCGTTTAATCGCTTCGATTGATGCTAAGCATTCGCGCTTGGTTACGTTGTAGTTCCGTTGAGCATTGTTTAATTTCTTAGACATAAATGCCACTGGTTTTTCGTCACCTTCATCGGATATTTGAACTAAAACAGCACCGATACCGAAGTCGCTAGCATCGCAATGCACATAAAATTTCTTCCTGAAATCAAGATTTATCAAAACTGGAGCAGAAGTGAGAAAAATTTTGACGTTTTCAAAAGCTTTTTGAGCCTCGTCAGTCCAAAAAAACTTTTGTTTTGTTGAAAGAGTTTCCGTTATGGGAAAAGTAAGATCTGAAAAATTTTTCAAAAAACGTCTGTACCAACCTGCTAAGCCTAAGAAACCACGAACTTGTTTTAGATTTTTAGGTGCAGGCCATGACAGAATAGATTGAATTTTATCTGCATCCGTCGAAATACTTCCATTACCTATATTATAACCAAGATATTTCACTTGTGTGACGCAAAACTGACTTTTTCTGACATTAATAGTCAAGTTGGCTTTTTTTAAACTGGTACGCAATTCTTTTTAAAATTGAAAGATGGGTCTCAAAACTTTCCGATACAACACAAATATCGTCTAAATATCCAAAGACACAATGACGCAAGTCAGGTGGAATAATTTCATCAACGAGACGGGACATAGTTTGAGCCGCATTGCACAGTCCGAATGGCATAACATTGAACTGATACAATGGGCGACCTGGCACGGTAAATGCCGTTATATGCTTTGACTCTTCAGTGAGGCTGATCTGCCAAAAAGCATTTTTTAAATCTATCTTTGAAATTATGTTGGCTTTCGGAAGCCTAGCAAAAATACCTTCTATGCTCGGGAGAGGATATGCGTCTTTCTTAGTGACCTCATTAATTTTCCTTGCATCTAAGCACAGTCTTACTTTATTTGGCTTAATCGCCATTCTCATTGGGGAACTCCATCCGCTATTGGATTGTTCTATTACACCTAAATATAGCATTCTATCTATTTCTTCAAAAATTAATTTTTCGACCGCCGGTGACACGGGATAAAATCTTTGCTTGACAGGCTTCGCTTCTCCTACATCGATATGATGTTGGATTAGGTCAGTCTTTCCAAGACCTTGAGTTTCAAAATCGGGGAACATGGATTTAACCATTTCTAACTGATGTTGTTACTGTTGCGTTAAAGGATATAACTGTTTATCTAGTTCTTTCGAATCCACTTCAGAAATTAATTTTGTGTCATCAACTGATGTAATTATATTCGGTGCTAAATCAAATTTTTTCCAAAAATCTATTCCTAATATTAAACGTTGAGAGAGTGATGGAATTAAAAATAATTTTAATTTTTTAACTTTATTTTTATATTCAAGATCAACGTCTATCCAACCTAAAACTTTCTGTGACTTACCATCTGCAGTTTTGACCGTGGATCTAGTTGCATGAAAAAAATTCAAATGTGAAAAATCTTCATTTGCTAACTCCGAGCCTAAACAACTAATGTTAGCTCCTGTATCTAACAGACCGTATTCAGTTTTTTCTAAAAACGACACTTTTGCATAAAAGCGTTTATCATCATTACTGGTGACAATTGAATTGATTAGCAGTTTTTTTGTTTGCTTTAAGGCTTTCCAAAAATTACGCATTCGTAGTGTAGATCTTTTTACTTTATAATTTGAATTTGAAAAATCGTTAAAAATTCTTTTCTTTCCAGAAATATATTCATTTAATCACACGTGATATGGACGTATCGGTTGCAAAATTGGATTTAATTTATTTGTATTTAAATTGTCGCGTTTTAAAATTGTTACGTTTGAAAAATCATTCTCAATTGTCTGAGCATTCTCAATTCGTTTACTTAGCTAGCCGGCAATTGGTTATCTATAATTTTACTTGAACTTATCGGGTCGCCGTTCGGCTGTTTTTGAAGGTGCCCGCTTTGGAGTTTTCCGCTCGTTTCGCTAAACATCTATTGCATTGTGGCTTGTACGTGTTTTTTGCCCCACAACCATAGCAAAAAATTTTTCGGTCACAAAGGCAATCCTCCCAGTGATGACCCTCTTCATCACAGTTCCAACATTTAGAAACTGGTTGTTGCAAAGCATCAACTACAAATGGAGTTTCTTGTGAAAGTAATTCACCTTCGGCTGTTTCACTAAATTCGATTTCGTTAACATTACGTCGAGGTACAAAATTATTTGGCAAGTTCCTAGCTGACTGATTTCTTCTAAAGGCTTCATCAGATAAAAGATTTTCACGCATTTGACACAAGCTGCGCAAATGATCAACAGAAGAAATTCTGATATAAAGGAGTTCATGTCGTATATCTGGTCTCAAATTTCGGGTGATAATTTCTATCAAGTCGGAATCAGATATACGTACAGACAATCTATCAGTTATTGACAAAATCGCTTCATAGAAAGTTTCAAACGACTCTGTTGGTTTTTGCTTTCGGCTTCGTATCTCTTCCCTAATATCATAATCAGACTTAAAGTCTCGATATTGCTCTCTAATAGCATTGCAAAATGTATCCCAATTGATTTCGTTTCGCATTTGCTTATGGTATCGCCAGTACCATTCTCTGCCTTTACCGAAAAGTAAAATATGTAGATTATTACACAAAGCTTGGTAATCATTATTTAGTAAAGAAGATGTCAAAGATCGAATCCGATACAAAAATTCGTCGACACTTAAGCCGTTCATAGAACCATCAAATTTGACGTTCCAATTTTGAATGATTGATGTGATTTTTTCTGGACTCAATGTTGAGTGAAAATTGCTTTGACTATTCAAAAAATTTTGTCTGTTTATGTTCTCAGTATAGTGCTAAACACATTCGGTGCGAGCTGCGAGTGCGAGAGAAACCCGACCGAGATAGCACGATTTTCTCTATATGTTAAAGTAAGATATAAAATTGAGCTTTTATTAAACGTCATTTATAAAAGCTCTCGCAGTGCGATTGAATTGATTCTATTTTTCTGACGATTTTTAAAAAAGAAGAACAAGACCAAATACAAAAATTTAAATTTATTATTTGCGACTGAATTTTTTTATTTCAATTTGAAGTTTAAATAATTTTGAAAACAAATACGTTTTTATTTTTCGTTTTTTATTTTCATTTGTTTTCAATTTTCATAAAAAAAAACTTTCTCGCAACGAGTTGATTGTGTTATGGTTCTATTCGGTCTGAAATTGCCAAATAGCCGAGTTTCCAGAAATGATCAAACACAAATTAAATCAAGTAACAAGGTACCAAATTGTGCACTAAACTTATGCGAAATTTAAATTTGAAATTTATTTAACGGAGAACAGACTTTACAGAAGGCTTAGAATGTCTTGGGATGTGTGGAGACACATATCTAATTTTCAAGCTGCTCTTTACAATGTGCAAATAGACAAGCATAAATCAAAAATATTTAAGATTAGTCTTACAAAATATGCGTTAACTAAACTTACAATTAAAGATAAATCGAGTGTTGTATGAAAGATACGTGGCTGCCCCACGTTGGGCGCCAAAATTTTTGTAATGTACTGGTTGAGCATAATATGAAAATGCCTATGAGTTCAGGTAGCAGAAGAGATCGAGGGCGGGAGCCATTAATGCCACTAGCTTCAGTCGTTGGGGGAGTTCGTGACCAATTCCGCCTACACTAACACCATATACAAAAAAATATTATTATAGACTCCCTAAAAAAAATTAACTTAAATGGGCCTGCACGACCATATGCAAAACCAAGCCCCAATGGTCATGTTTAATAATTGAAAACAACTGAAAATATCCGTATCGATACCATTAATTTTACTGAAATATCTCCAAGATAGTCTGGAAGATATGCGCTTAAAACCCGCCCTACCATTGGTCATATCGCGCCTACATATTTGTATATGACCCCGTAAAAAACCTACTTATCCATACCCTGCCATATCACTCAAAGGAAACTAAATTGTATTTATTTCAACACTTTATATAATTATAATTTATTCATATCAAAAGAATAATTTATTATTAACATATTTTATAAAGTATTGCCTCAAGACATCTTTTTAAAAACAGATTTAATTTAACAAAATGCTTTTCTTATTGTGAGTTTCCGAAATCATTCAACGATTTACTCAAAAATATTCAATTCATATTATGGAGTAAAAAGCTTTATGATTTAGTAAACAAAAATAGTAGCAAAATTATGGTACTAAAATTTTATCTTTAGGTATAGATTTTAATATCATTAGACTTCAAATAAATTTCTGATTTTCTAACATTCAATTTAAATCTTAATTAATTTAAATTTTAGTTAAATTCATTTTTATTAAATTTTTATAGTAATTTAAAGTTAATTGAAACACAATTTCCTTAACTCTTATTTATCAAAGCAAAATTTCTCACTAAAACCATTTTGACTACAACAGCAACTCTATCAACAATATAAATTGAATTTATTGAGAGAAAGATCGCTTACGCTACTCTTTCTCCATCAAAAATGTTCGTAAAAACACTCAAGTGCAAAACTCTACACTTTATAACAAGAGAAAGCGTGAGCGAGCTTTTGTACTCACTATGAAAAAATGGTTGTTGTTGTAATCTAAATAATTTTTTTTTTTGTTTAGATAAAAATCAACTAATTATTTTGATTTTAATCAAAATTATTATCGCGAATTCATTTTTTAATTTATGTGTTATTTATATGAAATTTAATTATAATAAGAGACTCACTTTGGGTTTAGAAATGCTGCAATCCATCGATGAAGGCCTTCAAGATGATGTAGAGCATTGGCTAAAATCTAAGCTTTCATGGCTGAGCAAATAATAAACTTATGTAGAGATAAGATTGCCTAGGATAGTAGTGGTAACAAAAAATGGCTAAAGCACTGAATCCTGGCTAAATGCCAATAGTCAACAAATTTTGACTTTTTAAAAAAATTTTCTTTTATGAAATGAAATTGATTTTTTTTTTGTTTTTCTTTCAAATTTAAATATGTATTTAAAACTATTAGTATGCACAATTTATAAGAATAGGGAAATTTTAGCTCTAATGCCAATTTATATAGATGCAACTAGATTTAAGATTTTAAATATTGATTAAGTATGTAATACACTGTATTTACTTCAAAACTTGCGGTTTTTTGTTTTTGCTTTATTGTTTTTCTTTTATACTACAACTTATGTATATGTACTTTTAATTTCTTGTAACTTATGTGCCTAATTTAATTCACTGTTTTACTCAATTTTTCTTTATGTTTTTCACGATTTTTTTATGTATCTTAACTTAGTATTATTTGACTATTTTTTTATGGGCTCAATGCCAAATTTTAGGGGACACTTTTTGATTATTTTTTAATCTCAATTTTAGCATTTTTGCACTGTTTTTCTTTCTAATTTTACATTTAACGCGATGTTTTGCCCGAACGCCAAATTAACAAACTAACGCTGGTTTTATGTTGATACCGTGCTGACAACTAAGTTGAAGATGATGTTGAAGATCAAGGGTTTGGTTGAAGTTTATACTCCCGCTATGTTTGATGAGAGCAAAATGACAAACCATGGAACTGGAACAATTAATTGGTCTGTAGAGCATGAGAGCCGTTTGTGACCGTAACCACATTAAAAGTTTCAGTTCTCTTTATGAAAATAATGTTGATATATTCTGGATTCTGAAGATTGTATAGGGATGATTTTTCATCAAATAGCATATTTCAAAAAATTATGTTCCCGTAAAAAGATATGAACACAATTGTTAGGAAATAATATTCATGTTGAGAACTTCCAATTGGCTTTATTGCCGCAATGTAGTCAAATTTTCTAGAAACTTGGAAAATAATAAATAGAATCACTTGAAAATGATAAATAACGCGTTCAGCGTGAAAAAATCTGAATTTTATTCAAAATTCATGAATACTTTATCAAAAAAGTTTAATGATTTCCTAAAACTTACTTGATTTTTTCCAGTCAAATTATTTGAATTTTAGTATATAGAATTTTCTTTCTACAACACAACTTTTCGGCACAGCAACTCGATGAAAAAGAAAGTTCAAAAATTTCTCTCAGTTTAGCTAACCTATGCTCTCACTGAATACAAAAAATAACTTTGCATTAATGCTTCAACATATGTTCAATGAAGGCAGTACTGCCAAATTGTATGAAAACGGTGTATGTACCAACTAAATATGATAATTATGTTAAGGCTAAAACACAATCAACAAATTTACAGAATTGTTCATTACAAAACCAGATAATGTTTTGGTTCTAACCAAAATATTAGATGGAAATTGAACAATTATTGTCGGATGTCTTTCGCATGGAAAGTACCCACTAAGTTTCCTTGTAAATCTTCTATGATATAATAATGATTTCCTGTTTTCTCACGAACGCGAGCTTTAACAAATACTGGGCCAAGTTTCTTATTAAAATTTTTCGCGAAACTACTTTGTACAAAATTACGTCGAAATATCTCTTGTCCTTTTTTGAAAGAAACTGGACGAGAACGAAGATTGTATGTTTTCACATTTTGGTCATAAGCTTTCGATATATTTTGTCGAATATCTTTACGTAATAAGGACATTTTGTTATCACGGTTTAGTCTGCATGATGGCTCGTCAAGAAGGTTAAGGTTTTTCAAGAGTGTATAAGTTGATCCATGTGTGATCATTTCAAATCCGAATAATGCATGATATGGGGAACAGTTGATAGATTGATGAAGTGAATTTCTTAAAGCGCAACTTATAGCTGTCAGATTTTCGTCCCACTGACGGTGATCATCCTTAAGGTAAGCTCTAATTGCTGCAATCAGAGAACGGTTTACGCGTTCTGACGCATTAGACTGAGGTGAATATAAAGCAGTGTAAACATGTTTTATACCGAATTTCGTTAGAAATGCATTGAAATCATTTGCTTTAAATTGAGAACCGTTGTCACTTATAAGGAGTTCTGGCACTCCATAGACATGAAAAATGTTTTTTAAAAGATACTTCTGAATTGTTGCTGAACAAAACTTTTTTAGCGGACGCAACGAATGGAATTTGGTCATATGGTCTACAACTATCAATAATCCTATATTGCCAAGTTTACTTCGCGGATATGGCCCTAATTAATCAACATACATACGTTGAAATGGTCTTGCAGACTGAGCTTGTGCTCCCATCGGTGGTTTTAAAATAATATTTGTCGCTTTTGTAGATTTACAAATTTCGCAGTCCCTAACAAAGTTTCGTACATCTCGTACCATACCTGGCCAAAAAAAAATTCTTTTCAAAAGGTTTAAAGTTTTAACAATGCCTCCATGGGCTGAAATGACTGGGTCATGTGCTCTTTTAAGTACCTGCAGACGAAGCTTCTCAGGAATCCACAATTTCCATGCTGTATTTTCTTGGTCAACTTCACCAGAATAATGTTCTGTTCTAAAATAAACATACTTGTCCATGATTTTCAAATTAGGAAATTTTCCTTCATTTGCAATTATTTTCGCTTTTAAAGCTACATAGTCAGAATCTTCGAAATAAGTTGAGCTTAAATCAATTTCTGGGCCAACATCTTCGACTGCACAGATTTCTTCGCAATAGACTCTAGATAAGGCATCAGGCACTATATGATTTTTCCCTTTACGGTGACTAACTGTAAATTTATACGCCTGTAATTTTAATACCCATCTGGCTAATCTACCACTTAAGTATGGCTGTCTCATAAGCCATACTAAACTTGAATGATCTGTTATAACTTCAAATTCTTGAAGTTCTAAGTAATATCTAAAGCGTTTAATCGCTTCGATTGATGCTAAGCATTCGCGCTTGGTTACGTTGTAGTTCCGTTGAGCATTGTTTAATTTCTTAGACATAAATGCCACTGGTTTTTCGTCACCTTCATCGGATATTTGAACTAAAACAGCACCGATACCGAAGTCGCTAGCATCGCAATGCACATAAAATTTCTTCCTGAAATCAAGATTTATCAAAACTGGAGCAGAAGTGAGAAAAATTTTGACGTTTTCAAAAGCTTTTTGAGCCTCGTCAGTCCAAAAAAACTTTTGTTTTGTTGAAAGAGTTTCCGTTATGGGAAAAGTAAGATCTGAAAAATTTTTCAAAAAACGTCTGTACCAACCTGCTAAGCCTAAGAAACCACGAACTTGTTTTAGATTTTTAGGTGCAGGCCATGACAGAATAGATTGAATTTTATCTGCATCCGTCGAAATACTTCCATTACCTATATTATAACCAAGATATTTCACTTGTGTGACGCAAAACTGACTTTTTCTGACATTAATAGTCAAGTTGGCTTTTTTTAAACTGGTACGCAATTCTTTTTAAAATTGAAAGATGGGTCTCAAAACTTTCCGATACAACACAAATATCGTCTAAATATCCAAAGACACAATGACGCAAGTCAGGTGGAATAATTTCATCAACGAGACGGGACATAGTTTGAGCCGCATTGCACAGTCCGAATGGCATAACATTGAACTGATACAATGGGCGACCTGGCACGGTAAATGCCGTTATATGCTTTGACTCTTCAGTGAGGCTGATCTGCCAAAAAGCATTTTTTAAATCTATCTTTGAAATTATGTTGGCTTTCGGAAGCCTAGCAAAAATACCTTCTATGCTCGGGAGAGGATATGCGTCTTTCTTAGTGACCTCATTAATTTTCCTTGCATCTAAGCACAGTCTTACTTTATTTGGCTTAATCGCCATTCTCATTGGGGAACTCCATCCGCTATTGGATTGTTCTATTACACCTAAATATAGCATTCTATCTATTTCTTCAAAAATTAATTTTTCGACCGCCGGTGACACGGGATAAAATCTTTGCTTGACAGGCTTCGCTTCTCCTACATCGATATGATGTTGGATTAGGTCAGTCTTTCCAAGACCTTGAGTTTCAAAATCGGGGAACATGGATTTAACCATTTCTAACTGATGTTGTTACTGTTGCGTTAAAGGATATAACTGTTTATCTAGTTCTTTCGAATCCACTTCAGAAATTAATTTTGTGTCATCAACTGATGTAATTATATTCGGTGCTAAATCAAATTTTTTCCAAAAATCTATTCCTAATATTAAACGTTGAGAGAGTGATGGAATTAAAAATAATTTTAATTTTTTAACTTTATTTTTATATTCAAGATCAACGT
Source organism: Calliopum simillimum (assembly GCA_951812925.1). Classification (NCBI taxonomy): domain Eukaryota; kingdom Metazoa; phylum Arthropoda; class Insecta; order Diptera; family Lauxaniidae; genus Calliopum; species Calliopum simillimum. Next base: position 13,054 of record CATOTO010000135.1, on the reverse strand, counting down.
CTATCCAACCTAAAACTTTCTGTGACTTACCATCTGCAGTTTTGACCGTGGATCTAGTTGCATGAAAAAAATTCAAATGTGAAAAATCTTCATTTGCTAACTCCGAGCCTAAACAACTAATGTTAGCTCCTGTATCTAACAGACCGTATTCAGTTTTTTCTAAAAACGACACTTTTGCATAAAAGCGTTTATCATCATTACTGGTGACAATTGAATTGATTAGCAGTTTTTTTGTTTGCTTTAAGGCTTTCCAAAAATTACGCATTCGTAGTGTAGATCTTTTTACTTTATAATTTGAATTTGAAAAATCATTAAAAATTCTTTTCTTTCCAGAAATATATTCATTTAATCACACGTGATATGGACGTATCGGTTGCAAAATTGGATTTAATTTATTTGTATTTAAATTGTCGCGTTTTAAAATTGTTACGTTTGAAAAATCATTCTCAATTGTCTGAGCATTCTCAATTCGTTTACTTAGCTAGCCGGCAATTGGTTATCTATAATTTTACTTGAACTTATCGGGTCGCCGTTCGGCTGTTTTTGAAGGTGCCCGCTTTGGAGTTTTCCGCTCGTTTCGCTAAACATCTATTGCATTGTGGCTTGTACGTGTTTTTTGCCCCACAACCATAGCAAAAAATTTTTCGGTCACAAAGGCAATCCTCCCAGTGATGACCCTCTTCATCACAGTTCCAACATTTAGAAACTGGTTGTTGCAAAGCATCAACTACAAATGGAGTTTCTTGTGAAAGTAATTCACCTTCGGCTGTTTCACTAAATTCGATTTCGTTAACATTACGTCGAGGTACAAAATTATTTGGCAAGTTCCTAGCTGACTGATTTCTTCTAAAGGCTTCATCAGATAAAAGATTTTCACGCATTTGACACAAGCTGCGCAAATGATCAACAGAAGAAATTCTGATATAAAGGAGTTCATGTCGTATATCTGGTCTCAAATTTCGGGTGATAATTTCTATCAAGTCGGAATCAGATATACGTACAGACAATCTATCAGTTATTGACAAAATCGCTTCATAGAAAGTTTCAAACGACTCTGTTGGTTTTTGCTTTCGGCTTCGTATCTCTTCCCTAATATCATAATCAGACTTAAAGTCTCGATATTGCTCTCTAATAGCATTGCAAAATGTATCCCAATTGATTTCGTTTCGCATTTGCTTATGGTATCGCCAGTACCATTCTCTGCCTTTACCGAAAAGTAAAATATGTAGATTATTACACAAAGCTTGGTAATCATTATTTAGTAAAGAAGATGTCAAAGATCGAATCCGATACAAAAATTCGTCGACACTTAAGCCGTTCATAGAACCATCAAATTTGACGTTCCAATTTTGAATGATTGATGTGATTTTTTCTGGACTCAATGTTGAGTGAAAATTGCTTTGACTATTCAAAAAATTTTGTCTGTTTATGTTCTCAGTATAGTGCTAAACACATTCGGTGCGAGCTGCGAGTGCGAGAGAAACCCGACCGAGATAGCACGATTTTCTCTATATGTTAAAGTAAGATATAAAATTGAGCTTTTATTAAACGTCATTTATAAAAGCTCTCGCAGTGCGATTGAATTGATTCTATTTTTCTGACGATTTTTAAAAAAGAAGAACAAGACCAAATACAAAAATTTAAATTTATTATTTGCGACTGAATTTTTTTATTTCAATTTGAAGTTTAAATAATTTTGAAAACAAATACGTTTTTATTTTTCGTTTTTATACCCTACACCCAGGGTATATTCACTTTGTCCTTCCGTTTGTAACGCAGAGAAGGAGGCGTGGCAGGTATAGAAAAGTATATATATTCTTGATCAGCGTCACCTCCTGAGTCGATATAGCCATGTCCGTCTGTCTGGCTGGCTGGCTGGGTGGCTGGCTGGCTGGCTGGCTGGCTGGCTGGCAGGCTGGGTGGCTGGCTGTGTGTTGAAATACACTTTTTGCGAAAACTGAGCAAGATAATTCAATGAAATTTAGTACACTGCCTCCGTCGTCAAAGTTAGCTCGGGGGATTGAAAATGAGCAAAATCGGTCAACGGACACGCCTACCACCCATACAAAAATTATATTCAAAATGCAATTTTAGGAGTATTTTTCACGACAATGCAACCACAATACATATAAGTACTACGAATTGTAAGCGCAAGCTCTGATAAAAAACTGAGCGAATCCGGACAAGAGGGCGTGGCACCTTCCATATAAGCAAAAGCTTCAAAACGCTATACTGAAAGCGTTTTTTGAGATATTCGAACCAACTTTGACTCAGACACTAAAAATTATAAATGAAAGCTCTCAGCAAAAATTGGTTGAAATCGTACAAGGGGGCGTGGCACCTCCCATATAAGCAAAAGTTTCAAAATGATATACTGAAAAAGTTTTTTGAGATAATCCAACTAAATTTCACTCTGACACTAAAAACTATAAATGCAAGCTCTGAACAAAAACTGGGTGTACTCGCACAAGAGGGCGTGGCACCTCCCATATAAGCAAAAGCTTCAAAACGCTATACTGAAAGCGTTTTTTGAGATATTCGAACCAACTTTGACTCAGACACTAGAAATTATAAATGAAAGCTCTCAGCAAAAATTGGGTGAAATCAGACAAGGGGGCGTGGCACCTCCCATATAAGCAAAAGATTCAAAATGCTATACTGAAAGAGTTTTTTGAGATAATCCAACAAAATTTCACTCTGACACTAAAAACTATAAATGCAAGCTCTGAACAAAAACTGGGTGTACTCGGACAAGAGGGAGTGGCACCTCCCATATAAGCAAAATTTTCAAAATACTGCAGTGTAGGGTATTTATTTTTTGGCCAGGCCAAAATTTGCACCCTTACTAGTTTATTTTCATTTGTTTTCAATTTTCATAAAAAAAAACTTTCTCGCAACGAGTTGATTGTGTTATGGTTCTATTCGGTCTGAAATTGCCAAATAGCCGAGTTTCCAGAAATGATCAAACACAAATTAAATCAAGTAACAAGGTACCAAATTGTGCACTAAACTTATGCGAAATTTAAATTTGAAATTTATTTAACGGAGAACAGACTTTACAGAAGGCTTAGAATGTCTTGGGATGTGTGGAGACACATATCTAATTTTCAAGCTGCTCTTTACAATGTGCAAATAGACAAGCATAAATCAAAAATATTTAAGATTAGTCTTACAAAATATGCGTTAACTAAACTTACAATTAAAGATAAATCGAGTGTTGTATGAAAGATACGTGGCTGCCCCACGTTGGGCGCCAAAATTTTTGTAATGTACTGGTTGAGCATAATATGAAAATGCCTATGAGTTCAGGTAGCAGAAGAGATCGAGGGCGGGAGCCATTAATGCCACTAGCTTCAGTCGTTGGGGGAGTTCGTGACCAATTCCGCCTACACTAACACCATATACAAAAAAATATTATTATAGACTCCCTAAAAAAAATTAACTTAAATGGGCCTGCACGACCATATGCAAAACCAAGCCCCAATGGTCATGTTTAATAATTGAAAACAACTGAAAATATCCGTATCGATACCATTAATTTTACTGAAATATCTCCAAGATAGTCTGGAAGATATGCGCTTAAAACCCGCCCTACCATTGGTCATATCGCGCCTACATATTTGTATATGACCCCGTAAAAAACCTACTTATCCATACCCTGCCATATCACTCAAAGGAAACTAAATTGTATTTATTTCAACACTTTATATAATTATAATTTATTCATATCAAAAGAATAATTTATTATTAACATATTTTATAAAGTATTGCCTCAAGACATCTTTTTAAAAACAGATTTAATTTAACAAAATGCTTTTCTTATTGTGAGTTTCCGAAATCATTCAACGATTTACTCAAAAATATTCAATTCATATTATGGAGTAAAAAGCTTTATGATTTAGTAAACAAAAATAGTAGCAAAATTATGGTACTAAAATTTTATCTTTAGGTATAGATTTTAATATCATTAGACTTCAAATAAATTTCTGATTTTCTAACATTCAATTTAAATCTTAATTAATTTAAATTTTAGTTAAATTCATTTTTATTAAATTTTTATATTAATTTAAAGTTAATTGAAACACAATTTCCTTAACTCTTATTTATCAAAGCAAAATTTCTCACTAAAACCATTTTGACTACAACAGCAACTCTATCAACAATATAAATTGAATTTATTGAGAGAAAGATCGCTTACGCTACTCTTTCTCCATCAAAAAATGTTCATAAAAACACTCAAGTGCAAAACTCTACACTTTATAACAAGAGAAAGCGTGAGCGAGCTTTTGTACTCACTATTAAACTAGTAAGGGTGTAAATTTTGGCCTGGCCAAAAAATAAATACCCTACACTGCAGTATTTTGAAAATTTTGCTTATGTGAGAGGAGCCACGCCCTCTTGTCCGAGTACACCCAGTTTTTGTTCAGAGCTTGCATTTATAGTTTTTAGTGTCAGAGTGAAATTTAGTTGGATTATCTCAAAAAACTTTTTCAGTATAGCATTTTGAAACTTTTGCTTATATGGGAGGTGCCACGCCCCCTTGTACGATTTGAACCAATTTTCGCTGAGAGCTTTCATTTATAATTTTTAGTGTCTGAGTCGAAGTTGGTTCGAATATCTCAAAAAACGCTTTCAGTATAGCGTTTTGAAGCTTTTGCTTGTATGGGAGGTGCCACGCCCTCTTGTCCGAATTCGCTCAGTTTTTTATCAGAGCTTGCGCTTACAATTTGTAGTACTTGTGTGTATTGTGGTTGCATTGTCGTGAAAAATACTCCTAAAATTGCATTTTGAATATAATTTTTGTATGGGCGGTAGGCGTGTCTGTTGACCGATTTTGCTCATTTTCAATCCCCCGAGCTAACTTTGACGACGGAGGCAGTGTACCAAATTTCATTGAATTATCTTGCTCAGTTTTCCCAAAAAGTGTATTTCAACACACAGCCAGCCACCCAGCCAGCCAGCCAGCCAGCCAGCCAGCCAGCCACCCAGCCAGCCAGCCAGACAGACGGACATGGCTATATCGACTCAGGAGGTGACGCTGATCAAGAATATATATACTTTTCTATATCTGCCACGCCTCCTTCTCTGCGTTACAAACGGAAGGACAAAGTGAATATACCCTGGGTGTAGGGTATAAAAATGGTTGTTGTTGTAATCTAAATAATTTTTTTTTTTTGTTTAGATAAAAATCAACTAATTATTTTGATTTTAATCTTAATTATTTTCGCGAATTCATTTTTTAATTTATGTGTTATTTGTATGAAATTTAATTATAATAAGAGACTCACTTTGGGTTTAGAAATGCTGCAATCCATCGATGAAGGCCTTCAAGATGATGTAGAGCATTGGCTAAAATCTAAGCTTTCATGGCTGAGCAAATAATAAACTTATGTAGAGATAAGATTGCATAGGATAGTAGTGGTGACAAAAAATGGCTAAAGCACTGAATCCTGGCTAAATGTCAACAAATTTTGACTTTTTAAAAAAATTTTCTTTTATGAAATGAAATTGATTTTTTTTTGTTTTTCTTTCAAATTTAAATATTTAAAAATTTTAGCTCTAATGGCAGCAAGGGCGTACGCAGGATTTCATCTAGGGGGGGGGCAAAACTAAAAATTTTGCGAATCTTTTTTTTTTTTGAATGAATATGATATATTTGTAACTCTAAAGCTAGAGCTAGGGGGGCAGCTTCCCCCCTGCCCCCCCTTGCGTACGCCCATGAATGGCAATTTATATAGATGCAACTAGATTTAAGATTTTAAATATTGATTAAGTATGTAATACACTGTATTTACTTCAAAACTTGCGGTTTTTATACCCTACACCCAGGGTATATTCACTTTGTCCTTCCGTTTGTAACGCAGAGAAGGAGGCGTGGCAGGTATAGAAAAGTATATATATTCTTGATCAGCGTCACCTCCTGAGTCGATATAGCCATGTCCGTCTGTCTGGCTGGCTGGCTGGGTGGCTGGCTGGCTGGCTGGCTGGCTGGCTGGCTGGCTGGGTGGCTGGCTGTGTGTTGAAATACACTTTTTGGGAAAACTGAGCAAGATATTTCAATGAAAATTGGTGCACTGCCTCCGTCGTCAAAGTTAGCTCGGGGGATTGAAAATGAGCAAAATCAGTCAACGGACACGCCTACCGCCCATACAAAAATTATATTCAAAATGCAATTTTAGGAGTATTTTTCACGACAATGCAACCACAATACACATAAGTACTACGAATTGTAAGCGCAAGCTCTGATAAAAATTTGAGCGAATTCGGACGAGAGGGCGTGGCACCTCCCATATAAGCAAAAGCTTCAAAACGCTATACTGAAAGCGGTTTTTGAGATATTCGAACCAAGTTTGACTCAGACACTAAGAATTATAAATGAAAGCTCTCAGCAAAAATTGGGTGAAATCAGACAAGGGGGGGTGGCACCTCCCATATAAGCAAAAGATTCAAAATGCTATACTGAAAGAGTTTTTTGAGATAATCCAACTAAATTTCACTCTGACACTAAAAACTATAAATGCAAGCTCTGAACAAAAACTGGGTGTACTCGGACAAGAGGGCGTGGCACCTCCCATATAAGCAAACTTTTCAAAATACTGCAGTGTAGGGTATTTATTTTTTGGCCAGGCCAAAATTTACACCCTTACTAGTTTGTTTTTGTTTTTTTGTTTTTCTTTTATACTGCAACTTATGTATATGTACTTTTAATTACTTGTAACTTATGTGCCTAATTTAATTCACTGTTTTACTCAATTTTTCTTTATGTTTTTCACGATTTTTTTATGTATCTTAACTTAGTATTATTTGACTATTTTTTTATGGGCTCAATGCCAAATTTTAGGGGACACTTTTTGATTATTTTTATACCCTACACCCAGGGTATATTCACTTTGTCCTTCCGTTTGTAACGCAGAGAAGGAGGCGTGGCAGATATAGAAAAGTATATATATTCTTGATCAGCGTCACCTCCTGAGTCGATATAGCCATGTCCGTCTGTCTGGCTGGCTGGCTGGCTGGCTGGGTGGCTGGCTGGCTGGGTGGCTGGCTGGCTGTGTGTTGAAATACACTTTTTGGGAAAACTGAGCAAGATAATTCAATGAAATTTGGTACACTGCCTCCGTCGTCAAAGTTAGCTCGGGGGATTGAAAATGAGCAAAATCGGTCAACAGACACGCCTACCGCCCATACAAAAATTATATTCAAAATGCAATTTTAGGAGTATTTTTCACGACAATGCAACCACAATACACATAAGTACTACAAATTGTAAGCGCAAGCTCTGATAAAAAACTGAGCGAATTCGGACAAGAGGGCGTGGCACCTCCCATACAAGCAAAAGCTTCAAAACGCTATACTGAAAGCGTTTTTTGAGATATTCGAACCAACTTCGACTCAGACACTAAAAATTATAAATGAAAGCTCTCAGCAAAAATTGGTTGAAATCGTACAAGGGGGCGTGGCCCCTCCTATATAAGCAAAAGTTTAAAAATGCTATACTGAAAAAGTTTTTTGAGATAATCCAACTAAATTTCACTCTGACACTAAAAACTATAAATGCAAGCTCTGAACAAAAACTGGGTGTACTCGGACAAGAGGGCGTGGCACCTCTCATATAAGCAAAATTTTCAAAATACTGCAGTGTAGGGTATTTATTTTTTGGCCAGGCCAAAATTTACACCCTTACTAGTTTAATCTAAATTTTAGCATTTTTGCACTGTTTTTCTTTCTAATTTTACATTTAATGCGATGTTTTGCTCGAACGCCAAATTGACAAACTAACGCTGGTTTTATGTTGATACCGTACTGACAACTAAGTTGAAGATGATGTTGAAGATCAAGGGTTTGGTTGAAGTTTATACTCCCGCTATGTTTGATGAGAGCAAAATGACAAACCATGGAACTGGAACAATTAATTGGTCTGTAGAGCATGAGAGCCGTTTGTGGCCGTAACCACATTAAAAATTTCAGTTCTCTTTATGAAAATAATGTTGATATATTCTGGATTCTGAAGATTGTATAGGGATGATTTTTCATATTTCAAAAAATTATGTTCCCGTAAAAAGGTATGAACACAATTGTTAGGAAATAATATTCATGTTGAGAACTTCCAATGGCTTTATTGCCGCAATGTAGTCAAATTTTCTAGAAACTTGGAGAATAATAAATAGAATCATTGATTTTTTCCAGTCAAATTATTTGAATTTTAGTATATAGAATTTTCTTTCTACAACACAACTTTTTGGCATAGCAACTCGATGAAAAAGGAAGTTCAAAAATTTCTCTCAGTTTAGCCAACCTATGCTCTCACTGAATACAAAAAATAACTTTGCATTCATGCTTCAACATATGTTCAATGAAGGCAGTACTGCCAAATTGTATGAAAACGGTGTTTGTACCAACTAAATATGATAATTATGTTAAGGCTAAAACACAATCAACAAATTTACAGAATTGTTCATTCCAATAGTTTCTTGACAAATGGAGAGTGCTTACCTATTTTTATAGTTTTCTCAGAGGCGAAAAAGTTACTTTATTATACCCTACACCCAGGGTATATTCACTTTGTCCTTCCGTTTGTAACGCAGAGAAGGAGGCGTGGCAGGTATAGAAAAGTATATATATTCTTGATCAGCGTCACCTCCTGAGTCGATATAGCCATGTCCGTCTGTCTGGCTGGCTGGCTGGGTGGCTGGCTGGCTGGCTGGCTGGCTGGCTGGCTGGCTGGGTGGCTGGCTGTGTGTTGAAATACACTTTTTGGGAAAACTGAGCAAGATAATTCAATGAAATTTGGTACACTGCCTCCGTCGTCAAAGTTAGCTCGGGGGATTGAAAATGAGCAAAATCGGTTAACGGACACGCCTACCGCCCATACAAAAATTATATTCAAAATGCAATTATAAGAGTATTTTTCACGTCAATGCAACCACAATACACATAAATACTACGAATTGTAAGCGCAAGCTCTGATAAAAAACTGAGCGAATTCGGACAAGAGGGCGTGGCACCTCCCATATAAGCAAAAGCTTCAAAACGCTATACTGAAAGCGTTTTTTGAGATATTCGAACCAACTTTGACTCAGACACTAAAAATTATAAATGAAAGCTCTCAGCAAAAATTGGTTGAAATCGTACAAGGGGGCGTGGCACCTCCCATATAAGCAAAAGATTCAAAATGCTATACTGAAAGAGTTTTTTGAGATAATCCAACTAAATTTCACTCTGACACTAAAAACTATAAATGTAAGCTCTGAACAAAAACTGGGTGTACTCGGACAAGAGGGCGTGGCACCTCCCATATAAGCAAAATTTTCAAAATACTGCAGTGTAGGGTATTTAATTTTTGGCCAGGCCAAAATTTACACCCTTTCTAGTTTTTATGTACCTATTTGAAATAGGGATTTTCAATAATAAATGAAACATTGTTTTACAAATGAAAAACACCATTTTATTCCCCGACCTTTGCTAAATATCTCTAAAAAAAAACATTTTTACGAAATCTTTACTAGTTGTTATAAAACATCATTTTGTTAAAGCCTTTTTTACGTTTAATTTCTTAGGTGGCTCAGTTGAGAAATTTTTGCCCATATGCCACATATATTATATCAAAGTGTTTGTATGGATTTCAGCTATAGGTTAAAAGGCATAAATCCACCACTCGGGTGATTACTATTGAGCCGAACGTCATAAAAGGCGAAAAATATCACTTTTTTTGGGAATTTTCAGCTCTAACTTACCAAAAGTGCATTCAAAAATGCTGATTTGATAGTGAAAGAGTAGATATGGATTAAACGAACAAAACCTCACCACTAATTGAAATAAAACTTAGTTAACTTACGAGATATATTGAAAAAACCACATAATTCAAGATGCAAAATTCAAACGGCCTTTTCTCGAAAACTAGAGCCAATTTGAACAAACTGAGCCAAATGGTATTTTATGTTGGCCTATACTTTCACCTCGCAGAGTCAAATCCGAGTAAACTTTTGTTGACCAAATTTTGTTCCATAGTGTAATCAAACTTTAATGCAAATGTCGTTTATTCTAAATATATTCCATTGAATTGAAGCAGAGAATTTCTACAAAATAGTGCAGTTATTAAGTAAGTCACTTCTTAACATTTTAACACTCGTTATGTCTTACTATCTACTATGTATTTTAAAATTCACGCAGAAAAAATTCAAATGTAACTGTGCAACTAAACAGCCCGAGTATGAGTAATTTTACAAGAATTTGAGATTTCAAATGATGTTCATGAGAAAGGATGCAATGCAAAATTATTTCGCTTTGTTTCTCAAAGGGATAGAGATGATACTTCCAAGTTTCTTTGAAGGACTATTGCAAAAGAGTTGGTTACCAAAAAGACATTAACTATTTGGCAGCGCCTAATCGCATACTATCATAATCCTCACCGTACTATGAGGATCTTAAAAATCGTAATATTGAAGTGTTCTGCGGTGAATTATGCAGCATTATTCGATATACATACTTTATACTATTATTATATACTCGTACGTACTGATTTTGAAATGAAAATAAATAAATATTAATTATAACTGTCAGTTAGAGTTTTTTATAAGACGTTAAAAATCTATATTGCTAACCAAAATCGTAAGGAATCTAATTGGTTATATACAGGTTATAAATGATAAGTGCGAAAGAGACAATTATAGTAACTTACAGTAATAAAAACACATGTGACAGAAAGGGATACAAAGTCACACGCATAGAAGATTATGAGTTAGATTTATCCCAACGCTCTGTACAAACTAATTGAAAGTTTTTAGATTTATAACCAATACTTTCAGCAGCTATAACACATAAATAATGAGTTATATAATTGCTACGTTCTTACAGGGTCATATCTCACACACACACACCACACACGACACAGTGATATAACAACCACGATAGTATTACAGTAAGAATAAGTCATTTAACCTACCGTATAAGGATATAGCTGTGCACAGTTTCATATAGTATTATGTTGTGTTCCCATAGGTAGGAATGTCAAATATAAGATCATTTCTTATATTAATCACCCATTAGTCCCCAAAATGGTTAGCACACATTAGTTCTCGACCCACGGCCCTTATTGTATAACACAGACCTTAAATTCTAACAAACAAATAAAAAATTCAGTTTATGTGACTTTCTTTTTTCCTTTTTCTTTTAACATAACAATTTTTTATACCCTACACCCAGGGTATATTCACTTTGTCCTTCCGTTTGTAACGCAGAGAAGGAGGCGTGGCAGATATAGAAAAGTATATATATTCTTGATCAGCGTCACCTCCTGAGTCGATATAGCCATGTCCGTCTGTCAGGCTGGGTGGCTGGCTGACTGTGTGTGGAAATACATTTTTTTTGAGAAAACTTAGCAAGATAATTCAATGAAATTCGGTGCACAGCCTTCGTGGTCAAAGATAGATTGGGGGATTGAAAATGAGCGAAATCGGTCAACGGACACGCCTACCAACCATACAAAAAATATCTTAAAAATGCAAATTTTGGAGTATTTTTCACAACAATGCAACCAAAATACACATAAATACAACGACTTGTCAGCACAAGCTCTGAGCAAAAAACTAGTCGAATTCGGACAAGAGGGCATGGCACCTCTCATATAAGCAAAAGCTTCAAAACGCTTTACTGAAAGTGTTTTTGAGATTAATCGAACTAGATTTGACTTAGACGCTAAAAAACTATAAATGCAAGCTTTAAAAAAAAAACTGGATAAAATCGGATAAGAGGGCGTGACACCTCCCATATAAGCAAAATTTTCCAAATAGGCTTCTCATATATAGGTTTCTGTCACATTATAACACCACAAAATTGTGGCTAAAATGGTTTTTGAGGTCGCTCATTGTGAATTCGGTATCATCTTTTTTTTTAAACAAAATGGCGGATCCAAAATGGCGGACAGTTTTCACGACAAAATTTTGGCCTATGGGAGGTGGGCTCGCCCTAGATTTGATCCTGGCCCATTTTCACCAAATAACTTAATGATATCTATGCTAACTCAGATATTAAATATTATTGTTGTACCTTAAATATTTATGAAGTCATGGCGATTCCAAATTTTTGGTTATATGGAAGGTGGGGCGTGTTGTTGACCCGATCACGTTCAATTTCACGAAGTGAATCTAATGCCATCTATGCTATCTCAGATATTTAATATTATTTTTGTACTTGAAATGTTTACGAAGTTATAATGATTTTAAATTTTTGGTTGTATAGGAGGTGGGCGTGTCCTTGACCCGAGCACGCCTAATTTCAACAAATAAATAGATGCTGCTGGAGTATTCCAGTGAAAATGGTATTTTTTAGCAGATGTTTCAGATGTATTTTTCATATATTTTAATGGTTCGAATATACTTTAGTAGGTTTAAGCTTTACTTTTCAAATTGATTTGTTACTAAAATTTTGTTACTAGGCTCAGTTTTTTACAGCTAAAGAAAGGGCCTAAGTTTTTTTTCTACTGTATATATAATTGATCATATTCATCATTGTTTTTCTATTAAACCATGACGAGTTACGTTACAAATTATATCTGTAGTTTCAGGTCATAGACTAGTGTATTGATAAATAGTATTTACAAAAAAGTGTTCTTGCAAACATCTGTATTATACCACGACAAACCAAACAGATATGGGGTGTCTCGTACAAACGCACAAATCGATGTAATTAATTTTCTGTCTACACACATAATGGGTTTAGATTTTATTTACATTAATTTAAATCTAGTCACTTGTATACTCTTAGGAAGTGCAGGTACTTTTCGGATTTATTTTGCCTAAAGTATAATAATTATTATTTTATTATTTGTCCCGTACAAACACAATGTTTATTTTATTAAGATTTCTATTAATTTTTTTCTAATATTGTTGAGAAAACTCCTTTATAAATTATCTATATGGGGCACGGCAACCGTTGAACTATAAAACTCTCAGTCTCAGGGAGCTTTATTTTTCATATGCACTCAAGAAAATTGTGAACTTTTAATCATTTTTCGAAGAGGATGTGAGCAAAACTGTTATATAACTAGTAAGGGGTT